>BLKR01014829.1:0-202480 GCA_011170035.1 Teleogryllus occipitalis | reverse complement strand
AAAACTTTGGGATTGTTTAAGTTTGTGGTAAAATTTTTGTGAGAAAAACTTGGGGGTGAGTAAGTAGGTGTTTACATTTCTACTACTTTTAATTGCTCGCTATTCTTTGCCCAATGGTTTTTTTTTGTAATATGGACGTGATTCGTTTCTGATGTCAGTACTGTTCCTGTCATTGCAATTAGCATAATCTGTTCATCATTGTTTTGCTCACTTGACTGAATAATTGGAATAATTTGAATTACTTGACTGACTTTGTAACTTGACTGAATAATTATTGTGGTTTCGGTGGGGTAACGTTTAGCGTATTGGGCTGTATTTAGTTCGCGGGTTCAAACCCGATCGAAATTATGGATTTTTAAGGGCGAAGAATCCTTCGTATGCCTTCGTTCGGAGGGGAAGTAAATACGGCTGTTCCATGTTGTCGATTTTGTAAATTCGGCAGTCCCATGTAAAATATTCTCAAGCTTGCTAGAGAAATTTGCTTAGAGGAATTTGCGTGGTCAGGCAGGAGAACAGGCCTGATGGCCTAAGCCTCGCCACGAAAAAATAAGATATAATTGAATTTGACTTCTTTTAATTTCATGATTTTCATCACAATATGCACAGTTTATAACATGAATGCAGTTGGTTTTCTTGTCTCCGAAATATGAACATTATTGGCATTGGATGGGTTCTTTTGGTCTCGGACTTCTTTCTGTAGTTTCACAGTAATTCCATATTTGGATGATTATGTAAGTAGGTTGATTGTAGCTTAACTCTGCCGCAAGTACCGGAATTGGGATGTTGTAATTGGGAATTATCCTTTTGTGGTCTAGGGATTTTAATGACTGATGGGTGTCGTAATTTAAGTTCTGTAAAATATCTGAATCTGTTATGGACTGCCTTCAGCGGTTGTTGGGTTCAGTGTTGCCCGACCACTTCTGTCCATTGATACACTGAGGGTTATACCGTGATGCACTTCATTGCTGGAGAAATTATTGTTGCCTACATTATTTGCTGTTAATAGGGCTTTTAAAATTACCAACCTTGTGGATGGGTCGCCTTCAATTAATATAAAGTATGCTGTAATGCAGAAAAATACCGCTTTACTGAGTAAAAAGCTGACAATTGTTAACTATGGCAAAGAAATTGCGTATTCCGCGCCTCTCTGCTTTGCTGCATGTTATTTCAAGGACGTCACTTTCACTAACTGCGATGGCAGAGGGCTCTGATATGTTACCCCTGCGAGAGTCACTACAGCGATAGCAATAAAGCGCGATATGCGTTGGAGCACAGTAAGTATTCTTGTGCTTCGGCGAACCTCATATTTTCGGCTGTGGGGTCCGACCGGACGGGGGTGGAATCGGAGGGCACTGCGCGTTATCTGACGGCAAGGACCGAAGTCGGACAACAAGGTGCGGTGCGTGATCAGCCTACAAGGGCCGGTCCAGAGTCGGTCGGCATGGTGCTGTCTGTGGTTGGACGGCGTGGAGCGGGTCGGCCAGTCGAACGCCCGCGTGCACGTTGTAATGCTCGCCGAGCATCGTGGAGGCGCAACCCCGCGACGTCGTTGATGTTTTGAGGATGTCTGGTGATTTCCATTGCTTCCTTAATTCGTCTGGTATACTATCTATCTTCTCTAGCGAGCACCCTCGTATCTTCATACAGGAATTCATGACCGGTTTTCCATGCGGCGTCTTCTGTCAGACGGCGTTGCTTGTCGGCGATGTGCAGTGCCAGCAAATGAGTAGGCGCGCTTACAGCTCTCACAGTGGGACGTAGAGGTACATCGTCCTTATGGAAGATAGTAGTCCAAATCTGTAGTTTATTTAGCTTTGCAAATAGTTTTCTGCCAATCAATCAATCAAAGAAGCGAATATTTTCTTGCCGATCAATATTAATAATCTTCAATATTATCAATTCTTGCCAAAAAACGCTAATATCCATCTGTATTCAGATTTCAACATGTACATGTGTAAGGGTAGGGATCAGAGAATTTATGAAAATGTGCATTTTTCCTCATAGTACGTCACACACACACGGTTTTAACTGTTTTCGGCGTTAAATAAAGAGAACATTTATCTACCGAACAAAAAACAGATTATATTTTGCAAATATTGACGTCTTGTGTCATGTAGCTGAGCGTTTTGCATCTTCGCAGAAATGGATGTTCTTTGAACCCAATAAAATTTAAATCATATTTGACAATGAATTATTTTCCTGAGAATCTGTTTCCTAACTTGCAAAGAGTTTATTCAAATGGTTTTGAATCACGGAGACTTACCAATGATTTAATTGTATTTTATAGCACTGTTACATTTCATGACAAATTCCTTCAATTAGGTAAAAGCTTTGAAAGAAGAAAAGTGAGACGATCATTTAATGAAGTTTTCCATGTAACAAAATTGATCTGTACTGTACCAGCTACAACGACACTAGTAGAATATTTTTGCTTAAAAAATAGTTAATGTTTAGAACATAACGAGTCGAAGGGATGGGAAACTTAGCCCTAGTATCAATTGAAAAAGAACTTTTGGAATCCATGCTAGAGAAAGAGGATTTCTATACAACAGGCATTCATAAATTTTCAACCAAAACGAAACGGCTCGAGCTTCTGTTTAAGTATTGCTACCTTCACTCGGGGCCACTAGATAGCGCCACTGAGAAGCGCCGAACCCCTTCATACACAGCCATTGCGGGGCACTACTCAACGTTGAAACGGAAGGATTCATGAAACAACTGCCGTGGGTGCCAGCGGCCTCAAGGGAGTGAACATATAAAGAGATCAGTGGCGTGTCCGAGTGGCCTTGTGGTAACGATATTTAAAACCTTTCTGCTGGCGGTGGCGCGGACGCGTGTCTGCGCTGCAGGTAACGTGAGTTGGCCACTAAGTGCTTCAGCAGCGCGACTATGCCGCTCATGTAAATCCTTGCGTTCCGCCAATGCTTTGTCAGCAGACACGCCTCTCAGAAACGCTGCAGAGTGGTGCCGTGCGACGGGGCCCCTAGGTAAGCAATTTAAGAGTTTAAGAACACTTACATTTCATTTTCAATAAAACACTCGCGCGTATACCAGACACTTTTAGAACTGACATTATAAAAATTATGTTTTATCAATAAATATATGATGTCGATTTTAATTTTTTATGTATATCATCACTTCGCTGGACTAACATCCTTCTCTCCATCATTCTCTTAACTTTCTCGCCTCACTACGTAAGAAAAAGTATTGAAATCGTGCGCTGAAAATGGGCGATTTGGGGACAGAAAAACTCGTGTCACCGGGCCCTCGTAACGAAAAAGTGGATAAATATTGTTCATTATTAAATTGTGTAAATATTGTTCTGTATTAAATCTGTGTAAATATTGTTATGTAGTAAATTCTTTCTAACACATTTGTTATCAGAATCCATGTTTTGTGGGTTCTTGATTCCGAAAAATCGATTGACGGCAAAACGTCTGTCTGTGGTCAACGCTAGCGCCCAAGCCGTTCAGAGGAGTTAGTACGAAATTTATATTCTCTGATAGATGTGAACAAACTCTAAGCCGTGCGAGTGTGAAACGGATGTTTTTATTTTCGGGGAAACTTTACATGAAGCCTTTATGTAAGCCATTTTCTCAAAATTGGCTTTACATTTTTTATTAAACTTTCTATTTGGATATTGTAGAGAGCGCTCAAAAATGGCGCTCGTCTAATTTTCCTTGAGATCTCAGAATATTCGGAAAACGCAAAAGTTAAAAGAAATTCGGCCTATTCCTTTAACTACAATATTTAAGAAAGATTTCCTTAATGAAATTTTCAAAGACATCTTGAAATAAAGTCAAGTAAAATTTTTCGAAATGTTAATAATTTTCGTGTAATTTTGCGTGAATTACAGGCAATTAGGAAATAATTATTTCTCAAAAACACTTCCAATTTTTTCCTTTAAATTATTACTTCCTCGCTTCTCCTTACGCATTAAAGGAAAAGTATTGTAACGCTGCGACGTTGTATCAATGTAAATCCTGTCAATGCTTGTCTTCTTGGTATCAATGTAAGTCTATTTATTTTTTTTATTTTACGTCAAAAAACAGTTAAAAACTGCGTATGACGTGCTATGGGGAAAAGTGAATTGTGTGCACATTTTCAAAATTCTGTGATCCCTACACTAAGTCATATACTACTTAAATTTTGAATTTTTGAAAGGGAGAGAAAAAAAAACAAAAAACTCCCATGTAATAAAATCTATTTTCAAGGATAAACAAGCAATAAATTTTGAATTTTGAAAGGGAGAAAAAAAACAAAAAAACTCCCATGTAAAAAACTCTATTTTCAAGGGTAAATAAGCAATAAATTTTTAATTTTGCAAGGGAGAAAAAACAACAAAAAAAACTCCCATGTAATAAAATCTATTTTCAAAGATAAATAAGCAATAAATTTTGGCTCTTATTACTTCCTGCCGCGACAACATGGAAACGATAATTTGAATAATTGTATTTCCCACTGAATTCTAGAAGACGTGCACAGAAAATGAAGTTACATTTATGTCCAGAACAAAACAAGGGCCATCTCAGCATTTGCTCAATGGATCAGGGAAACTGGACGAAAAACCTGATCGAGATGGGAGTCATTGACCCGGAAGCTGCAGTACAATAGTTGTTACAGGTTGTTTATACTTATTTATACAGTCCAAATGGTAAATAATGCATTATGTATCATTGTTAAAATTAATGTTACTTTTCTTGTGATGCTCAGTATAGTCTCTAATTGTATAGAAACAGTTATGCAGCAGAAACGATTTCACTTGTGATTTAAACTTTTCTATTGAATTTAATCGTTTAATGTCATCTGGCAAAGTGTTGTAAAATAATGTACATGTATTGTATGTGAATTTTTTGTAATGAGCTGTTGATACTGTCACCTGATGAATATGATTTCTACGTCGAGTGTTATAGTAATAGACTTCGGCATTTTCTGAAAAAATATTCCCGCCCTTGAGCAAGTCATTTTTTACAAAAACCACTGATTCGTACATAAAAAGACACGGTAATGGTAGAATTCCTAGATTAATGAAGAGAGGCTTACATGAATCACGTGGGTGGGATTTGGTTATTATTCGTACAATTCGTTTTTGTAATCTAAGTCCGTTAAGTTAATGGCAAGTTGTAGTGTTCAGTTAATGAAGGTGCTAAATGTTCGTATATTATTTTTATCCAAGAATTCAGGAGAAAATAACGAGAATTTTCGAGCATTTATCTTCATAAACTGAATACTGCAACTTACAATTAACTTAACCGACTTACATTGATACAAACCATTTTAAACAGTGCTCCAAAATTGATAATATATTTTAATTATAAAATATTTTCAATGCTTTATGCGTATACCGAATCAATAAAAAATGAAAGTCATTGTTGTTGAAATAATCACATCCAGTGCCTAGCTGTTGGTAAATAAAATTTTAAAAAACCCAGGGCGGTTGTAAATAAAGTTTTGAAAGATGCCCATTTGCCATAACATTATAAAGTAATCCAAACAAACCTTGTTCCTTTCGTAACTACTATCTCTCTGTAGAAGTTTGTTATATTGTTGTATTGTAGTATAGTATGTGTAGTATTGTTGACAATATTAAAGGCGTACTGTGCAGTTTGCTGGGCACAGGCTATGTTCAGATATGCTGCGCGCTGGCAATTTTTTCACATAACTGAATGTGTGCAAACTTACTTAAAAAACTCATGACTTCAGTTGAAAGAAATACTTTACACAAAAGATACTGAAGGACAATCAGCAAGAGCTGAGGTCTTTTAAAAATGTGGTTATGAATGTAATCTCTTAATAATATTGATTGAAATTTAATAATGAATAATAATAATAAATAATGAATAAAAAATAATAATGAATAATAATAATGAATGACGAATAAAAAATAATGAATAATAAATAAATAAATAAATAAATAATATTGCAATTTAAAATTTAAATAATAAAGCACTATAATGTAATTTTTATTAAAAATTATCTTTATACGCAACACAAAGCATTAACCGTATTGGTATAAACGTTTTTTTAAAATTCGTTGCGTCGTTGTTGATGCAACACGTCTCTTAACCTTTGTTGGGTGTTGAGCGCTTTCTTCTGGAGAAGTCCTCCGTTACTGAGTTATTACTATACATATAATCAAGTCTCGTCACGTCGCAGTCAGTCAGTTCCTTTTATCCTTTCGGCCAGGGGCCTCGACGCCGTTAGATCCCGGGGTTCCTGGCCGGTCGCCCAACCAGGAACCCGCGAGTCTCGAATTCGCTTAACCTTCGTGACCTCACGGAGCGTTGTAAACGAATTCGTCTAGCGCCGCCGGCACACGTTAGTACGTGATTGTATATTTTATTTACATATAGCAAAAATGTTAACTGGTAATGTGTTGTAATTGCGGCATTCATCCAGAAACTTGAAAAATTAGCTAAAGTGAAGTAAAATTTAAAAAAGATATTTAAACATTATTTATTAAAATTAAAAATATTAAACATATTTTAAATATTTAAACAGTTTAAAAAATATCAAAAACATTCATTCGGAAACCTGTAGTAAATTATTGCATTTACTACAATCTAATTAACATATATACTAGTCATAGTATCTCAAATTTATCTTCGTTTCTTGATAGAATCAAGGGAAATTATTATAAATATTAATTTTTACGAAAATCATTAGTTTAGAAAGATAAATGCAATGGAGCAACAGGATATATTATACTTTATGACACTAATTCTATTAATTTTATTAGCACACTTTCAAAAAAGAACTTTGCTACACCACTTTAAAACCAAATACGTTATTGCACTTTCTAACAAAATTATATTATCTGCTAAAAGTAAAATAATTAACTTGTCACATCAATGTAACCATATTTTCTCGAAGACTACTCGATAATTTAGAGAAGGTAACCATAATGTTTTTGTGAGTTTTCCGTGAAACAATAAATATACTATTATTATTATGTGTTTATTAAATTTAGCCACCAAAGACGGGTGACAGCAGAGACCCTTCGAACTGGCGACCCATTGCCCTAATGTCAACAATGTATAAACTGTACACAGGACTGGGCCGCCCGCCTTGGCCGGTGGGTTGAGGAGAATGGAATCCTTTCGCAGGCACAAAAGGGATTCCGGCCATTTGATGGCGTGCTGGAGCATAATTACTTACTAAACCGTGAACTCCAGCGCGCCCGAATTGGTCGGAATAACATGTGTTTGGCGCTCTTAGATCTTCAGAATGCGTTCGGGTCGGCCCCACACGCGGCGCTAGACACTGCGATCGCGGCGGCCGGAGTCGGACCGGTCTTCCGAAACATAGTTGCCGATATTTACAAGGAAACGACGACTGAAATCTTAACTGACGAGGGGCTAACTACGCCTATCCCTATCCAATGTGGCATCCGACAGGGGTGCCCTCTCAGTGGACTCCTCTTCAACATTCTACTCGTAATTGACCCCGTCCTCCGCGCAGTCGAAGCGACTGCCCCTCCCGGTCCGCCCTCTGTGTTGGCCTACGCGGACGATTTGGCACTCCTCGCCACAACCCCAGCGGACCTGCAGCAGCTGCTCGACGGCACCCGCGATCTCCTTACGGACCTGGGTCTCCGCCTTAAGACGGCCAAATGCCGCACCCTCTGTATAATACGTCGACAGGTACAGGAGTAGACATTTCATGTGGGAGATTCCTTAATCCCCGCCATGGTGGCCGGGGAGAGCGCACGATATCTAGGATGTCCCATTGGATTCAGTTTGGTGGAAAACTGGACCTGGCTTCAGGAGCAGGTCCGCATCTTAGGCAACATAGCCTCTTCACGCCTGCATGACTACCAGAAGCTTGATGAACTGTGCCAATTTGTGCAACCCGCCACGGTGTTTCCTCTTAGCATGGGCCGCTACACCAAAAGTATGCTCGGTCCGTATGATCTTGCTGTTCGTCAAGAGCCCGGCAGTTTCTGTCCCTCCCCGTCGGCGCCTCGACGGCTTTCCTGTACGCCGCCAGGGACGAGGGAGGTGTCGGACTGCTGAAAGCGACAACGGAAGCAGACAGAGCACCTGGCACTGGGCAGTGGACAGCGCATATAAGCTACTGACCAGTCGCGACCTGGTGGTACGGGAGCGTGCGATGGCTGACCTGGTTGAGGAGGCCTCACACTGCCAACGAGTGTGCGCCGGCACAGGTGATATTTACCGTTACTTAAATGGAGTCACAAACTCACGCACTGCGCCGCATCCCTCGTTCTTCACTCGCGCCCGGCAAGCGACAAGACGCCTACAATTGCGGTGGCGCCCGCCTGAAACATGAAGATCTCGGCATCCCCGTCATTGAGCTTCCGAGGGAGGCGCCCGTATACGCCCCACGTCGCCGGAAGCGGCGGAATAGTGTTGATGTAGCAGAGGAGGATGGTGATGAAGTTGCAGATCTAGGAGCTGATTGGGAAGGGTTGGGAGGAATGGAGTTCGATGGCGCTGAGGAAGAAGACGCCCTCGCCCAGCCCCTAGATGAGGCTCAGATCGACCTAACACTTGAGAACCTTTTCCGGCCGAGAGCAGAGATACAATACACTGTGACAAGTTCTCAACAACAGAGCATTAACCTCCTCGACGAAACGCTCCGCCAACGGCCCCTGCCCCTTCTGGCCAGCAGTACCGCCCCGAAGCAGTCAACGCCTGTTATCGCACAGAGAGACGCTACTCCGCCTGCCTCCCGCCGTGACCAATGGCACTCCTGGCCCGCCACAACGTGCAGCAATCTCGCAATCCCCAGCGAGCACCCGGCACGCACTATCCACAATGCACGGCGGCACAGGAAACCCGCCAAGAGCAGCGAGCGAGCCGAGCGGCCACGAGCGGCATCCTTCCCCGCCATTTGCAGCCAGCGGCATCGTCCCGGCGCAGTCCTGGGTTCCATCGAGCACATTACCCGACACTAGGGACGCCCCTCACGCCAGCTGCGTGGATGCAGCACGAGGCGCGGGTAGTGGCACCCGGCTGCCCCTCGCTCTCCCCCAGAGCGTCACGAGTACTCGCAGCCGAGCACGTGACCACCTGCAACGGAGCGCCAGTAAACAGGATCCCCAAGGTCTTCCGAGTAGTGCTACATTGGAAGATAACTGCGGCGTTGAGGCGGATAGACGGACGGATAGACGGACGGACAGACGGACGGACGGACGGACGGACGGACCAACGGACAGACGGACCGACGGCCAGACAGACGGACGGAGAGACGGACGGACAGACGGATGGACGGACAGACGGACGGACGTTTTGCTTTCAATTGGATTTTCGGCACCAAGAACCCACTAAACATGGATTATAGCTACACCACATGTTAGAGGTTTCTTCTCTTAATTTAGCAACTGTTTTTATGCACTTTTTCGTCACCAGAGTGCGGCATTGAATATTTTTCCGCCGAAAATCCGCCGTTTTTTCGCGCAACATAACTTTCTCCATACTGCCTAAAATACGTAGTGCACAGCTGCTTCACAAACCACTACAACACCGATTTTCGTCCTATTTTCACGCAAAATTACGCGCAAAGTACTCAAATTTTCGAAAAATTGTACCTGATCTTACTCCAAAATCATTCTTTCAGGAACAGGTTTCATTAAGGGAAAAATCTATCTTTAATATTTTAATTGTAGAAAGACTTCGAAAAAATGTTGGACTTTAGCAATTTTCCAAAAATCAAGGTTTTCAACGAACATGAGACCTGCACCTTTCTCTTAAACGTCCTCCACACTATCCAACAAAAAAGTAATCAAAAACATTGGAACCATTTTTTTGAAAATTTGGAAAATGTCCCAGGAGCTTCATGTAAAGTTAAAATATCGGTTTAAAATTCAAGGGACTGCGATATCAGTCAGATCCATTGGAGAATACACTTTTGGAGATAATCCGATGAACGGTTTAGCCGCTAGCGTTGTTCATGGACGGACGGACAGGCATTCATTCGATTTTTCGCTCTCAAGGACCCACAAAATATGGATTCTGGCTACACCACGTGTTAGAGGTTTTTTGTTTCTACAATAAATTTAGCTACTGGATGTATCCGTTTTCTCGTTACCACGGCCCTGTAATCAGAATTTTAATTCCAAAAATTTGCCGTTTTTTTTCGTGCAGCATTACATAACGTTCTCTCTACTCCTTAGCAAAAAAAGTAAAAATGTGTCTTCATAATATTGTAATTGTACGCCGAAAAAATTTGGAATTTTTGCAATTTTCGAAAAATCAAGGATATCAGGGAAAATGAGACCTACACCCTTATTCAATGAGGAAAGGTATGATCTATAATTTAGTTGATGACATGAGTAATTTAGCGCAGAAAAAGTTTCATTCCAAAAGTCGAAAAATTATTTTTAACCTTTTAAAAAATAACAACTATCCATTGCAGTTTATTTCTAAAACTGTTAACCGACGGTTACATTATCATAAGAATGAGATTAATAATTCACAGAATAACTTATCTATCAAAGAAAAAACAAGCTTCGCTTGCCTTATGTTCCTTTCATTGACAAGGAGTTGAAGACTACATTCAGAGAAAAGTACATCCATATTTTCAATAGGTTACTTAATCAACAAAAAATTGTTAAATCCTACAAGACAAAATTTGTAAAGTAGAGCTACAATTGTTATGATAGTGGTTTTATATTGGTCAAACCAAAAGAAAAATGAAGGAAAGGAGAAGTGAACATAGTCGTAACATTTGAGGAAATTAATGAAAGACTGAACTTCATATTTGAACACAAAATTTCTACCATTCATAAAATTAATTTGGAAAATCTTACAATATAACCTATAGAACCGCGGACGCTGGAACTCCGTTTATAAAGATCAATAAATTCATAAATTCAATATCAGAGTCAAATACATTTACATCTACTTATAATAGTGCCCTAAAAAAGTTCAACCAATAATGCTAATTGATTACTATACAAATTTTCAAATTAATGAAACTATTTTGAACTACGTACGTAATCCCCTTCCCCCTTTTTCTAACGGAATTCCTTCTGTGGCGTCATACGGGTGTAATCAGTACACAGACGAGAGTGGGTTGTAATAACAGCAGGTTTATTTACAATTAAGACCGTAGTCACAAATAACAAATGCACTGTATACAATTAACTAACTAGACCCCACTGCTAGGAGAGATATTTACAACGGCTACCACACCGCAACATACTACCTAATGTTTCGCCGTGCGTAGTACCGCCTGTCCTGAGACCGACTACCTGTCTCACTAGTCACGACAATAACTGCCGGCTTCTTCCAGCGCGCACGCACGCACCTCTGACGGACGACCTACGCTGCCGATGCCGCTGTCTCAAAGAAGGAAGAGCTATTGTTCCACAGCCCTTAAATAGCCCTCGCGACGCTGCCCGCCGCCTCCATTGCCTCCGCCCTAACGCCAGCACACCCCGTCGGAAAAAACCCGTGCATCATAGCTTCTGCCATTGTCTCTGCATCCGGTGGGCACCACGCTGCGTGCCCACGTTGGTTTTAGCGTCACGATGCTACACTTCCAAATACCATCCCAGCATTTGCGACTGGAGCGGTTTACAAATTTCTACTCGTCCTAGTAAAATGGGATGTTCGCTAGTGCTGAATTTGAGGTTATATTTTTATGATTCTGAAATGTGATGTGAATTGTCTTCAGTTTTCTTTTGCATTTGAAAGTAGCCGAATGTAGATATATTTATAATTTTTACTCTATTTAAATACTGTCAGCCATTTAAAAGATTAATTTTACATGTGTAAATTTAATTATTCTTGAGCTTGATTTGATTGTCAGATAATTTAAAATGCTGTAAATTGTTATTAAATTTTAATTATATAATATTAGCATTATATATAATTATGTAATACATACAGCATGATATATGTAATCATGTACATCATTGTAGATGTACCTGAAGTTGAGGCGAAACCGTGCCTCGAAACGTTGTTTTTAATAAAAAATAATTTATAATCATGAGTAACTTCCAATTACATAAATAATTTATTTAAAATCTAGTCTGGCGAAAAACAAAGAGGAGTACTTAAATAATTCTGAATTTACAAATAAAAAGACAGACAATTTTGAAAATAATTTAGTATTTGTTTTGATCTTGGGAAATTTTCTCTACACGATGCCTGTGGAGAACAGTAATCTACATTTCAATCATTAATATCTCTGTTTAATACAGAAGCAGCTCCTTCGTTCACTGATTTCTTTATTTGGCCATTACCTTTTCCATCTACTGCTAATGGTATATTTCTGTTTGTACTATTGTTAATACAGGTTTTCATCCTGGTGGTATATTGTATCTGATCCACTCAAAATTTTACGCTAATTATATTACTAATATATTCATTTAATTGGTTACCATTTCAATTTGCTATTAATTTTTTATACCTTAAATTCACGTATGTTTTGTATTTGCTTTACTTTATTATAATTAAATGTATTCTGCACGCTTTGTATTCTGTTTTACTACGTTCACAAGTTCCATGCCTGATTTAAAAGCAAGATTTCCTGAATCACACCTTTATATTTGTTAAATAAAGCTTAATATAATAAACCTGATATGATAGTATTTACATATTCCTTTTTAGATATGTTTTATTCCCACAGCAGCTTTCACAATTGTTCACATTTAATTCTATATTTCTCAATTTTTATATTTATTAGGTCAATATTAATTAAGGCGGTGAGTGACCCATACGGCTATGGGTCCTTCTTCCGGAGAATGCAGAAATGAATTCTGCGTACATTAATCTATATCCAAGCTAATTTTCGTTATTTTATCTCTATTCTTTAGGTTGGTAGAACAATATACATGAAGAGAGTTCCCCAGAATATTGCACTTAAACCGAGTTCCACTTAATTCGAGTTCCACTTAATCCGGCAAAAGTTACTGATATTCGGAAATTGTATGGATACTTAAAGGAAGAGAGCAAAATATTTTACCAAAACTTTTTGAAGACTGTACTACTCAAGAATGATGATGTAAAGATGATAAAAATAACAAACTGATTTAAACACAGTTCAAATTCCTAGTTTTTACCTTGTAGAATAGTATTGTAGAGCGACAGAATCAAATAAGGGTCCTGCTTACGGAGGTTCCTGTCTTTACGTAAGAAATGATATTGATTCTACCTTCTTGTCAGAATTCAATTTATATGCAGTTGAAATAATCTTTGAAATAACAGTCGTACATCGTACTACGCTCAAAATTATCATACTTTGCATCTACAGATGCGCTTTCAAAGCGAGCTTTAGATTATTTCATTTTCTTAAAATATCTACAGAAAATTCCGAACAAAATTAGTAATCCCTTTTTTAAATACATTGTTGTATGTGGAAATTTCATGGTTTTCATTGATTTTCAGTGAATCTCACAAAAAAGAGAAGTTTTTGAATTTGTTTCATTCTTTTAATTTAGATATTACAGTGAATGTACCAACACGAAATAATTTAAAACACAAAAAGCCATAGATCATAGCCATCATAGCCAATGATATATAATTTATTCGTTTACATTTGTGTTCTATAATTTAAAAAGAGGTGTTGACAAAAAAGAGTCCGAATCTGATTGCTCAAAGAGGTAAAAAAATAGGTAACAAACCACATTATGAATTGAATTAGCAGTTTATAGTAAAAACAAATTAAAATTTAATAATATTTATAATTTACACCATTTCAATAATAAATATAAAGTGTTCTCCAGAAGAAGGGCCTACAACGCATTTTTCTTAAAGCCATGTGGAGAATTTAATTACGTTCTAAATAAAATTAAATTTAAAAATAATTATAATATATTTAAATAACATTGATTTGCAATTAAATAGACCAGTGTGTAGATATGCTGGTGTAGGTGTGCTATGATCGAAAACTTGCAATGCGTTTTTCTCAAAACACAGTTTTGGAGTATAGACCCTTCTTCTACCGCCTCTATTGTGAGGTTAGAAAGTACTCTTTATAGTGAAGTTCTTCCCCATACGTTACATAGTTTTTAGTGTTCAATGACAAAATAAATCAAATGAATCGTGTGTTGTCAGCGAACATTGATGATTATGTTCTTTTAGTTGTAGTACTTAATAACAATGATTTATTGAATGTTAATGTTGAGACAAATTATTTGAAAAAGTTTGCCCATTGAATTCAATGTTATAATCATACAATTTATCTGTAACAATACCTTACATGACCCATGTTTACAAAACGGGTTTCAACTCATCGCTCGTTTATTTCATACTTCGCAGCTGAAGCTGCAGCTCGAAACTCATTTATACTACATCAATAAAACTTCACAAACAACACAAATACTCATGATATCATAAACGCTGTACCACTATTAGTGTGGTGATTCATCTCAATGTATGTGAACTATAAACAAATTACGTATACATTACAAAGATAAACCACATCAACAATGGGGAATCTAAAAGAACTTCATGGCGGCGATGGTGTAACGGTTAACGTCTCGGGCTGTTATACCCAAGTTTGCGGGTTCAAACCCGATCGAAGCCGTGGATTAAAAATCCTTCGTACGCCCTTCTTCGGAGGAGAAATAAAGCCGGCTGTCCCATGTTAGTAGATTTACTGCATGTAAAAGATCCTCAAGCCTAAATTAAGCCTCTGAGCTAAATTCAAATTGCATGTTTCGTCGCCCAAGTAATACCTTCTTTCTCCCCTAGTAGGTGAAAGGAGCGTAACGAAATTTGCGTGGTCAGACGGAAGAGCAGGCCTCATGGCCTGAGTCTCGCCACGTAAAATAAGGCATTCATTCATGTCGATTTATAAATACTGTATTGAGAATGTAAGGAAAGGGCAGCGTGCTAATAGATGAGAAAATAGTGGAATTTGTGGCGATTATAATATCAAATGGAATCGTGGGTAATTTCCGTAGGTATTAGTCAAATTTCGTAAAAGAACGCAAAAATCGATAGTTCATGAAATAACTAGATTAGATGCTTAGACGGAATTAGCCAACCAGAAATGAGGAGTGCGAGGAAAGTGAGTGTCAGCGGAGAAAAAAAAGAGACACGAAAATGTGTACAGCACTGCGCATCTTAGGAGACAGAATAATAGCGCGTGTTATGAACAAAAAGGCAGAAGGTGGTCCGGCGCGGTATCGATCGGATGGGAGTAGAAGGTTCTCTCAGGTAGTAATAATAAGGAAGTTTAAAATGTGCGTGAAAGTCGACCGTCAGCGTCAGCGGTGCAGCGGACTCAAAATAGGAAAGTGATAAAAAGGGGACATATTAACACGAGTATTGTAAGAAGACCGAGGCATGTAGTAGATTTTAATAATGTTTCAATTAGATAGTAAAAGGGTAATTCATACAAGGGAGGAATAAGGGAATTATTAAATGTTTAACAGGGTTGGTTGTTTTTCAGGAGTTATATATTTTTGTATTTATGTATGTTTTTGTTTGTCAGGAGCAGAAGAGTAATAGATTGTGTTTAATTGATTTTGAAAAACAAGTATTCTTATTTATGGTAAAGGTAAGGAAAATTCTCGAACTCAAAATAAATAGATAAATATTTCTTACATAGATTTTCGTGACCGCGAATCCGTACGGACGGTCATGTCAACCCACAAAAACAAATTTTTCAAGACCTCGGCATATAAATAGGGTAAATAAATACAGAAAATTTCGAAGGATAAAAGTCAGGTGTTTTGACGGTAAATAGTTACCCGGGTACTACTAGGAAAATCCGCGTGAGTAGCCAGAATTCTTTATTCGAGAACGAGCTACCTGCTGGCACTTGCGTTTCCTGCGCCATCATCACTAACCAATTAGGGAGCCGTAAAAAAGTTCCATTCACAACTTTAGTGCAAAGTCAAATCATGTTGCTGGGCGAGGGATAATTAATTTAAGAGAGAAAAGTAGCTGAGAGAAAATTAATTTAAAAAAGTGTGACATTTGTTTGTCTCAGTTGCAGATTTAATTGTTGGTTTGCGTGGTAAATCTTGGTGCTTAATGTTTGTTGTATCAGAGGGTGGCGTCGAGACTACTGTTTTGTGGGGCATATTGCAATTTCTTCACATGTTGTGGAGGTGTAAAATGACCACCCGAATTTCATTTCATTCATCATTCATCAATCATTTTGCCCTCCTGTGATGTTTGTGCCCCGATTGGTATCTTCGTGTGGGTTTTCAACAGCAGTCACGTTCGCAATCATTCTGTTAGATTTAAGAACAGATGAAACGACTTGAAGAAACTTCGAGTAGCAGGAGGGTAACTCCCGACTTAGAATGAAGGAAAGATGGCGGCCATGGCTATGTGCTGAAATCTGTACCTGCCTTTTAGACTCAGTAGGAATGTCTGTTTTCGGGTGGGTTAGGATGCGCAGCATTTTGTTTTTGTTTTGACGAGGTTCGTATCCTGTTTTTGTTGGTTTGTGCTTGAATTTGTCCGTGGTAGAGGAGAGTTGTGGGAATCAGGAATGCAAGGAAATTGTTTCATAATCTAAAACAGTAAATTTATTTTGAGTTGCGACTGGATGTGGTGTTTGTGTCGTGTGCAGTGATGGGTGCACGGTTGGAAAGATTCGCATTGTTGCCGGTTTGTGATCAACCGTCTATGTAGTAAATGACCTCTTCTGGTCTTCGGATATGTTGATAATGTATTATTTATATATGTGAAGCCTTTCGGAAGGTCGGCTTTGAGTGTGTTGAAAGTAAGAAATGTAGAACGCGGAGTAGCCATGTCACGAATGCGTTTTAATACATGTGATAAAATTGGATTTAAATATAATAAAATCTCAGACAAGAACAAGATGTATCTAACGTAATATTTTGAAACAGTAGAATAAGTGTTAATTCAATAAATTAAAAAGTATGATTCTATATGAGTTTGGGTGAAATGCTTGTGAAGTTTGAAAGTAGATGAACTAGATTACAGACCACTTAAATTGTAACTATTTACTACAATTCGATCCGGGTAGCCGAGATCGCTAAGGCAGTAGTGCCGTGGCGGACTCAGACTGAAGGATCGTGGGTTCGATTGTGTGTGTTGTCTATGTGTTATGAACTTGTGTGTCCCCTGTGATCGGCGACATGAAGGGCATCCGTCCGTAAAAAAATTGCCAAATCAGAATGAAAATGGCGTGCCCGGTAAATCAATAAAACTGAGCCCGCCCCCATTAGCGCCGACCCTGTAGAAACGAAAGAAAAAGGTAGGGGTGGAAAAAGGACTCTATAATTCACCGTAAATAGATTTGAAGCAGAGATTAAAATCTATTTAATGCGCCGTCCTTGTAACGTTCAAATTAACCGAATTGCCACTTGTCTCAATAAATACTAAGTGTTCCAGTAATTAAATCAACACAATGATTTAATACCGAAAATAAATTAAACTATTTATAGGTTTTGACACAATCACTAACTTGTAATTTAAGTAATCTTTTAAAATTCGTAATTTGCTGTATAGGTTTATACTTCCAGCTAACCAGCAACAAAAAATATAGGCACTTAAATAAACCATGTGTACTCAAATTCCTAAAATAGATTAATAAAACAGAAATGGAACGAGCACAGACAGATGCGTCTGTCTCCTAAGATGGCATCAACCATTTTGTGTGGTTTTGTTCGGCAACATTTTTCTTGCTAAGGGTCACTATTTATAGTTATTGTTATTATTACTATTATTGCAATTATTAGTATCACTTGTAATGGTATAAACTCAGATATTTGTGATAACACTTTCTTCGAATGTGCTTGAAACAACTCTCAAATAATAGTAATTATTACTATGCCGAGAAAAAATATTTTGCAAATGAAATTGAATTACGTTAATTGATATGTAATGTTGTGATGTTTCTATTTTAGGCTACGACCAACACCTCACTACATTTTGTGGTTCCCCTCCATATGCTGCGCCAGAACTCTTTTGCGACGATTCATACTTAGGTGCACCAGTTGATATCTGGGCTTTGGGTGTGCTACTGTATTTCATGGTGTCAGGCCAGATGCCTTTTAAAGCCCAAACAGTTGCTAGTCTAAAGAAGTACATTATTGATGGAAATTACACAATGCCCTGCCATTTGTCGGAACCCTGCAAAATATTAATAGGTAAGTACTAACTAAAGGACTTGTCTGAGGAGTGCATGATATACTGTTATGGTAGTAAGGGTTGGTTTGGGGTCAGAAAAATGAAGTCAATCATTCATACTGCCAACGTTCGGGCTTGGATCATCTTCAGGGCTTCATCAGAAAAACAAAGTCTTCGAAAATAGCCATAATGATTCCTCTAATTCACGAATGAAAAGGTTTTGATTCGCATGAACATAAAATCTAATCCAGGTGGCAACCAACTTCCTAAGGAGCAGCTCTAGGGACTGTCGATGCCTCTACAATACTTACAATTACATTGCTTTACAATGACTTCCTGAGATTTACAAATTTCTTACAACTACTTTATTTTAAACTTCTTCTTCCAATTATCATTTTGTTTTTCTTACTTGTTAACATTGCACAAATTGCACGCAATATAGCGCGATAACTACTAAAATTTTCAAAATAATGTACGTGACCTTCATGAAAGAACTAAATATGGAGAACAGATTTTACGTGAAGGAAAAATCTGCATGTTCAATTTGTAGTAGGAAAACGGCGAAAACATTCAAACTTTGGAAATTTTTTGAAAATTCAGAGTTAACCGTGAAAATAGGACCTATTCCACATTTATAAGTACATTTTACTCTAGTCCTACCATAAATTTAAAAAACAATTTGGAGCTGTTTTTGAGAAAATATTGAAAATGTTACAGGGGCTTCATGTAAAGTACCCCCAAATTTTAAAGAATGTTTTTCAAAATCACTGCGCTTTGAGTCGAACCAGATCGACTGGGTAATATCCATTCTGGAAATATCCTACGTATGGTTTAGGCACTAGTAGTGTTCATGGAGGGACGGACAGGCAGTCGGACGGACGTTTTGCCGTCAATTGATTTTTCAAGTATCAAGGACCCACAAAACACATTCTGTCTACACCACATATTATAAGATTTTTATTCTAATTTTAACAACTGAATTTATCCTTTTCTTCGTTAACAGTGCCCGGCAATGAGTTTTTCTGACGAACATTCGCCATTTTTTCGTGCAGCATATCATAATTTGCTACGCATATATATATATATATATATATATATATATATATATATATATATATATATTACTCTTATATATGTATAAGAGTAATATATATATACACACACACACACCCACGACTACTACTGCTACTACTACCACTACCACTACTACGACTCCTACTACTCCAACTACTCCAATTATATGTATTACATGTACAATTCTGTGTTATACTAGCTGAAGTACCCGGCGTTGCTCGGGCATTTATTGCAGTAAATTATTAGGCAGAAAGAGGAATGCTATCTTTTCATTCCCTGCAGCGGGGCCTACCTCTACCTCTTCCATTGTATCCCTTCTTTTCCCTGCTTCTTCCTGCCATGCTCTGCCCGGCCACTCACCCAAAGCCCTGTGTACTTTTGACCCATACTTGAAAATTTCCGGTCTACTCACCGGTCGCTCACTTTTCCATAAAAAAATACATTTTTCTTTTTTAAAGTTCCAGCCCCTAAACATTCTTCACATTATAACTGAAAACAATAAAAATATCTAAACTACAAAATAAAATACTTTTAGACTCGCGGGAATTATATTTGTGGAGTTTTGTATGTTATTCCAATAGTGTCAATAAATTGTTACATTGTAAAACTTACTCTTTTTAATTTTTTTCTTCTATTGTATTCATAAAGAAAGATTTGAAATTGATCAGTCAACTCGTGACCTTGAAGGGACTTCCTGTTTTAAGGAGAGTTTAACCTGTCAGAATTCTCGTACGGAGACGCTAGAAAATAGATATGGAATATATATGTAGATGTGAAAACGTACTTGATGAATCATAATCATAAAAGTAAATATATATATATATATATATATATATATATATATATATATATATATATATATATATATATATACTAGCTGACCCGGCGAACTCTGTTCCGCCTTAACAGAGAACTCCGTTCCGCCCAAACATACGAAAACCCGCGAAATCACGCGAAAACGTGCGAAATCACGCGAAAACATGCAAAATCACGCGAAAACGTGCAGAAACGTGCGTTCTCACACAGGAACGCTGTCGAACGGGATAAACAGTATCCTATGTCCGTCTCCTGGCTCTAAGCTTCCTGCTCACCAAATCGGTACAGCCGTTCTTGAGTTATAAATAGTGTAACTAACACGACTATATATAGATATAACGGCGAACGAAAGGCGGCTTTCATTATCGCCTTCTGTTATCAGTGCGGCGTTACAACAATGGGTTACAACAGGCAACAATGACCGCTAACATGCGAAATCACGCGAAAACGTGCGAAAACATGCAAAAACGTGCGTTCTCACACAGGAACGCTGTCGAACGGGATAAACAGTATTCTATGTCCGTCTCCTGGCTCTAAGCTTCCTGCTCACCAATTTTCAACCAAATCGGTGCAGCCGTTCTTGAGTTATAAATAGTGTAACTAACACGACTTGCTTTTATATATATACTAGCTAACCCGGCGAACTCTGTTTCGCCTTAACAGCCGGTCCCATCTTTTTCTCGCGTGTTACTCACTGTGAGAAACTGTACTATCCTTGTTGCACTGCGTACGTGCAAAAACGTGCGTTCTCACACAGGAACGCTGTCGAACGGGATAAACAGTATCCTATGTCCGTCTCCTGGCTCTAAGCTTCCTGCTCACCAATTTTCAGCCAAATCGGTTCAGCCGTTCTTGAGTTATAAATAGTGTAACTAACACGACTTTTTTATATATATATATATATATATATATATATATATATATATATATATATATATATATATATATATATACATTTATGTAGTGGGCGGAATCGCAAAACGGTACTTACTTAAAAGTGTGTGTATATATATATATATATATATATATATATATATATATATATATATATATATATATATATATATATATATATATGAGGCATGTCTTTTAAGTAAGTACCGTTTTGCGATTCCGCCGCCGCAGCGCTACGGTCGGCGTTCCGCGCATGCGCGCTGGTTACCTACATCTCTTGTGTACGCACTGACGTCATTACAGTCTGATTCTTCATTGTATACGTTGTTTACTGATTGTTTAAGATGCCTCCGACGATCGTGAGTCCCGCCGATTGTGAAGTACGGACTGTTATACGATTTCTTAGTGCTAAAGGCGTAAAAAAAGATAAATATTCATCGTGAGATCTGTGAAGTTTACGGACAAAACATTATGAGTGATGGAATGGTAAGGAAATGGGTGAGAGCATTTAAAGATGGCCGCACAAATGTGCATGATGAAGAACGGAGTGGGCGTCCTTCGGTTGTTAATGAAGATTTTGTGCAGAAAGTGGACGAAAAGGTGAGAGAAAACAGACGCTTAACAATTTTATCATTGTGCGACTACTTTCCTCAATGTTCTCGTAGTGTTTTGTATCGCATTGTGACCGAGAACTTGAATTACCGGAAATTGTGTTCACGGTGGGTTCCGAAAATGTTGACGGAATTGCACAAAACCCAACGTTTAGGCAGTGCATTGACTTTCTTTGAGCGGTACCACAATGAAGGTGAAGATTTTTTAGACCAAATTATTACTGGTGACGAAACATGGGTGGCCTACGTCACACCAGAATCGAAACAACAGTCTCCATGGAATGGCGACATTCATCATCACCCAAAAAAGTGAAGTTTAAGCAAACAATTTCTGCCCGGAAAATCATGTGCACAGTTTTTTGGGACAGAAAAGGAGTATTGCTGGTGGAGTTTCTGCCTCATAATGAGAAAATCAATGCAGCGTCTTATTGTGAGACATTGAACAATCTGCGCCGTGCAATCCAGAACAAAAGACGTGGCAAGTTGAGTAAGGGTATCATTTTACTGCATGACAATGCCCGTCCACATGTGGCTAATCGGACCAAAGATCTCATAAAATCTTTTCAATGGGAAACTCTAGATCATCCTCCATACAGCCCTGATCTGGCGCACAGCGACTACCATTTGTTCCTGCACTTGAAGAAACACCTGGGCGGTCAGCGTCTTCAAGTCGATAACGAAGTCAAAACAGTCGTGATACAGTGGTTAACAAGTCAGGCGGCAGAATTTTATGAAAAGGGTATTCTAAAACTGGTGCCACGTTATGACAAGTGCCTCAATATTCACGGAAATTATGTAGAAAAGTAGATTAAGGTACAGGCTTTCATGTAAGAATAAAATTATTGCGATATCTTTGCACGTCTTTTTTAATTCCAAAACGGTACTTACTTAAAAAATGCCTATATATATATATATATATATATATATATATATATATATATATATATATATATATATATATGTTGAAACGTAATTGCCAGTATTTATAATTATTTTCAAAAAAGACAGAAATATATGTTTAAATTACATGTTAAAACTTATTTGTTTACGTAAATCAATTCATCATACCATTGAAACATGAGAACAATATTGATCCACAAACATTACGTGTACATAATAAATTGACATTGTACTGAGCCACTTAACAAAACAGTATTAGCTTCATTATTTGATCTGAATCGCTAGATACTATGAATCTTGAAATGTAAATAATAGAAACAAATATTTTTAGATAAAGTAATTTTTGTTTATTTTTATAGAAAAGATGAGTGAATTCATTCTTTGGGAGCAGTTGATACGCAAACCAACAGCACAGATTAGTCTTAATACATGCCAATAATTATAATACATACTTAATTACACGCCACTGCACATATTCAAGAAAAAAGTTCAACTGGGTGGGCCCAAAAGAATATATACATGAAACATTTTCCATTTTTCCAATTTAAACATGAAAACTGTGTAAATAGCGAAATTGCGAATGCTAATGAAAAGCTGCCCCACTACGTACAGAATTATTTACATTTGCATCCCTCCTTGCAGTATTATTTTCAATAGTGCGAGTGAAAACTTCAGCAAGGCGCATTTGCCTCTGAGTAGCCAATTCAAAATGTTATAGACTGCCCATCTATTCGCACTTGTAGTCTGTTTTGGCAACTGTGACACTTGCGTTGTTTCCAACAATTCAATGTTTACAAATTTCTGTAAAAGAAGAGAGTGTTTTGAGTGTATACGATATCTATATATAGTACATAATATATTACTGTATATTCTGTACTGTATATTATTATACTTTATAGTCTCTCAACCTACCTCATTTTTGAACACTTTTCAAACTCCTATGTTTTCTTGCCACATTGTACATAACACGGATTAAGGATAATGCATGTATATTGACATCTTTACCACTTTACTTACGGATTTCTTTAAAATATTCCACCAATATTTAGATCTAACTAATCACCAGCGTTCACACAGGGACATTACATAACCTTATTCAAACTCCAATGAATTTCGTAATAATTCTGGACATTGATGAAATCAGTTGTAGATCTCAGACGTCATCCTCTGCTGGCGCGCAGCTAAACTATTGGCATTGATGCACTCTTGAATCTGTGATGTAAAGCTAAGCGAAAAATGTCCAGAAAAGTAATTAATTTGAAAATATATTACTGTTTAAGTTTTATAAATCATAGCCTATTGTACTCCAGGCCTTAAAAGGATGCTAGCACAAAAGTTTCATCGGCATTGGTTCAGTAGATTCAGAGATTACCGCGCTGGAAGACAACGCACTTCTGTCTTTATATATTAGTATAGATACACACACACACACACACACACACACACACACACACACACACACACACCATGTGATCAGTATAAAACGCAACTAAATAACTAAATAACGCAACTAAATAAAACGCAGTAAAAACGCAACGCAAATAAATAGCAGGCAGAGCGAAATGCACTGGCAATCATGTTTGAGCGGGTCGGATAGCGGCTGGTGATTTCAAGCAGGTAAACTGTCGTGAAGTACGCTTAATCCCCTCTCCCACTAACGCCACGCTGAGGAGGAGAGCAGGTGACCGCCGAGTTCAAAGAGAAGGGCACGCGTCTACTTGTTTGGCGTCGAAAGAAAATTGAGTTGTCAAGAACGACGATTCCTTCGTATATTGTTTAAAAGTGAAATAAACTTGCCACGTAAAATATACATTGAGGTAAATCTAATTGTAAATTTGCTTGTTTTAGTTTCATGACAAGATACATACGCTCCAGCAAATATGCTCCAAAAATGTATATGTTTTATACTTTTCTGTTTTAAATAAATATTAATAAATTATAAATCCAGATTCGCAGAACAAATGTTTGTTATTATTATTATTATTATTATTATTGAATAAGGTTACTTTAAAAGTAATTAACTAATTAAAATATAATAAAATTTAATTTTTCAATTTATTCTGATCCGTATCCGCCGTTACTGTTTCTTTGAAAAACAACAGACCAATTAATCTGCGTCGATAAATGGCACAACATACTTCAATCTTTTTTTGATGCAATACTCTCTACTGTTTCCTATGGTCACTCGGTATCCCCAGAAACTACTGTTTTGCTGGTTAATATATCCGTTCAGATGAAGCCAAGCCTCATCACTAAAAAACACTTTATACCGGCACTCTTTGAAAGATTGCGTTCGGAAATACTCCTCTACAAATCTGTGTTGCTCTACGCTGAGGCGCATCGTAAGTTAACTGCGAAAGAACGAAACTAAGAATGAAGACGTGGCCTGTTTTGTTTTGAGCAGGTATGACCCACACCACAGGAAGGGGGGAGTGAAATGAGGGGGGGTGAATGGAGTGTCGCTGAAATGCAGTCGAAGGAGCAGTGTTGCCAAACTTTCACTTTTCTCTCGGTGCCTTGAACAGCAGGGTTGCGTTTTATATTGATCACCCGGTGTGTGTGTGTGTGTGTGTATATATATACATATATATGTATATATATATATACATATATATATATACATGTATATATATATATGTATATATATATATACATATATATGTATATATATACACACACACACACACACTGGGTGATAATATCAGGTGCAACACTGCACTTCTACTCCATTCACCCTTGTTTCACTTACCCCCTTCCTGTGGTGTGGGTCATACCTGCTCAAACATATATATATATATATATATATATATATATATATATATATATATATATATATACACACACACGACTACTACTGCTACTACCACCACCACCACCACCACCACCACCACTATCACTACTACCATTAATACCACCACTACCACTACCACTATCACCACCACCACCACTACTACCACTACCACTACCACTACTACCACTACCACCACTACCGCCACTACCACTACCACCACTACCACCTCGGGGATTTTAGTAGAATAACACCAAGGGTTGTAAGAGCCGACTAACCGGAGCAGCTGACCGCTGTCCTTTACCTAGTAATCCATTCCCGTCGCACCTGTATCTGTCCCCTCACACACGGAACTCGGCAGGTGGATCGAGGAGCTTGTCGTCCTCCATTTCATCATTCCCTAACAACCCTATTTTCTTACTCGCACTTATTCCTACCTACAGGAGAAACTTCCCCTGTAGCTGGCATAGAGCTATAAAATGCATTACCCATTTGATATGGAGCAGTTCGTGCAGAATGAAGCCACGGATGTGCCAGGGAGTAGGGCTATATCTGGCACGGGACCCCAGCCCGATGATGACAACGTAAGCGATCAAAATGGCAATGCCCACTCCAACACCAGTGAGGAGAATGTGTCAACCCCATCTGGACTGTGTACCAGGAGGAATGCCTCCAGAAGAAATAAAACAGCCAATAGTATTAAATGGAGCAGAGAAATGAATAAAAAAGTTATTCGCTCTTACCTGCTCATAAATGAATATAGAGACGATTCCTTACCGGGTTGGACACACAAACTTCACTCTGAATTTTCTAAAACCTACGCAGAATTCAACTTGACTGAACATAACCTAACCGATCGTAAGAACGTAATTATGAAACGAAAGTGTCTTACCCAGATGGAAAATGATGAAATACGTAGAGAAGAGGGTCATGTACTTCAGGCAGCTGTAGAAGACCAAACTGGTAATAATAACGAGACGAGAATAGAGACAAATGATTTGAGTATAAATAAGGAAACCGCTGTAAAGTTTGTAGGATATTTCAATCTGTTTCGAGACACAGATCCTCTTGGTAGGCCTAAAATCCCAAAGTTGATCTTTACCAAACAAACTAATATTCTTATTAAGCAAGTTGATCAGGTAATAACCTCAGGTTGCCGACCAATTAAATAACTTGACAGATATTCATACTGCCTTGTATGTTGCTGCAGTTGCTGTAAGCGATCTTAATGGACAGCGCATTCAGAATAGTTCACCAAGCAACACAAAGAAAGCGAGAAAACCTGCATGGCAATTTAGACTGGAAGAATGTATTGTTAAACTGAGAACAGAGATAAATACAATTCATGAATTTCTTTCAAACAACAAAAGTAGAAGAGTAAAGCATAAAATTAATAAAATCTTACATAAAATGCAAATCAACATCAACGACTCCGAGTTAAGACAAAAACTAACCCTGTATCATGATGAAGCTTGACAAAAGCTCAAAGCTAAGGGTGCTAAATTGCGAAGATACAATGAATGCTCAAAGCATAAACAACAAAATATGTTGTTTTTTTAATTTTTTTTTTACATTTGTTGCGTGAACTCACGACGCAACGCATCTCCTAACCCCCTTCTTGGGTGTTGAGCGCTATTGGAGTAATCCTCCGTTTACTTTCTACATTAAGTCTGGAGTAATCCTCCGTTACTGTTGAAATTTCTGTCCGTCACGTCTCGTCGCGGTCAGTTGTCAAGAGGACCGCCAGGTAGCATCTCCGCCTACGCGCCTCTTACCACGCGCTCCTGCGCCACTACCCAGCGGCCAAAAATTGGGAAGGAATAAGGATAGGGGTAGGGTTTAGGACACTTCACAGGGGTTGGACTAGCCCTTGTGAAGCAGCCAAACTCGTTTTGTTGGAACAAATTTCACATGAGATTCGACGGGAATCGAACCCGGATCTCCTAGGTTAAAGGCAAGCGACTTTGCTCTGCGTCACGAGATGGCGACGAGATACGTTATTTGATTGATTGATTTTTCGTGTTTCCGGGCGCGTCAACTACTGTGGTCATTAGTCCCGTTGGTGTAGTGCATGTTTTTCCCCGGGAGATGGCGGTAAACTTCTCCCACTGGATGGCGAGATCCGGCGCCGACCTACCGTCGGCTAGTGGGGTTTCTCCCTAACCAGGACTCTCCCACCAGCTGGGCACCGCCCCAGCCGGGACAAGCTCTAAGCGCCCGACCGGTCTTCCGGAATATGTGGTAGTGTAATGCACGTTAGTGTAAGTGTGTGTGTAAGGGGAGAGGTTAGGACAAGGAAGAGGAAGGACAGATCGCGCGCGGTCCGTGGCCCGTTTGGTAAGGTACTGCTTCGGCATTCGCCTGGTGTTGATCGGAGAAACCACGGAAAACTACCGATCAAAGCAGCCGGCCGCTAGAATTCTCCTCCAGACAGTGACTGAATTCGACCTAGCTGAAAAGCTAGTGTCGAAGATCCTGCCGCCGTCAGGACTCGAACCTAGGACATCCCGGTCAGAGGCGCTGCAGTGACATCAGTTGATGCACTGAGCTACCGCTCCCGGTGATACGTTATTTGAGAGGAACCAGAAAGTCTCCTATCGGAACTTAGCCAGGAGAAAGTTGATAGTTATAAATTCAAGTCATACTGACAGGAAATCTGGACCAACCCTTCAAGCTACAATCATGATGCATCTTGACTCTCTGAACTTCAGGAAAAAATGGGCAACCTTCCAGAAATGTCTGAAGTCCAAGTTACCACCGAAGATATTGAAGGAAGTCTTAAGAAATGCCAAAATTGGAAATCAGCGGGATCTGACAAAATTCAGAACTTTTCGTTGAAGCGTTTTGTCTCCATACACCACTTGATTTAAAATAGTTTTAATGAGATACTTCAGAAGCCTGATCAGTGCCCAACATTTTTAACGCAATGTATTACTTACTTACTACCCAAAAGTGTTCCTAAATCAGATCCCAAAAATTACAGGCCAGTAACATTCTCTGTTCTATATAAGTTATTAACATCAGTTTTACACGAAAAGATATACATGCATTGTGATCAGAACAATATCATCAGCATGGAACAGAAAGGATGCATCAGAAGTACCTTTGAATGCAAGGAACAGTTGACTGTGGACAGTGTAATCATAAAACAAGCTGAGATAAAAAGCCGAAACTTGAGCATGTGCTACATCGACTATAGAAAGGCATTTGATTCGGTACTCCATGAATAGCTGATACACATTTTGAAAATATATAAAATTAATACAAAGGTTGTAAACTTGCTCGCTGCCCTAATGGAAAACTGGTGCACGGAGATTAATTTGGAGAATCGTACATTTACGATTGATATTCGTCGAGGAAGATTTCAAGGCGATTCATTGAGCCCTCTATTGTTTTGTTTAGCTATAAACCCCGTATCACAGCTTCTAAACAAGGAATGTCTCGGGTACAGACTCCGACTGCGAGATCCTAGCTCCCGAATCAGCCATTTATTGTTTATGGATGATCTTAAACTGTTTGCCGAGAGCCAAAACCACCTGAAAGCGCTGAAGTATGTGACGCGGGTATTTAGTGAAGACATTGCTATGTCCTTTGGGTTTGATAAATGTGCCGAAATACACCTAAAGAAATGGTAAATTGGACGAAGTACCTGATGAAACTTGTGATTTTCGACAGCTTTTGTACTACGACACTTATAAATACCTTGGTATCCAACAACATAGACGAGTAAACCACACAAATATGAAGACGATATTCAAGGAAAGGTACAAATTAAGAATCACAAAGTTGATGAACGAAAAATTGTACTCGAAGAATCTAATAAGTGCTATTAACACCTATGCTGTCCCAGTATTGACATATTCCTTTGGTATTCTGAAATATTCAGACACATCTTCGAGAATTGGATTCGATTACTCGAACCACCCTCACAAAATTCAGAATACATCATCCCAAGAGCGCTGTTGAGAGGTTTTATCTTCCCAGAAACCAAGGAGGTAGAGGCCTGCTTAATATCTTCAATCTTTGCAGGTCAAAATAAAATGCGAATGTTCTTTCACGCCTCGGATAGTGTATTACTGAAGAATGTTTTCAGCCTTCTGGAGATTTAGAGCCGAATAGTTTACATCTACAGCAACTATGCTGTAGATGTAAACTATTCGGCTCTAAATCTCCAGATGGCTGAAAACAACACTGAAATTGTTTCCCAGATAAGTGACATGCAGACAGATTGGAAGAACAAGACCCTTCATGGAAAATATCCTAATCATTTAAATAACCCATCAGTTGATAAAGTCTCTCTCCTGTGGTTGAAAATGGGATTTATTTCCTGAAACTGAAGGATTTATAATAGAAATTCAAGATGGAGTAATAAAAACACGAATGTATGATAAGCACATACTGAAGAGCAGTATAAAAGATGTCTGCAGAATGTGTAATCAACCAAATGAGACCATCGACCATGTGATTGCAGGATTGCCAGCACTGCATACCTGGGCAGGCGTAGCTAAAATAATCCATAGACAATTGGCTTCAAATTATAGACTAATTGAGGACCCTCCACCATTTTATAAATATTTACCTTCACCGGTTATAGAAAATAGTGAAATGCTACTGGGATAGGCCTATTGACACTGATAAAACTGTGGATTATAATCGCCCGGACATAGTAGTTATCAATAAAATACAAACGTATGCAACAATCATAGATGTAGGGTGTCCACTGAAAAACAATCTCAATTAGACAGAATCGGAGAAGATTTCAAAATATCAGAATTTGGCAGCAGAAATCCAACATATTAGGCAACTGAATTAAGTTGAAAAAGTGCCAATAATGATCTCAGCCACAGGAGTGATGACGGACCGATTTGCTTCAGGTCTTACAAAAATAGGATTATCAAAAGGAACCATCATATAACCTTCCAAAAAGCTTTAATCCTACAGACTTGCAATATTGTGAGAAAATTCTTAAATTGAACGACGGACAAAGATGAATTTCTTCTCCGTCTTTCCTCAGATCTGTCATTACCAGTTGCATTTGCCAGAGCCTAAGTCGTATGAATAGATGAATGGTTCTCAATGCTCACTGACAAAAGTACATAAAAATAAATAATATAATAATAATAATAATAATAATAATAATAATAATAATAATAATAATAATAATAATAATGTCTTTATTACTGGCGAGGTTCAGACCGTAAGGCCTGCTTTTCCGCCTAACCACTTAAATATTTACATTTACATAATTAAAATTGAAGCGTTCGGGCAGAAATAGTGATAACTGACATTTCACGTTACTTACGAAATTGCAACGATCATATTAGTGGGACACATAACTAATGAAACTTAAATTGTGAATGTATTTTCATTGTCAATTTTCTGGATTCGAAAACTAACATGATATAAAGAGAGCTCATGTTTCTTATTTACAAGAAAGCCGTGGTAAGTCAATAATTTTACTTTCGTAAAATGTCAGAAATTCTGGTATACCCGAATGCCTCAATTGTGAACAAATTTAAAGAAAAGGAGGGCATATGTTACTTATATATTTATATCTGGGATGCAAAATTAGGGACAATCACGGCATACGTCTTAAGCGATTGAGTAAACCCAGAAAAACCTCAATCAGGATGGTGGCTTAGGGCCGTAACACAAGTGGAAGAGAAGAAAATACGACGATTAAAGGAAAAGTGTAAAGACAGAAGGAAAGTAGAGGGAGTTAGAATGAATTAGAAAACTGGGGAAGGTGGGGAGGGGAAAAGAGGATTATATGAATATAACATTTTTGATGTACATGGATGCAGTTTTCCTAGTTGAACGCAGTTGGCTGAAGTCTGGAACATAATCTGTAACAGAAAAAGAAAGACACAGAAAGTAGACAGATGAACAAGATGTATACTGCATAACAAGAAAATGTGTGAAAATGTATGAAAATCTTATTATATAAAATGTAATAGTATACGTGATTTAGGGCTTTGAATTAGACAGGAAGATATGTCGGTAGGTTTAATTAGGGAGTGAAATCGGGAATAGGAGATTGTGTTATTTATAGTTAGTTGTTTTAATCCAATCACTGAGTTGGGTTTTTAATTTCCTGAAACCACTAACTTGTTTTAGATATGTGAGTAGTGAGTTCCATAATCTAATGACAGTGACAGTAAATGACTTACTGTAGGACACCGTATCGTGCGTAGGATGCATAGTAACCGCGAGGAACGTGATCGTTCCAGCGTCAGCATTTTAAAGTTGTGCAATATGTGTGTTTGGTAGTTAGTATTCAAAATTTTATGGAGAAGGAAGAGGCAATGTAAAGTTCTCCTTTTTCTGATTGAGAGAATTTTTGTTTGACCGAAAAATTCCGATACGTGATCGTATCTCCTAAGATCGAATATGAAACGGATGCATGCCTTTTCTGCTAATCGCAATTTGCGTTGTTGCTTGATCTTAAGTCCGTAAGCACGAAATCGCAATAATCGAAATGAGGCATTATGGGTGAATGTACTTGGCTAGGGTGTTAATAGGTAGTAGTTCTCTGAGGCGTTTTAAGGAATGGAGTCCTGAGGAGACTTTTTGGCAAATCTTACCTACTTGTGTGGTCCAGCTAAGTGTGTTGTCTATATGTATTCATAAGTTCTTTACATCGCTACACCAGGGAACAGGAAGCTAATTTCCTATGCTAATTTCCGGTAGGGGGAATTTGTCCAACTTGTTTAAAGCTTTGCGAGAGCCTATCACTAAGCTTTGCGACTTCATTGGCATTAATACGAGGTCAAGGGCTTCTGCCCATTTATTGAGAGAATTTAAATCATCGTGTATTTTCTGGTTTTCTAACTCCGATGGGTATCCACTTATATAGATTTGAAGGTCGTCGGCGTACATTTTGTGTTCACAGTAACTGAGGCATTGTCCTACGTCATTTACATAAATTAAAAATGGTAAGGTTCCTAGAACTGTTCCTTGCGCAATACCACGAGAAGTTTTTACGACAGTGGATTGTTTTGCACCCGATACAATGATTTGTTGTCTATTTGAAATATATTGAGAGAACCAGTGTATACGGGCTTAGCGAAACCCAACATTTTCATTTTCTCAAGCAGAATTTCGTGATCGACCGAGTCAAATGCTTTACTAAAATCTAGGAGAACAAGGAGTGTTAGTTTGCCTTTGTCAATGGAGGTTCTAGCTTCCTTAATAATATTTAAGAGAACAGTTCCTGTGTTTCAGCCTGATCGGAAGTCGTATTGTTGATCACTTATGAGACTTTTACTTTCGAGATAACTTATAATTTGACATCGCGCAATTTTTTCTAGAACTGTTGAGATTTAGGTAGAATACTTATAGGTCTGTATTCTGGAGATTTGTGGAAGTTTCAGGAAGAGGGTGGACAAGTGCGATTCTCCAAGAATTTGAATACGTTCCGCTGACTACGGCTACTACTACTACGACTACGACTACGACTACGACTGCGACTACGACTGCGACTGCGACTGCGACTGCGACTGCGACTACGACTGCGACTACGACTGCGACTACGACTGCGACTGCGACTGCGACTGCGACTGCGACTGCGACTGCGACTGCGGCTGCGACTGCGGCTGCGACTGCGGCTGCGACTGCGGCTGCGACTGCGACTACGACTGCGACTACGACTGCGACTGCGACTGCGACTGCGACTGCGACTGCGACTGCGACTGCGACTGCGACTGCGGCTGCGACTGCGACTGCGGCTGCGACTGCGACTGCGGCTGCGACTGCGACTGCGACTGCGACTACGACTGCGACTACGACTGCGACTGCGACTGCGACTGCGACTGCGACTGCGGCTGCGACTGCGGCTGCGACTGCGGCTGCGACTGCGACTGCGACTGCGACTACGACTGCGACTGCGACTGCGACTGCGACTGCGGCTGCGACTGCGACTGCGGCTGCTGCGGCTGCCGCCGCCGCCGCCGCCGCCGCCGCCGCCGCCGCCGCCGCCGCCGCCGCCGCCGCCCGCCGCCGCCGCCGCCGCCGCCGCCGCCGCTGCCGCTGCCGCCGCCGCTGCTGCCGCCGCCGCCGCTGCCGCCGCCGCTGCCGCCGCCGCCGCTGCCGCCGCCGCCGCTGCCGCCGCCGCCGCTGCCGCCGCCGCCGCTGCCGCCGCTGCCGCCGCCGCCGCTGCCGCCGCCGCCGCTGCCGCCGCCGCCGCTGCCGCCGCCGCCGCTGCCGCCGCCGCCGCTGCCGCCGCCGTTGCTGCCGCCGCCGCCGCTGCCGCCGCCGCCGCTGCCGCCGCCGCCGCCGCCGCCGCCGCTGCCGCCGCCGCCGCTGCCGCCGCCGCCGCTGCCGCCGCCGCCGCTGCCGCCGCCGCCGCTGCCGCCGCCGCCGCTGCCGCCGCCGCCGCTGCCGCCGCCGCCGCTGCCGCCGCCGCCGCTGCTGCCGCCGCCGCCGCCGCCGCCGCCGCTGCCGCCGCCGCCGCTGCCGCCGCCGCCGCTGCCGCCGCCGCCACTGCCGCCGCCGCCGCCGCCGCCGCTGCCGCCGCCGCCGCCGCCGCCGCTGCCGCCGCCGCCGCTGCCGCCGCCGCCGCTGCCGCCGCCGCTGCCGCCGCCGCCGCTGCCGCCGCCGCCGCTGCCGCCGCCGCCGCTGCCGCCGCCGCCGCTGCCGCCGCCGCCGCTGCCGCCGCCGCCGCTGCCGCCGCCGCCGCTGCCGCCGCCGCCGCTGCCGCCGCCGCCGCTGCCGCCGCCGCCGCTGCCGCCGCCGCCGCTGCCGCCGCCGCCGCTGCCGCCGCCGCCGCTGCCGCCGCCGCCGCTGCCGCCGCGCTGCCGCTGCCGCCGCCGCCGCTGCCGCCGCCGCCGCTGCCGCCGCCGCCGCTGCCGCCGCCGCCGCTGCCGCCGCCGCCGCTGCCGCCGCCGCCGCTGCCGCCGCCGCTGCCGCCGCCGCCGCCGCTGCCGCCGCCGCCGCTGCCGCCGCCGCTGCCGCTGCTGCTGCTGCTGCTACTACTACATTATCTACCGGAAGATACCGGAAATAAAAAATATTGAGAACCTTATTTATCGTATTAATTGTTAAGTGTTTGAAATCGTTCTTTGGGGCAAATTAAGAGGAAGTTGAAAATGCGTATATTAGAGGATATACGAAACATTTATGCTATTTCTGATCGACTAAATTGTATTACTGTCCACCTCTGTACAGTGGTAATTCCATCGATTTTGAAAGCTATTGAAGTGTTGAATCTAAACGGTAATATTCTTCTGTGTTAATTGAAGACCTGAAATAATAAAAGATGGAAGTGCCATTTCTGTTAAATTTACGTTTTTACCAGAATAATTATGAATGAATTAATACATATAGTAAATAAAACATAAAGCTCAGACACCTTTCATGATAGTGTTACGGAGTGATTATAAATGCCAATAGTACAATGTGCCAATAAGTTTAACGTGTATATAAACCCATTTTCCTCGAAAGTACGAAAATGGCATTTACACTTTTTTTTATTTTAAGCCTTCAATATTTGAACGCTACATATAAAATCCTCTAATTGCTTCAACACACAGGTGGAATCAATTATTTTCTCATGTCTTTATTACTCGTTTTTGCAAAACGTTTTAGAGAAATGAGTTTGTGTCGTAACTTGGCGTAGTTCTTTTCTTTCCGGTCTTTTTAATTTATGGCTTAAGTGGGAGATGTGATTTTGAAAATTAAAATTTCTTCTGATTGATTTTGGGAACTCGTGAAAATTCGTCCCTTTCTGTCCCATCTTTTTTGAAAATATTTTGAAGCCCTCTCCCTCCTTCCCCCTCCTCTCCATCCTCTTCTCCTTCCACCTGATAAGGGTCTCAACCCATTGTTTCCTCTATTCGGTGGCGTCCGTTTAATCCTTAACCACCATGCTGGAAGTGCTTGTGTCTTGGCTGGCGTCCACATTTATTTATTTTAATGTTTTAATTATCTTTTGTTTCCTAAAATGTTGAGTTGGGGGCGGATTTTAATGACCTAAAACATCGGCAAAAATTATCTATAAAATGCTCTTAAAATGTTTTTGAAATGCAAATAAAAAAGAAAAAGAAAAGAATAAAAATAAAAGCAAAGAAAAATGACGTAAAAAAATTGATCGAAACCAGATTATATAAACAACTCAATCTGTAGAATGTTACTGATGTAATTGAGATTCCTTCCTTTCGTTCGAGTAAACTTAGGTAGCAAATTTTTGATTAGGACTGTTCTTTATCAGGAAATCTCTGTCTTAAGTTATTCCAAAATCGGCCAAAACGACAATGGTGTTGATAGGCGTCACTGGAACCAGATTACCTACTATGGCTGACATTGCAATTTGTAAGCGAAGAAATAGATTTGGTACTCAGAAATTCTGTGGAGAACATTATTGTTGTATCACGTAAATATTATTTGAAGCAAGTACCGGCGTTTTACGGTCGTTTTAATCATTTAATTGAGATAACAATTTATGTTCACTCAAAATATTTCGTTGTATTCCTTGTAGCCTGAAGATCTTCGAAACGTCGCAAAAAGAACTTTGTGAATGAATAATAAAACTTTAAAGATTATGATTTTGCGATTTTATTTCTAAACTTTTTGAAATTACTCGTGTCTCTCAAGAACACTCTGTGGCCCAATTATCTTTTGATATGAATTAAGAATGACAGACAATTTCATGCTTTTATGTATTACAACTATTACCACAATTACATATATTTAAAATATTTAAGAATTTTTCCTGAATGAAATCTGTTCTGTAAAGACGTCTTGAAATAACGTCAGTACAATTTTTCGAACATATGTCAGGTTTTGCTTAATTCTGTGTGAAATTTAGGCAATTTTAATTATTTTTTCAAAAAGGCTCTAATGGCTTTTTTAAATTTTGGCTTAAATTTTAAGGCTTAACTTTTCTCCTCGTATGTATCAAAGGACATTATAAAAAGTGATGATGGTCCCATTTTTGGCGAGATGTTTTCGAAAATTGTTAAAAGTTAACATTGCAAAAGTACAATAATGAAGACAGACTTTTGTCGTAAATGAAATCTGATCTAAAAAATCAGATTTTGAGGAAGATAATGTAGGATTTTTTGTTAAAAAGAGGAGTTTTTCTTCATAATTTCATCTTGAAGTTAATACAAATTATAAAATAAACATTTTCTCAAAAATTGCTCCAAAGTTTGTCAGTTGTTTTCCACTTATAGAACAAAGACCGTTTAAAAGAATGTGGCAAGTCTCACTTCGGTTGAACTCTTTGAATTTTCGAAAGTTACAAATTGAGAAATAATGCGTGAAAATATGTACTGTTTCGGCACTTCTTGTTATATATTTGAAACTATCAAAATTATAAAGATGTGTATATTATTTTCTTTAAATAAATTTAAAAAAACTAATAAATAAACAATTTTTAATAACTACAATTTCTGAAGGCGGCATAGAAATATTTTGCTCTTATTTTATTTATTAGAAAAGTCTAGCTACGCCACTGATCCACATATAATAGTTGGTAAGTTTTTTGAGTAAAGGAACTAATAAACTTTCTTTTCAAAATTGTCCATAAAGATTTCAGAAAATGTTGGTTACGGGTTGGAAAGCTTTGTCCTTCGGTTTGTTTATAAATTTTATCATTAAATTAGAAGACTTGCAGTGGGTTCAAACATGTCCCCTACTACATTTTCTGAAATATTTATGGATCATTTTGAAAACAATTTGTTTGTTAATTCAAACTCCTTACTCAGAAACATTAACTACTATTTTAGATTCATGGATGACAAAATTTGCCTTTGGTCAGGTATAATTAGACAATTGTATCAATGATATGATAATTCCCATTAATACCAACCACATCTTCCGACGTATATTTGCTGTTTCCCCTTCTTGGATACACAGATTATTCAATGTATCCATATCAGAATTGGATTTTAATAGTACACACTATTTTCAATGTAGCTGAAAAAATGGTTATTATCCTTGTATTATAAAAAAGCTCGTCAGCAAAAAAGTCAAAATTGTTACTAATATTGTCTACCCTCAAAATTTCACTTTAGAAAACAATCAATTCATATGTATTCCTTATAAAGGACCCAGATCCTAGAAGGAAGGACAGTTAAAAAAAATTATGTAGCATTCCCATCATCCAATTCTCTCCAACCACTGCAGTACTGGCAGCGTATAAGCGACTCTGACAGTTCTCTCGCCACGTGCTGTTGTACGTCGTGTTTTGAGATTTCATTTCTCTCTCTTGTAGGTGATGCCATGGGCGCAGCAATGCGTGGAAACAGCGCATCGACTGTTAGAGTCGTTTATATGTGCCGGTACTGTATCATGTAACAAATTTCCCGTACTCTTACCGCAGAGGAATGGAATATATCTATTGAAACGTAATGATTGTAATTCTGCATATATAGGTCACAGGGGGAGGAAATTTTCTTCTACGATTAATAAACACCTTAGATCTTGGAAAATAAACTTAGATAATTCGACATTTGCCAACCAGTGGCAGTGGGTAAGTTAAATTTAACTGTGTTGCAAAAGCAATGGTCTTAAGGGGGGTCTTCTCCTTCAGTATTTCCCGATTGACGGGCACAATTATGAAAATTGTTTAAGAACATTTCACCTTAAATTTCGATTATAGTTATAAATATAGTTTAAATTTATTATAGTTATAAAAACTTGAAAATAATGCTTTACTTTATCATTTATTGCTTTATATTACTTTTGACCCTTCAGAACGTACAGTCTCCATGTTACAACAGTTTAATTAGGCAACATTCGGAAGAGACATTTATTATCAATTTTATCACGCTACCCAGAAATGAGGAAATTGTAATCGTTCCTTTTTTACTTGATTTGAAAATCCAAATGCCAATTTTTTAGATGCTACACCACTAATTCATTGAAATTACTTGTTTCGCGGATCACTTGCTTCTCTACAAGTATTTGACAGCATTGCGAGGGCGCACGATCGCTCGGTTGTCCTTGTATTTCTAAGAAATGTTTTTTATCCACTTTATTGTTTAAAATGATCTTCAGCTTCTGAAGAAGCCACTGAAAGAATTTTGAAGAAGTTTGCAGACTTGTGACAACAATTTTCCGATATTTATTTTTGCAGCAAAACTTGAAATAATGGTACGCCGCCTGTTGCATTTCTAAATTTGCTTCTCTAGTACATTCCTTCCAACAGTGTTCTGTACTGAATTTGACTTCCTTTTCAAAATGGTTACTCCTTCTAAATGGTTTTTAAATCGCCGTCAATGGTACTAACAAAATCCACTAATCTTCCAAATATCCCAGTGTTTTCTAATGTTAATTTTCTTCGTGCCTTCGCAACGCAAGCTCAAATGCACCACAACATTTGACACAGTTTATAAGAGTGTCTGTTCTTATATATTTATAAGATATTTATTTTTTTTTATTTTATTTTACGTCAAAAAACAGTTAAAAACTGCGTATGACGTGCTATGGGGAAAAGTGAATTGTGTGCACATTTTCAAAATTCTGTGATCCCTACACTGTCATATACTACTTAAATTTTGAATTGTTATTAATTATAATTTATTTATAATAATTTTGAAATTTTGAATTTTTTGAAGATATGTCTGTTCTTTTGCACTTCAACATTGTAGTTTTATAGATACAGAGACGATAACTAGCGTCATGCAGAGTCACAATATTCAAGCGTTTCAGTAAAGCCAGTTCAACACTACTGTTTTTATGGAGATGTGCCTCTTGATGCTTTTTAAGTTTCTCACTTTAATGATTCATGTCATTACAACCGGTCTTCGTCCACACATTTTCCCCCTTGCTAAATGAGATGCAAGGGAAACACGGTAGTGAATTGTCCCCTCACACATATAGCCTCTTGTATGTCGAATAAATGTTTAGCATTGAATCGTCGACGAAACTCTCGTGTTGCTGATTTCACAGTTATTTCAATTTTCAGAACTAACTGATCCGGACCAAGCTTTTGAATTGAAAAAATTGAACACCAGGATGTGCGGACGCTATAACTAAAGCAGTATTTCAACCCGAGATTTAAAACACATTGTTACACTGATTTTAAGTCGGCCCTTACCATCCACATTAGATGCAAAACTTACTTTTCCGAGTATCGTATCTGGGACATTGTTTTACTGAGACTGCGACGGAGCCTACATGTCGGAGTTGAACTCGTTGAGTGACTCGTCAGCCTGAAAGTGCTGCACCAAGCGGAGTTCGCTGCGGAAGTCTCAACCTGATCCGATGAAAGCGCCCACTGAAATCACGTGGCACCCAAAGGTCCTTATGGAACAAGGTCTGAGCGAGATGTTTGGAAACGTGTACAGCCCTGTAGCCACATCGGATCGTCAATGGTTGGGAAATTATAAAAAGAAGGAGCAGAAAAATATTATACTATTAATGAGATTGTAATAAGGCAGTGAATATTCGAGTTTGTTCAATTTTGTAGGTGTTGCGTGAACCTGTTAACCTTATAAAGAACCGCCCCTGTTAGTAACCATCTACAACCACTCTTTTGATCCTAACACAAATTTTAAAATCCTGTACTAAGAAAATTATGGTAATAGAATGAATATATTAGAAAGTTTCGAAATTTTAAAACTCGAAAAACTCATAATTAATAGGTCTGAATGAGCAATCTGACCTAAAATTCAGACCCATTATAAACATATCCATTGGCTAGCCTCTCCCCCCTTCAACTTCTCTTAGAAAGACAGTCTCTGAACATAAGATGGCGACGAATTCGTTGCGCTCTTAATTCAACTTATTGACGCAACGCGTCTCTTCGCCCCTGGTCGAGCGTTGAGCGCGGAGTAATCCTTCATTATCTACCCCTCTATTCCAGAGGACGCTGTATTTTTCTACGTCTCGTCTCGTCAGTTGTCAAAGAGGACCGCCAGGTAGCATCTCCGCGTACGCGCCTCTTACTCCACGCGCCCCTGCGTCACTACCCAGCGGCCAGAATTGGGAAGGAATAGAGATAGGGGTAGGGTTTAGGACACTTCACAGGGGTTGGACTAGCCCTTGTGAAGCGGCTAAACTCGTTTTGTTGGAACAAATTTCACATGAGATTCGACAGGAATCGACCCCGGACCTCAGTGGTGAAAGGCTAGCGACTTCGGTGTGTGCCACGAGCAAGCAAGTGTTAAATTCGAGATATCCGGGAAAGTAATCCCTTATTCACTATAATTCAACAATTTCCATCTGTTAATTTACTTTATTTCAATGTTGTGTTTCAATTATAATAATTTTAATTTTACACGATCTGTTTGTTTTCTTCTTGGTAGTGCCACTAATGTGGGAATTTTTCGTTCCGAACCGTGTCTGCCTTATGTTTTTCATTAAATACTATTTCAAACTAATTGCAGTTGATATGTTTTATTTTAGTTAATTATGGATTACAACAAAATTCTTTGCATCTACCACGAAAATTATTCTACTTTGTTCCGATATAACAACAAAGGACTGGCCTGAAGAGTAACAACAGTTGTTTATAGAACTGGAACGCGACGGATTTATATTCATGTCTCCTGCGATTGATGTTAGAGAAGTGCAATGTGTGTTTCCGGGTATTTAAATTATTGGCCAAGTTTGTTGGGTTTTTTTTGTTTGCATGTAATGTTCAGGTAGTGACGTCAACAGACTGCATCGCAATTCCAAAATTACTCAATACTCTTTCCATTGGTATCCGTGTCTTGACAATAAAATGATTAAGGTATTAATCATTGTTAATATTAATAGGAACATGATTATTTAACTTTTTACATCTAAACAATAACATGTGAAACTTTTGTTGATTATTATGACTTTTTTGTTTCAGGAGGTATTTTGAAACGAGCTCCCTCAGAAAGATTAACAATGATGGATATTCAAAATTCTGATTGGCTCAAAGATTGTCACTTTCCAGCTTCTCCTGGCCCTGGAGAAAAGTATAGCCTTTTACCAACAGTATTATTAGAAGAGAAACTCCATACTTCAAAAAGTGTTGAAAATGAATTAAGTGACAAGAGAAATATCGGGCCTTCAGCGTTGGATATAGAGAGGAAAGCTCGCAATTATCTTCATGAACTTGGCATCACAGAAAATATGCTTGTGGAACACGTAGAACGGGGAGCAAAAAGTGCAGTAATTGGAACCTATCGTATTATTGTGCATCGCCTTCAAAGACAGGCGACTGTGACGTGTGCTACACTGTATGATGCTTCAAGAAGTCTTGATAGTGCTGATAGTTCAGGCATAAGTCAGAGTGCAAGTTCTTCTGGATATAACTTTCCATTATCTCTGAGGCGAAGATCAAAATCTGCGGCCGTAAAATCAAATTATATGAAAGGACATAAAAATCGTTCAAGAACATGTATTATATTGTAAAATGAATTGTTAACTCATAATTCGAAACTATGCCATCTAACGAATGTATAATAAGGAATGAAAATGCTACGAATTTTACTTTTGTGTGTAACTGACATTTTAGAAAAACTGTAAAATTATTTTACAGTTGTACATTATAGAGCTGAAAATAAAATTCGTATAATGTTAATTTTCCCAAAGCATACGTCTATAATATTTCTTAATGAATATTTCTCAATACTGGCCAACTTCTTCATATTGGATTATAAATGCTTTATGTGATTTCAAAATTTAGTTAATGTTCAACACCAGCGATGTTTTGTTTCATTTCCTGGCAACATTTTTTATTTTCAGTACCACTTTCCACGCAAAGTCCTCCTGTGCCCAGTGGCGGAAGAGGACTCGTTAGACTTCCACTTTGCACCCCATAATCCCAATACCTGTGCGCGGCACAGCAGAAATACATCTATCTGCTTGCGTCAAGACATAGAAGTGACTACGAGATAAGATTACGATATTTCGATGTATGGGTGATATATGATTACAAATTTATAAAATGATAAAAATATTGATATTTGGAAAATTTGGAAGGCATTTTCACTGAAATGCATCTTTATTTTTACTTCGAACAATTTCCCTGACACATTAGTTGTTTACATAAATTTAAAAAAAACTGCTTTTTACAATTAGGTTCCAAATTTGCAGTGTTCTAATTTAAATAAGACCCTGACATGCGGAAGCCAAAAAGCTGTATAACTTCTTAGATACGATGGGCATTTAATAATTAAAGAGACAAATTGGTCTGGAGAAATAAAGGTTTATATTTGCAAAGCAGGACTTTTCCTACTTTTCATTATAATTCTCAATACCATTTATGCACTTGTCCCAGCGGGTTACCAGCTTTTTTATACTCGCTGCAAAGAACTTTTTATCTTTGTGTCTGAACCAATTTCCCACAATTTTTTGACGTACTCGTTATCCTGAAACATCTTCCCGCGTAATACCTCCTTCAGTGGACCAAACAAATGGAAATGAAAGGTGCTAAATACGGGCTGTAAGAGGGATGAGGCAGTACCTCCCAACCCCTTTTGTCGATGGCTTCACGCGTTTTCGAGCAGTGTGTGGACATGCGTTGCCTTCCTGGAGAAGCACTCCTCTCCTCTCTGAGAGCTACGACGTCTCTCATGGTTCATGACATGACCTTGTTCAAAAGCATATCTGAGTAGTATTCTTAACATGATAAGAAATGCGAACACTGACACAATAAATAATACACGTATGACTAGATTGTTTACTAAAAGTAAAATTAAATTATTCATTGATTACTTGATGCAGGAGTCATGGGAAGCGGCTTATAATACTGTTGATACAAACGACAAATATAATTCCTTTTTTTCAACTCTTTCATTTCATTTTAACACTTGCTTTCCTCTTCAAAAAAGAAAATTAAATACTTCACGGAAAAGCAATTCTTGGATAACACAAGGGATTAGGACATCTTGTAAAAACCAGCGAATTCTTTCTTTCATTTCTAAACACAATGACGTATCTCCAGATTTCCTCGTCTACTTTAAAAAATACAAATCATTGCTAAGAAAAGTCATAAGGCAGGCTAAAATGAAAATCGGGATATTTTGAACTCAAGTAACAAAACGAAAGCAATGTGGAATATAATAAAAAATACGACCAAATCAACTAGAAACCTTGTAGAGTTTTAAAATATAACGATATAAACGTGAACGATCCGGCAATAGTGGCTAGTCTCTTTAACCAATACTTTTCGAGAATTGCTGCCGATCTCACTCAGGGTCTTCAGCCACTAAATTCAATAATAGACAGTTCACCCAAAATTTTAGACACGATGTTCGTTTCCGAAACTTCTTCCTATGAAATTCTCAAAATAATCGCTAAACTAAAAAATAAAGATTCTTCCGGTTTAGATGAATTCCCGGATTCTATGTTAAAGACCTGTGCGTATGTCATTATACACCCGTTAACTCACATATTTAATGCATGGAACACGTATTTAATCCACTGGAACGTTTCCAGATATTTTCAAAACAGCTAAAATTAAGCCGCTCTTCAAAAAAGGCAACAAAAATGAAATTCAAAATTATCAGCCCATTTCTCTTATATCGGTTTTTTCAAAAATATTAGAGAGAATTTTTTACGTACGAATGGAAACCTTTCTCAGTAAACACGACGCGCTTTCAGATTGCTAACATGGATTTAGAAAATCAAAATCAACGGAAACAGCTATATTTTCTTTTCTTAAAGATGTCGTCTCATCATTGGATCAAAACGAGGCACCTATTGGATTATTTTTATATCTCTCAAAAGCGTTTGACGTCATTGATCATGACATTTTACTTTCAAAATTACCTTCATATAGAATCCTTGGTATTGCTCTAGATTGGTTATGTTCGTACCTTAAACAACGATCTCAGAGATTGGAAATACCTTACTGGATTGATGGAACATTACGTAAGCACCGACATTTAAGTTCATTATGCTACGCGTTTAGAATTCTTTCCAATTCAGTCAGCCTTCATACTACTCGTTGTGTGTATTTCGCGAATGTTCATTCCCGCTTGAGACATGGAATAATATTCTGGGGAAATACATCTTATAGTTCCCAGACTTTTAGATTACAAAAACGAATTGTACGAATAATAACCAAATCCCACCCACGTGATTCTTGTAAGTCTCTGTTCATTAATCTAGGAACTATTACCTTGTCTTTTGATTTACGAATCAGTGCTTTTTATTAAAAATGACATGCTTAAGGACGGGAATATATTTTCAGAAAATGCCGAAGTCTATTACTATAACACTCGACGTAGAAATCATATTCATCAGGTGACAGTATCAAGAGCTCATTACAAAAAATTCACATACAATACATGTACATTATTTTACAACACTTTGCCAAATGACATTAAACGATTAAATTCAATAGAAAAGTTTAAATCCAAAGTGAAATCGTTTCTGCTCCATAACTGTTTCTATACAATTAGAGACTATACTGAGCATCACAAGAAAAATAACATTAATTTTAACAATGATACATAATGCATTATTTACCATTTGGACTGTATAAATGTGTATAAACAACATGTAACAAGTATTGTACTGCAGCCTCCGGGTCAATGATCCCCATCTCGATCAGGTTTTTCGTCCAGTTTCCCTGATCCATTGAGCAAATGTTGAGATGGCCCCTTGTTTTGCTTCTGGACATAAATGTAACTTCATTATCTGTGCACGTCTTCTAGAATTCATTGGGAAATATAGTTATTCAAATTATCGTTTCCATGTTGCGGCAGGAAGTATTATTCCTTGACGAAGGACATCATGGATAAGAGCCCAAAATTTTTTGCTTATTTATCCTTGAAAATAGATTTTATTACATGAGAACTTTTTCTTTTTCTTATTGTTTTCTTTTCTTTTTTTAATTTTCAATATTTATGTAGTATAGGACTTAGTGTAGGGATCACAGAATTTTGAAAATGTGCACAGAATTCACTTCTCCCCATAGCATGTCATACGCTGTTTCAACTGTTTTTTGACATAAAATAATAAATAAATAAATAAATAAGTGTTAGCTATTTATTGTAGGCTGTTTTTGAGATGATAATCCAAAATACCGTCAACAGAACTTTTCCTGTTGATGCGACCAGAACGATGTTCGTCAGTCAGTGAGTCTCGACCACTTTTGAACTGTTTTACCCACTTGTAAAAATTCCCGCGGTTCAACTTTCATTCTACACTTAAGTCATTCTAGATTCATTATTAGTTAGTTTTTCTCCTGCAGTAAGTAGTGCAACCAATGTGAAATTTTCAAGTGTACTCGCCATCGTTCAACTTAATTTTGAGATAATCAACACAACAATGATGATCCACCATGTGGTCACTGCTCATCCCAGTGATGCCAACTTGAAGTACTAAAATTACCAAACTTGCCCTACCAAGTGTTTTCCCCCAACCAATTTGTCTCTTTAATTATTGAATGACCCACGAAATTGAATTAATTAAATGTGTTCCTTTACCTCTTTTTTTCTTAACGATTTTTTCTACGTTCTCAAATTGGAAGGCTCTCATAGAATGCTCTTCTCTTACATCGCGTTGATTGTTGGTCTATTTGAGTTTGTTATTATTGTTGTCGAAACTTCTCGGAATCTGTCATTGGAACTGAATGTTCATTTGAGCGAGGAGTGTGAGGTCCTTCGGGAAATGACATTTTTCTTCACGCATGGCAATACAGAAGAGAAACATTATTTTATATTTTAACAATTAAAAAAATTGTTGGAAGGCTCTCATAGAATGCTCTTCTCTTACATCGCGTTGATTGTTGGTCTATTTGAGTTTGTTATTATTGTTGTCGAAACGTCTCGGAATCTGTCATTGGAACTAAATGTTCATTTGAGCGAGGAGTGTGAGGTCCTTCGGGAAATGACATTTTTCTTCACGCATGGCAATACAGAAGGGAAACATTATTTTATATTTTAACAATTAAAAAAATTGTTTCGCAAATATGAATTATTCAGTTCGAGAAGTATCAAATAATATTTTTACCATATTCTATTATAAAGTGAACGAGTTTTCTCTCGCTGTTCTTTTTGAGGAGCACCTTGAACGCGGGGCTTTTTGTGTAGTGCATCCAGTAAGATGAGATTTCGTTTCTAGCTGTGTGGAAGAAGAAAAAGATCGAAACCTTAAGACTTTTCCGGACTTACCGTCAGGCACAGTAAATTTTTCAATTGTTTGTTGACGAAACTGTCATGATATTTCGAGAAGACATATTTTCTCTTAATATACAACAAAAGCTGGTGGCCGGCGGCGTTAGCCGAATGCGCTTACTACGCTCCGTGAAGTCACGAAGGTTAAGCGCATTCGAGACTCGCGGGCTCGTGGTTGGGTGACCGGCCAGGAACCCCGGGATCCAACGCCATCGAGCCCCTGGCCGAAGGGATAAAAGGCACTGACTGCGACGTGACGAGACTTGACTAATGTTAATGGATGATTACTCTGAGAAGTGCAAAGCGCTGAACGCCCCTTAAGGGGCTTGGAGACGCGTTGCGTCAAGGTGTAGACGCAACAAATAAAAAAAAAAAAATAAAAAAAAAAAAAACCTTGAGCATTCTTTTGAAGCAATGTGTGAGAAACGAATATTTTCTGTTGGGATTTGAATCTCTCTGGCGCTTTAACCTGCCGTAATGAATTCATTGGTGTTATTAGTGATATTTCGAGTTTTATTTCTCTTTTTAAAATTCGCCTGAGAAACTTTCTATTTTTTTCTAAAATGCAAATTGTAGGCGGCCCATTTTGGAACAACGGCAAGACGTTATTTTTATTCTGGAAATGTGATCACGACGAGATTTAGGAGATTGTGGATGTATAATGGTGGGAGGAGGAGAGGAGGGGGAGGAGAGATCGAGAAGAGGGTTGAAGAAGAGGGAAAGAGGAGGAGAAGAGAGAAAAAGAAGAGCGAGAGAGTCGAGAGGAGGGGAAGGTGGTGAAGGAGGAGAGGGGGAAGGGTGTAGATGTGAGGAGAGAAAAGAGAGGGTGGAGAGGAGACAGAAAGAAATAACGGGGAAGAGAAAGTAAACATCACAAGAGACATGACGCCAAATACGAACACAGTAACAATGGCTACGTATCCTGTCGTCCCCAAAATGGGACGCAACCAATTTTTTACTTTCTCGCCCTACGTGAGAAGAGAAAGTATTATCCTGTCCTGTAAAATGGCGAATATTCGACACAAAACTTCCTATTGTCGGGCGCAGATAACGAAAAATGGATAAATCTTGTTCGTACGTAAATTACTTCCTCTAATCCATCGGTGTACACAGAATCCATATTTTGTTGGTCCTTGATACCGAAAAATCGATTGACGACAAAACGTGTCCGTCCGTCCGACTGGTCAACGCTTGCGCCTAAACCGTTCAGCCTATTTTCTCCAAAATTGATATTCCCGAATCGATCTTGCTGATGTCGTGGCGTCTTGGATTTGAAACCAATATTTTAATTTTTGGATTTACTTTACAAGAAGTCCCTGAGACATTTTCAAAATTTTCTCGAAAATTGCACCACTTTTTCAAAATTAAACTTTGTTCTCGCATAGCGCAAAGGACGCTTAAAAGCAACTGCAGGTCTCATTTTCGTTGAAAAATCTACATTTTGAAAAATTGTAAAAGTTCAATTTTTTCGGCATATTCTTACAGCTAAAATATTGATGTTAGAGATTTTCTTTAGTGATATCTATTCTTCAAAAGCATATCTTGAAGTAAGGTCATGTACAATTTCTTGAAAATTTTGTTAGTTTTCGCGTAATTTTGCATGAAATATAGGCAATTTTAATTTTTTAAAACATTTTTTCTCAAAAAACGGCCCACATTTTTTCTTAAAAGTTACTCCTCGTTGTGTGAAAGGTCGGTAAAAAATTTTTGATATTCTCATTTTTGACGAACTCGCTGCATTTTCAAAAATTGCATAAGTTTAACATTTAAAAATACAAAATTGAAGATAGAGATTTTGGTTTTAAACAAAATCTGTTCTAAAAATAAGTTCTGTAAAAAGGTCATGTACATTTTTTCTGAATAATGGAGTAGTGTTTACGTAACTGGTGCTTGAAATTAATGAAATATACAGGTGAAATATACCCCCCCCCAAACTATGGGCGATGAGAAAAATCCTCGGAGAAAAGATATGAATCAAAAGGATATGAACAACAGTGTTATTTTAATTGGAATTTTTTTTCCCTAGGGCTTTCATCCAGCCGACAGCCGGTTGCCCTTTACGTCCCGAAGGGACGCATATTTGACCATACACTAGACAAACACTCTTGCGGGCTCCTCTGATCTGGGGTCAGCAGAACGCGAGGCCCTCCGCGACAACACACACAAAGTCAAGGGACAAACAGCCATGCCCAATGCGGGACTCGAACCCGCGACCCTTCGGACCTAAACGCTGAGTCGGTACTCGCTCTTAGCCACCTCGGCCATCCAGGTCGGCTTTAATTGGAATTACTATTGAAAATCTCAAAATTTATTCGATTTCTATTCTATTCCACTAGTTGTATTCTCAATATATTGATGTATTTTCTTTCAATCAATCTGTAAACCTTCATTGAAATTCATCCAAATAGGTTTTCTCTCTTACAAAATGATTTAAAAGTACTATTAAGAAATTATTGAAGGTATTGAGTACGTCAATTTTGTATAAACTTTTATTTAAAGCAGAATAATTTGGTAATACCACCGTACGCGGCATTGCCATACAGTGCTGCGATATGTCAGATTGAGAAGTTATTCCGAAAATTTCATCATTGGACGAGGAATTTCATTATGGGAGAGGGATAAGATAAAGGAAGCTTTATATACTTAGCCTTAATGTTACAATGTTTCGTAATGTTACAATTAAGAAAAGGTCTGACTGTACTGGCACAGCAGCTCCTGACGGGGCCAAGGCCTTCCAGCGACGTCCCAACCTTGCGACCATGGGTTAAGGGGTACGTGTGGTAAGCATGTAGACATCCCTACGCCGTATTCTGGTCTTGTCTCTTAGAACCCACAGATAAACAAGTAAGCAAAACCTTTTCTCTTGCGGTGCAATCGTAAATTTACCGTAACAAAAGCCAAGCGATTGTGATTGAAGCCCAGAAAGGTATTAGCATCAAGGGTTATGTATCTAAAATTGCCTCAATCGTTAACCCCTCTGATATTCATTTTGTTTCAAGAATCTCTAATAACAAAATCTGTTTGTTGTTTTCAACTCAAAAGATTGCTGAACATATTGTGAATACACACAGATTTATCATTATTAATAATCAAAAACTGAGTATACGACCACTCATCAATAAACAAATACGGGTTATTATCTCTAATGTGTGTTCTTGCCACATATATCGGGAGACCGGTCGGGAGCTTAGAGCTTGTCCCGACTGGGGCGGTGCCCCTTTGGTGGGAGAGTGCATGTTAGGGGTAAGCCTCACTAGCCGACGGTAGGTCGGCGCCGGATCTCGCCATCTAGCGGAGGAAGATCACCGCCATCTCTCGAGAAAAAACATGCATTACACTAACGGGACTAATGACCGAAGGAGTTGACGCGCCCGGAAACACGAAAAAATCAAATCAAATCAATCTAATGTGTGTCCTATTATACCTAACGAGTTAATCCTGAGCATTTTCTTTCTTTCATTTTCTCATAATTCATTAATCGCTGTGCCCCCAGTTAATGACAATGAGAATTTTTCTAACCTCCATCAAAAATTCCTCCAAACTAATTCCCCTGCAACTGAAAACCAATCCGTTTCCTCTACCAATCAATAGAATTCTTCCACTCTTCTTCTCTCAATTAATGACATAACTACCCCTAATCTTCATAAAGAAAGTCCCCCAGATAAACCCCCTACAACTGATAATAAATCTGCATATTCTATTAATCAATAGGAATCTGATAATGACTAATTGTGTATCTAAACTAAACAAAAAAGGCCCCCAATCTGACTCCTCTCATGTTTCTGAATCTTCAAGAATCACAAGAAAAGCAAATGCAGATGAAACCCTGAAACAACCTAAAAGAAAAAAGAAGAAAGAACAAAATGAGTCAGGGAAATCTGGAGTAACTAAAAGTAGAACCGTAGAGGAACTAAAATTTCCTCTAAAATCAATTATTGAAGACAATCAAATCAAATATCCTCTTACCTACCATCAATTTAAATCCTTCCTGGAAAATTCCTTTAATGCTGCTGACCCTATCCTCATAGCCAAAGATTACTCACTTGATATATCAGCTCTCATTCAAATGATGTCTAACGTGTACCAACATCAAGTTATAAGAAACATAAATCAACTGAGAAATGACTTGAATGCAAAAGGACCAGAGCTATCACCAGAAGAGTCATCAAAAAAAGCAAAGCCACTTCTTGATCTAAATACTTATCATTAAACGGTAACTGTAACATCAATTATACATGGAGAGCAATCAAAGCTATTCAAAGAAATAATAAGAAATAATAGAAAAGACAGTGGTAGCGTACGCACGTCCCGCTGCGTGGCAGCGCTTATCTTCGCCTCAGGAGTGGCAAATCAAGATAAGCGTTAGGTGGTGATCGTCGGATACGGAGCCCGTAACGGGTTAAGTTTATTTAAAACATTGATTTTTTTTTGACTTTCTTGCATCAGTTAAGTGCCGAGTTATTGTGAATGTCAGTAAACTCAGGCCCCTCAACGGGGCAACTTATCAGAAGTGCCATGGACACTTTGAACAAAGTAGATAGTGAATGTGATCATGTGAACTCCCAGTCAAATATTAACATGATAGCTCATCTACAACAACAACTTCAACAACAGCAGCAGATGTATCAACAGCAGCTTCATCAGTTGCAAACACAGCTGCAGCTCGCGCAACAAGGACAAACTCAGCCGCAGCTAATGGGAGTGCCTCAACAGACTCATGGCCAGTCTGCGTTAACATCTCAACCAGGGCCAATAGTTACAGCACAAGGAGACCAACAAAGTGGCGTATGTACTGCTGGTTCTACTACCTTGCAAAATACACAAGTAAGTGACGTTAACGCCGATAGCAGATCGGACAGTAAGAAGCGCAAATTCTCCCAGCGTAGTGAAAGTAACGAAGAACATAGTGAAGAGTGCAGTGAAATCAGTTATAGTATTCCAGTCTCATCTAGATTTAAGTTGTTAGAAAGTACTGAAAGTGATTCCATGAAGTCAGTTAGAACCAGTGCAAGTGAAAATTCCTCCCATTTACGTTCACGCAGTAGATGATTATAATAAGTTAATATCAGACTTAAAAAATATAGCCCAAGCAGACTGTACTACTGAACCTAACAAAAATTCAGTCAAAATAATGCTCACTTCTATTAAAGACTATCGCAGTTTTAGAAAATTTTGTGATGAATAAAACATTCAGTACTACTCGTTCAGAGATCCAACTCAAAAGCCCCTATCAGTGATAATGAAAAACATACCTACAAGCTACACAGAAAAACACATTAAAGATGAACTTATTCGTTTGAATCTATCAGTGTTAAAAGTTTGTAGACTTTATAATAAGGAAAGAAAGCCCATTCCAGTATGTGCAGTAGATTTAGAAAACAATAATGAATCCAAAGATATATTTTTTAAACAGGTTTATTCATAGTGTAATCAAAGTGCAACAGAGGTTAAATTCCAGAGTAATAATGTGTAAAAAATGTTAGAGATATGGTCATTCATAAGCAAACTGTGGCTATCATCCCAGGTGCGTAAAATGCGTAGGAAACCATTATTCGGTTAAAAAGTCTGAAGACGCCGCTCCACAGTATGCTAATTGTCTTGATTTTCACGCAGCTAATTACAGAGGTTGTAGCTATTATAAAAAATATATTCAGTCATTTATTAAAACTTCCCAAAAAGCAAGTGACAGTAAATCGAACAACCAATGTACTTTACAGTCCACAATTTCTCCAAACCCGCCACCACAATCCAGTAAACATTTCCCACTCTGCCTTGCACGGCAGCCAAGTTCAAACAGCCAAACAATATTTACGGCTCAACCTACTAACTGGTCAAATATTATACCAACAATAGTTTCCCCAAGTTGTATCTGCAATCGTCCTACAAATCCAAAGTATGGTAGAGAAAATAGTTATATCACTATTAAATAATGGCAATTATTCTAGAGGTAAATAAGATATTAAACTAGAACACCAACGGTCTAAAAAGACAGGAAAATAGTTTCCGATATTTCCTGAAACATCACGGTACTAATATTGCCTGAAACCCATTCAATTCCGGGTGAAAGATTCAATATTCAGGGTTTCATCACGTATCGGAATGACAGAGAACCGTCATATATAGCGTTAGGTGATGTAGCTATATTTATATTGTGTACAGTGCATCAACTGATGTCACTGCAGCACCTCTGATCGGGAGGTTCTAGGTTCGAGTCCAGATGGCGGCAGGATTTTCGACACAAGCTTTTCAGCTAGGTCGAATTCAGTCGCTTTCTGGAGGAGAATTCCAGGGGCCGGTTGCTCTGATCGGTAGTTTTCCGTGGTTTCTCCGATCAACACCAGGCGAATGCCGGATCAACACCAGGCGAATGCCGGATCAACACCCTACTAAACGGGCCTCGGACCGCGCGCGATCTTTCCTTCCTCTTCCTTGCCCTATCCTATCCCCTTACACACACACACACTTACACTAACATGCACTACACTAGCACATATACTTACGGAGCTTAGAGCTTGTCCCGGCTGGAGTGGTGCCCGCTGGTGGGAGAGTCCTGGTTAGGGGAAACCCTGCTAGCCGACGGTAGGTCGGCGCCGGATCTCGCCATCCAGCGGGGGAAGATCACAGCCATTTCCTGAGGGAAAACATGCACTACACTTACGGGACTGATGACATAAGCTGCTGACGCGCCCGGAATCACCAACCAACCAATCGAAGAACGTTAAACACGCGTATGTTCGGACACCTACGTCAAGAAACCTGGAATCTGTCGGAGTGCGAATTGAAAGTAATGGCAAAACTTTAACTATTATAGTAGGATATCAACCTGCACATCAGAACCTTTCCGGAAAACTCATTTTCATTCAGTGATAACAATCCGACACTATTACTAGGTGACTTCAATAGTTAAAAATATAGCGTGGGGTTGTGACTCGACATCGTGGCAAGGACAGAAGCTATCAGGTTTTGCAACTGCATATAACATCAACATACTAGCTCCAAATGAACCAACAAGACATGCGTCCAATACAAACATCTTAGATATTGTACTCACCAAAAATGTTAATTTTCCCATTCATTCGAAGGTTTTCCGGATTCCAAAAGTTTTACCGGAACTAGATTCTAACCACTGCTCGATACTAATATCCTTATCGGCACAAATCAATAGAATACAGCTCAATCAGGTAGTAAGAGGAATCGTAAATTGGAATAAGTATACTAATCTAATGTTATCCTTTTACTCATATCCAAAAAGTAGCAGTAATACGCGCGACATGAAGTTGATAAATTCTCCAAAGCAACTATTAATGCCATCAAACAGTCGACACGACCTCATCGTACGACAAATGTTAAACCGATCCCAGTTAATATTCGAAATTTAATGAAATCAAAAAATAATATGAGACGCTACTGTCAAATTACTCGAAGACCAGACGTCAAAACGAAAGTAAATAAGGTAACAAGGCGGGTGAAAACCGAACTTGATAAACTATGTTTTTCAAGTTTCAATAAGTTTATAAGCGAAATTCATCCAAATCCGAGTCACTTCTGGTCATCGGTCAAGCGCCTAACCAAAGAAAAATCAAACATCCCACCCCTGAAAATAGGAATGAACCGAGTATGCTCAGACGAGGATAAGTCATTAGTAATGGCGGAACACCTTGAAACTACCTTCAAACCTCACCCCGTGACCAACGCACCATTTAACTTCGAAATCGAAAATTTCGTCAACTCTACTTTTTCAACGGCCGCATCACCAATTAAATTCATTACTCCATCTGAGACAGCCTTTGAAATCAAGCGTCTGAATATTAAGAAAGCACCTGGAATCGACGGCATAAATCCCGTGTGCATGAAAATGTTGAATAGGCGATCGATCCATTGTAGCCTTGACGGCAATATTCAACGCGGCTTTAAGGCTTCACTATTTTCCTGCAGAATGAAAAAAACTGTAATAATTCCTTTCTGTAAAGCTGAAAAGGACCCGAGATACGTAGAAAGCTACAGACCTATTAGTCTATTGCGAACTATATCTAAAAATCTTGAAAGAATAATACTATCTAGACTTATTAAATTCCTCGATTCCACCAACGCTATTCCGTCGATTCAATTCGGGTTCAAGAACAATCACTCAACAACGCACCAACTACTACGATTGACTGAAAAAATAGCACAAGGCTATCACCTAAAGAAACATACGGCATCAGTATTTCTGGATATAAGTCAGGCGTACGACAGAGTCTGGCACTCGGGCCTAATTTATAAAATGCGACAACTAAGAGTCCCGGAGTATTTACAAAAGTTTATCGAAATTTTTATCACTAACAGATCGTTTATTGTAAAAATCAACTCTTCAACCTCTTACCCGCGCACCATTGATGCAGGAGTGCCACAAGGATCGACACTCTCTCCCATTCTGTTCAACATTTTTAGCTACGATATCCCCACTGAGGGTGACTCCAAGTTAGCGCCGTACGCAGATGATGTCGCCCTCTTCACAACGCACAGCGACATTGCCGTAGCCAAGGACTATATTCAAACACACGAAACAAGCATGTTAACTGGACTCAAAAATGGAGAATCAAAATAAAGCGGTTAAAATGTCAAGCAAAAATCTTCACGTTACGCCGCCCCAAAAATCCTGCTGAATTAAATCTTCACAGTACATATATTCCGTGGACCTCCTCCCCGACAAAACACTTAGGAGTGTTGCTTGACAAAGATTAACTTGGAAACCATACATAAATGCAATAGCAAACAAAGTATCTGCAAAAATATCAAAACTCTTCCCTCTAATCAATGCACATTCTTCATTGAATGTCGAATGCTGATTGCTACTATTTAAATCCTTAATTCTACCAACCATGATTTATGCATGTCCAGTTTGGGGATGTGCTGCGACTAGCAATCTCCACAAATTAACAGCCATTCAGAATATATTTTTAAGAAGAACTTTAAATGCCCCCTGGTTCATTCCCAACACCGAGATTCGCAGAGAATTCAAAGTGCCTTCATTAAGTGACCACATAACACAAATAGCCCAAAATGTTTAACAAAACCTTCACACTTCCCGATGCTCCTTAATCTTTATCCTAGATCGCAATGCTGCATACCCACATATTAAGGCTAAATGTACCGACACTAGTTCAAATTGTCGCCACCTCGTGGCAGCACCAAAATAATCAAAATTTACTTGACTGATAACATCTGAACAATTCGTCCGATTTTAGATATGTAACGGCATTGGACGCCTTTTTAAAATAAAATTTACGCTACGAAGCCGTTTTTTGAAAAACGATTTCCAAACAAATTATTTTTAATTTCTCTCACAGTTCCGGGATGAAATGAAAAAATGTGGGCTTATAGCGCTATGACGACGTGCTTCCTGAATCCAACGCCGTGTCAATCATGCAAATCGGATGAATAGGAGTGGCGTAAAGTGAAATTTGGAAAAACACCTTTCCCCTCCCCCTTGCACTTCGTTACGTCGCCCTCCCGTTGTGGGCCCTCCCTCGACGGGGCGACACAGCTAGCTCCGGGGGCCTGCGGTGCGTGAGGCCAAATTTTCAGACAGGCAAGCCAGGCAGTCGGTTTATTCTTTCGTTCCTTTGCATCTATACATATTTTCCCCACAAACAATATAGTGATGCTGTATCAAAGGCAAAAGATCTCGTATCATCTATAATAGTGGTATAAAACTATTAATCTTGTTTACGTATTTCATTACGTGTATCATAATATTGTTTGAGGCATTACTCAAAATATCGATTCCGATTTGAAAACTGATTTCAAAAAGAAAATTGAACTAAAAGTACAAATATCACCAATATTCCATCTCCTCACATCTTATTTTAAATATATATTACTTCTAAGTTCTTCCGTTATTCTTCCACTACCGGAAAGAAATAGCAAAGATTACGAACCCGTTATTTGGGTAAAAAATTGTGGGCCCTCCAGGCCGCACAGCCGGCTCCTGCGGCCTGCGGCGCGTGAGGCCTAATTTTGAGACAGGCAAGCCAGGGAGTCGGTTCATGTTTTCGCAGTGTTGGGGAAAATACTTTAAATTTAGTATTTAACTACTTCACCGAAATACTTTGTAAAAGTATTTAGATACGTACTGAAAATACATTAGTTTTTGAATTGCTAAATACATATGTATTCAAAATACTTAAATAATCAAAGTACTTTCGCATAACAGCTTTTTATATTGCAAAATATATTGTAATTGTTAATTATATTAAATTACTAAACGGCAGTCATAATTTTCTGAATAACCAAAATCTTTGAATATAACTTTCACTTTTACTTTCACAAAAACACTTCCAAATATAAAATGACATCAAAAATGTATCAAACTCAAATAGAGATAATGCCAATTAAAAACGACTAGTTTTTCAACCAAATCATCAGACAATAAAACCTTAGTTAGCGAATGCATAAAACTCGCAAAGGCAAATAGACATCAGCAGTCGGTTTATTCTTTCGTTCCTACATATATTCCCCACATATATTCCCCACAAACAATATTGAATTTTTAAAATTTAATTTGTTATCTTTTTAGCAACAAAGTAATTTTGTGTTATACTAATTCAGAAATGCCTCACGTAAAGATATTGAAGAGAGTGCTTCAATAATTCTCTTCTCGTTCTCGAGTTCTCTACTTGCATACCATTCTAGCCATTGCTGATAGAAATAAATATATTCTCTTACAAAAGCTGTACGCAGAGAAAGTATTTATTTTTAAATTCGGTTAAATGAATATTTTATTAATGGAATTTAAAATTGTGAACATTTATTTTACTTTCTTCCTCTTTTCAATCTTCCTAAGAAGATAAAATTATGTAATTGTGCACCGTAAAACCCTTATTGCCGGGCCCTGATAACGAAAAATCGGATAAATATCAGAGGGGTTAACGATTGAGGCAATTTTAGATACATAATCCTTGATGCTAATACCTTTCTGGGCTTCAATCACAATCGCTTGGCTTTTGTTACGGTAAATTTACGATTGCACCGCAAGAGAAAAGGTTTTGCTTACTTGTTTATCTGTGGGTTCTGAGAGACAAGACCAGAATACGGCGTAGGGATGTCTACGTGCTTACCACACGTACCCCTTAACCCATGGTCGCAAGGTTGGGACGTCGCTGGAAGGCCTTGGCCCCGTCAGGAGCTGCTGTGCCAGTACAGTCAGACCTTTTCTTAATTGTAACATTACGAAACATTGTAACATTAAGGCTAAGTATATAAAGCTTCCTTTATCTTATCCCTCTCCCATAATGAAATTCCTCGTCCAATGATGAAATTTTCGGAATAACTTCTCAATCTGACATATCGCAGCACTGTATGGCAATGCCGCGTACGGTGGTATTACCAAATTATTCTGCTTTAAATAAAAGTTTATACAAAATTGACGTACTCAATACCTTCAATAATTTCTTAATAGTACTTTTAAATCATTTTGTAAGAGAGAAAACCTATTTGGATGAATTTCAATGAAGGTTTACAGATTGATTGAAAGAAAATACATCAATATATTGAGAATACAACTAGTGGAATAGAATAGAAATCGAATAAATTTTGAGATTTTCAATAGTAATTCCAAATAAAGCCGACCTGGATGGCCGAGGTGGCTAAGAGCGAGTACCGACTCAGCGTTTAGGTCCGAAGGGTCGCGGGTTCGAGTCCCGCATTGGGCATGGCTGTTTGTCCCTTGACTTTGTGTGTGTTGTCGCGGAGGGCCTCGCGTTCTGCTGACCCCAGATCAGAGGAGCCCGCAAGAGTGTTTGTCTAGTGTATGGTCAAATATGCGTCCCTTCGGGACGTAAAGGGCAACCGGCTGTCGGCTGGATGAAAGCCCTAGGAAAAAAAAATTCCAATTAAAATAACACTGTTGTTCATATCCTTTTGATTCATATCTTTTCTCCGAGGATTTTTCTCATCGCCCATAGTTTGGGGGGGGGGTATATTTCACCTGTATATTTCATTAATTTCAAGCACCAGTTACGTAAACACTACTCCATTATTCAGAAAAAATGTACATGACCTTTTTACAGAACTTATTTTTAGAACAGATTTTGTTTAAAACCAAAATCTCTATCTTCAATTTTGTATTTTTAAATGTTAAACTTATGCAATTTTTGAAAATGCAGCGAGTTCGTCAAAAATGAGAATATCAAAAATTTTTTACCGACCTTTCACATAACGAGGAGTAACTTTTAAGAAAAAATGTGGTCCGTTTTTTGAGAAAAAATGTTTTAAAAAATTAAAATTGCCTATATTTCATGCAAAATTACGCGAAAACTAACAAAATTTTCAAGAAATTGTACATGACCTTACTTCAAGATATGCTTTTGAAGAATAGATATCACTAAAAAAAATCTCTATCATCAATATTTTAGCTCTAAGAATATGCCGAAAAAATTGAACTTTTACAATTTTTCAAAATGTAGATTTTTCAACGAAAATGAGACCTGCAGTTGCTTTTAAGCGTCCTTTGCGCTATGCGAGAACAAAGTTTAATTTTGAAAAAGTGGTGCAATTTTCGAGAAAATTTTGAAAATGTCTCAGGGACTTCTTGTAAAGTAAATCCAAAAATTAAAATATTGGTTTCAAATCCAAGACGCCACGACATCAGCAAGATCGATTCGGGAATATCAATTTTGGAGAAAATAGGCTGAACGGTTTAGGCGCAAGCGTTGACCAGTCGGACGGACGGACACGTTTTGTCGTCAATCGATTTTTCGGTATCAAGGACCAACAAAATATGGATTCTGTGTACACCGATGGATTAGAGGAAGTAATTTACGTACGAACAAGATTTATCCATTTTTCGTTATCTGCGCCCGACAATAGGAAGTTTTGTGTCGAATATTCGCCATTTTACAGGACAGGATAATACTTTCTCTTCTCACGTAGGGCGAGAAAGTAAAAAATTGGTTGCGTCCCATTTTGGGGACGACAGGATACGTAGCCATTGTTACTGTGTTCGTATTTGGCGTCATGTCTCTTGTGATGTTTACTTTCTCTTCCCCGTTATTTCTTTCTGTCTCCTCTCCACCCTCTCTTTTCTCTCCTCACATCTACACCCTTCCCCCTCTCCTCCTTCACCACCTTCCCCTCCTCTCGACTCTCTCGCTCTTCTTTTTCTCTCTTCTCCTCCTCTTTCCCTCTTCTTCAACCCTCTTCTCGATCTCTCCTCCCCCTCCTCTCCTCCTCCCACCATTATACATCCACAATCTCCTAAATCTCGTCGTGATCACATTTCCAGAATAAAAATAACGTCTTGCCGTTGTTCCAAAATGGGCCGCCTACAATTTGCATTTTAGAAAAAAATAGAAAGTTTCTCAGGCGAATTTTAAAAAGAGAAATAAAACTCGAAATATCACTAATAGCACCAATGAATTCATTACGGCAGGTTAAAGCGCCAGAGAGATTCAAATCCCAACAGAAAATATTCGTTTCTCACACATTGCTTCAAAAGAATGCTCAAGGTTTTTATTTATTTTTTTTTTTTTTATTTGTTGCGTCTACACCTTGACGCAACGCGTCTCCAAGCCCCTTAAGGGGCGTTGAGCGCTTTGCACTTCTCAGAGTAATCATCCATTAACATTAGTCAAGTCTCGTCACGTCGCAGTCAGTGCCTTTTATCCCTTCGGCCAGGGGCTCGACGGCGTTGGATCCCGGGGTTCCTGGCCGGTCACCCAACCACGAGCTCGCGAGTCTCGAATGCGCTTAACTTTCGTGACTTCACGGAGCGTAGTAAGCGCATTCGGCTAGCGCCGCCGGCCACCAGCTTTTGTTGTATATTAAGAGAAAATATGTCTTCTCGAAATATCATGACAGTTTCGTCAACAAACAATTGAAAAATTTACTGTGCCTGACGGTAAGTCCGGAAAAGTCTTAAGGTTTCGATCTTTTTCTTCTTCCACACAGCTAGAAACGAAATCTCATCTTACTGGATGCACTACACAAAAAGCCCCGCGTTCAAGGTGCTCCTCAAAAAGAACAGCGAGAGAAAACTCGTTCACTTTATAATAGAATATGGTAAAAATATTATTTGATACTTCTCGAACTGAATAATTCATATTTGCGAAACAATTTTTTTAATTGTTAAAATATAAAATAATGTTTCCCTTCTGTATTGCCATGCGTGAAGAAAAATGTCATTTCCCGAAGGACCTCACACTTCTCGCTCAAATGAACATTCAGTTCCAATGACAGATTCCGAGACGTTTCGACAACAATAATAACAAACTCAAATAGACCAACAATCAACGCGATGTAAGAGAAGAGCATTCTATGAGAGCCTTCCAACAATTTTTTTAATTGTTAAAATATAAAATAATGTTTCTCTTCTGTATTGCCATGCGTGAAGAAAAATGTCATTTCCCGAAGGACCTCACACTCCTCGCTCAAATGAACATTCAGTTCCAATGACAGATTCCGAGAAGTTTCGACAACAATAATAACAAACTCAAATAGACCAACAATCAACGCGATGTAAGAGAAGAGCATTCTATGAGAGCCTTCCAACAATTTTTTTAATTGTTAAAATATAAAATAATGTTTCTCTTCTGTATTGCCATGCGTGAAGAAAAATGTCATTTCCCGAAGGACCTCACACTCCTCGCTCAAATGAACATTTATTTATTTATTTATTTATTTTACGTCAAAAAACAGTTAAAAAACTGCGTATGACGGGCTATGGAGAAAAGTGAATTGTGTGCACATTTTCAAAATTCTGTGATCCCTACACTAAATCATATACTACTTAAGTTTTGAATTTTGAAAGGGAGAAAAAACAAAAAAACTCCCATGTAATAAAATCTATTTTCAAGGATAAATAAGCAATAAATTTTGAATTTTGAAAGGGAGAAAAAAACAAACAAAAAAACTCCCATGTAATAAAATCTATTTTCAAGGATAAATAAGCAATAAATTTTGGCTCTTATTACTTCCTGCCGCGACAACATGGAAACGATAATTTGAATAATTGTATTTCGCACTGAATTCTAGAAGACGTGCACAGAAAATGAAGTTACATTTATGTCCAGAAGCAAAACAAGGGGCCATCTCAGCATTTGCTCAATGGATCAGGGAAACTGGACGAAGAACCTGATCGAGATGGGGGTCATTGACCCGGAAGCTGTGTTACAATAGTTGTTACAGGTTGTTTATACTCATTTATACAGTCCAAATGGTAATTAATGCATTATGTATCATTGTTAAAATTAATGTTACTTTTCTTGTGATGCTCAGTATAGTCTCTAATTGTATAGAAACAGTTATGCAGCAGAAACGATTTCACTTGTGATTTAAACTTTTCTATTGAATTTAATCGTTTAATGTCATCTGGCAAAGTGTTGTAAAATAATGTACATGTATTGTATGTGAATTTTTTGTAATGAGCTGTTGATACTGTCACCTGATGAATATGATTTCTACGTCGAGTATTATAGTAATAGACTTCGGCATTTTCTGAAAATATATTCCCGCCCTTAAGCAAGTCATTTTTTACAAAAACCACTGATTCGTAAATAAAAAGACACGGTAATGGTAGAATTCCTAGGTTAATGAAGATAGGCTTACAAGAATCACGTGGGTGGGATTTGGTTATTATTCGTACAATTCGTTTTTGTAATCTAAAAGTCTGGGAGCTATAAGATGTATTTCCCCAGAATATTATGCCATATCTCAGGCGGGAATGAACATTCGCGAAGTATACACAACGAGCAGTATGAAGGCTGACTGAATTTGCAAGAATTGTGAACGCGTAGCATAATGAACTTAATTGTGTGTTCAATTCATTTAAATGGACGTTCCATTTAAGGTTTGACTGAATTGAGAGACCTAAAAATTTTGTTGCCTTAACATCAGTCAATGGTACACTGTTCATTTTCAATCGAGCACAGAATTGTTTATTTGAAATGGAAAACTGCATTAAAACCGTTTTCTTTTCGTTTACTATTAATTTGTTATTTCGGAACCAATTTGAAACATCTGATATTGTACTATTTACGGTTTCTTTATTGCAAAGGATGTTCGTATCATCCGCAAAGAGAACCGTTCTTCCGTTTCGAATCGTCGAGGGCATATCGTTTACATAAAGTAGGAACAGAATAGGGCCTAAAATCGATCCTTGAGGAACTCCACATGCAACGGGCAAAGAGTCGGAAAGGTGCGTACGTAATGTTCCATCATTCCAGTAAGGTATTTCAACTTTCTGAGATCGTTGTTTAAGGTACGAACATAACCAATCTAGAGCAATACCACGGATTCCATATGAAGGTAATTTTGAAAGCAAAATGTCATGATCGATGATGTCAAAAGCTTTTGAGAGATCTAAAAATAATCCAATAGGTACCTCGTTTTGATCTAATGATGAGGCGACATCTTTAAGAAAAGAAAATATAGCTGTTTCCGTTGATTTTGATTTTCTAAATCCATGTTGGCAATCTGAAAGCGCGTCGTGTTTAGTGAGAAAGGTTTCCATTCGTACGTAAAAAGTCTCTCTAATATTTTTGAAAAAACTGATAGAAGAGAGATGGGCCGATAATTTTGAATTTCATTTTTGTTGCCTTTTTTGAAGAGCGGCTTAATTTTAGCTGTTTTGAAAATATCTGGAAACGTTCCAGTGCATAAAGATGCATTAAATATGTGAGTTAACGGGTGTATAATGGCATACGCACAAGTCTTTAACAAAGAATCTGGGAATTCATCTAAACCGGACGAATATTTATTTTTTAGTTTACCGATTATTTTGAGAATTTCATAGGAAGAAGTTTCGGAAACGAACATTGTGTCTAAAATTTTGGGTGAACTGTCTGTTTTTGAATTTTGTGCCTGAAGATCCTTAGTGAGATCGGCAGCAATTCTCGAAAAGTATTGGTTAAAGAGACTAGCCACTGTTGCCGGATCGTTTACATTTATATCGTTATATTTTAAAACAACATTCTCTACGGGTTTTCTAGTTGATTTGGTAGTATTTTTTATTATATTCCACATTGGTTTCAACATTCAGTTCCAATGACAGATTCCGAGAAGTTTCGACAACAATAATAACAAACTCAAATAGACCAACAATCAACGCGATGTAAGAGAAGAGCATTCTATGAGAGCCTTCCAATTTGAGAACGTAGAAAAAATCGTTAAGAAAAAAAGAGGTAAAGGAACACATTTAATTAATTCAATTTCGTGGGTCATTCAATAATTAAAGAGACAAATTGGTTGGGGGAAAACACTTGGTAGGGCAAGTTTGGTAATTTTAGTACTTCAAGTTGGCATCACTGGGATGATCAGTGACCACATGGTGGATAATCATTGTTGTGTTGATTATCTCAAAATTAAGTTGAACGATGGCGAGTACACTTGAAAATTTCACATTGGTTGCACTACTTACTGCAGGAGAAAAACTAACTAATAATGAATCTAGAATGACTTAAGTGTAGAATGAAAGTTGAACCGCGGGAATTTTTACAAGTGGGTAAAACAGTTCAAAAGTGGTCGAGACTCACTGACTGACGAACATCGTTCTGGTCGCATCAACAGGAAAAGTTCTGTTGACGGTATTTTGGATTATCATCTCAAAAAACAGCCTACAATAAATAGCTAACACGTATTTATTTATTTATTTATTTATTTATTATTTTATGTCAAAAAACATTTGAAACAGCGTATGACATGCTATGGGGAGAAGTGAATTCTGTGCACATTTTCAAAATTCTGTGATCCCTACACTAAGTCCTATACTACATAAATATTGAAAATTAAAAAAAGAAAAGAAAACAATAAGAAAAAGAAAAAAGTTCTCATGTAATAAAATCTATTTTCAAGGATAAATAAGCAATAAATTTTGGGCTCTTATCCATGATGTCCTTCGTCAAGGAATAATACTTCCTGCCGCAACATGGAAACGATAATTTGAATAACTATATTTCCCAATGAATTCTAGAAGACGTGCACAGATAATGAAGTTACATTTATGTCCAGAAGCAAAACAAGGGGCCATCTCAACATTTGCTCAATGGATCAGGGAAACTGGACGAAAAACCTGATCGAGATGGGGATCATTGACCCGGAGGCTGCAGTACAATACTTGTTACATGTTGTTTATACACATTTATACAGTCCAAATGGTAAATAATGCATTATGTATCATTGTTAAAATTAATGTTATTTTTCTTGTGATGCTCAGTATAATCTCTAATTGTATAGAAACAGTTATGGAGCAGAAACGATTTCACTTTGGATTTAAACTTTTCTATTGAATTTAATCGTTTAATGTCATTTGGCAAAGTGTTGTAAAATAATGCACATGTATTGTATGTGAATTTTTTGTAATGAGCTCTTGATACTGTCACCTGATGAATATGATTTCTACGTCGAGTGTTATAGTAATAGACTTCGTCATTTTCTGAAAATATATTCCCGTCCTTAAGCATGTCATTTTTAATAAAAACCACTGATTCGTAAATCAAAAGACAAGGTAATGGTTCCTAGATAAATGAACAGAGACTTACAAGAATCACGTGGGTGGGATTTGGTTATTATTCGTACAATTCGTTTTTGTAATCTAAAAGTCTGGGAGCTATAAGATGTATTTCCCCAGAATATTATTCCATATCTCAAGCGGGAATGAACATTCGCGAAATACACACAACGAGTAGTATGAAGGCTGACTGAATTGGAAAGAATTCTAAACGCGTAGCATAATGAACTTAATTTTGTGTTCAATTCATTTAAATGGACGTCCCATTTAAGGTTTGACTGAACTGAGAGACCTAAAAATTTTGTTGCCTTAACATCAACGGTACACCGTTCATTTTTAATGGAGCACAGAATTGTTTATTTGAAATGGAAAACTGCATTAAAACCGTTTTCTTTTCGTTTACTATTAATTTATTTCGGAACCAACTTGAAATATCTGATATTGTACTATTTACGGTTTCTTTATTGCAAAGGATGTTCGTATCATCCGCAAAAAGAACCGTTCTTCCGTTTTAGAATCGTCGAGGGCATATCGTTTACGTAAAGTAGGAACAGAATAGGGCCTAAAAATCGACCCTTGAGGAACTCCACGTGCTATGGACAAAGAGTCGGAAAGGTGCCTACGTAATGTTCCATCAATCCAGTAAGGTATTTCCAATCTCTGAGATCGTTGTTTAAGGTACGAACATAACCAATCTAGAGCAATACCAAGGATTCTATATATTTTTTTTTAATTATATTTTATTTTGCAATTTGTTTGTGAACAAACATTTTGCAAAATTACATAGATTTACATAAACAAATACATGAGAGGAGTAAAATCCCATGACCGTACTCTACCAATGATACATTATTAATACAAGTTAACTATTAATTATAATTTCTGAAATGAATAATTTAAAGTCGATGTGGAAGGTCTAGAGTATGATGGCGTTGAAGTCGTCTGTAGGAGTCACTATTGCCTAGTAAGTTGATGGCTAGAATATTCGGATGATTATGAAGTCTTTGTAGGTATTTTGCACTGGTATTCTTGATTTCTTCTTTTATAGTTGGAATCTGTAAGTCTTTGTGTAATGTTGCATTCCTTACGTACCAGGGGGCATTTACAAATTTTCTTAAGGCTATAGACTGGAAGCGTTGTAATATTTCAACATTAGAATTTTGAGCTGTTCCCCAAAGTTGAATTCCATATGTCCATACTGGTTTTAATATTGCTTTATACACAATTACTTTGTTTGCGATGCTTAACGATGATTTTCTTCCAAGTAGCCAGTTTAACCTTCTAAGTTTTAGGTCTAATTCTTTTCTTTTCTTCTTTATATGTATTTTCCATGTCAGTCTTCTGTCCAGATTAAGTCCGAGATATTTTGCCGAGTCATTTTGAGGAATACATTGCGATCCGATTTTTATAGGTGGACACGTTTCGTGCTTCAGACTGAAGGTGACTTGGACAGACTTCTTGTCATTGATCTTGAGGCGCCAGCGTTTCTGCCACTTGTGGATGGATTGCAGATGTTCTTCTACGAGACGAGATGCTTCTGCTGGATCTTCATGTCGAGCTAAGATCGCTGTGTCGTCCGCGTAGGTTGCTGTCAATGCGTTTACAGATGATGGGATGTCGGCAGTATATAATGAATAAAGGAAAGGTGCAAGCACACTTCCTTGAGGCACTCCTGACTTTAGCGGGATAAGTTTTGAAGTTTCACCGTTAAATTTTATTTGAAAATATCTCTCTGTAAGATACGATTTTAACAAGTGATAGTAAGGATACGGTAGATTTTTCTTAATTTTATACAATAGACCTGGGTGCCAAACCTTATCGAAAGCCTGGCTTACGTCTAGAAATACAGCAGAACAATATTCTTTATTTTCTAGCGATTCACTAATTTCGTTTACTACTCGATGAATTTGTTCTACAGTCGAATGTTGTTGTCTAAACCCAAACTGATGATGAGGTATTATTTCATTTTCTTGTAGAAGTGGATTTAAACGTGACAGAAGCAGTTTTTCAAAAACTTTTGATAATATTGGCAGTAGACTAATAGGTCTGTATGATACAACTTCATGTGTTGGTTTGCCGGGCTTAGGGATGGCTATTACTTGAGCGATTTTCCATTGATCAGGGAAGTGTCCTAGTCTTAGGATGGCATTGAAGATGGAAGTAAGTAAGGCTATTAGTTTTCTTGGTAGATGGTGTAGAATTGTTGCTGAAATCATATCGTATCCGGGAGCTTTTTTAGTTGGTAAATTCTTGATTGTTGTTTCAACTTCTCGAGCACTTACGGATTTGATTTGGGGAGCTAGTTGCAGTGGTGAATCTAAGAAGTTGTAAATTTCTTCCTCTTCTGTAGCAGATATTTGTGAAGGAAATGGTTGAAAGATGTTAGAGAAATGGGACGCGAAGCATTCAGTTTTTTCTTCGTCGGTTTTAGCCCATGTGCTGTCGATTTTTCTGATGGGAGGAATAGGTTGCATCGGTTTCTTCAAGTATTTAGTAGATTTCCAAAGAGAATACTCTGAGTTCGAATTCGGAATCAATTTTGTGACTTTATCTTGTAGGGCGTGGTTTCGATATTCTTGAAGTAATCTTTTGAGGTTTTGCGAAGCTGAATTTAGTCTTCTTTTGACTGCTGGGTCTTTAGTGATTTGCCATTGTTTCTTTAATTTACGTTTTGATTTCACCTTTTCTCTTATTACTTGTGGGATATATAGCTTTTTGTTTTGCTTTATTTCTGGTGTAGAGTGCCACGCAGCTTGATGGAGTTGTCTGGTTACATATTCTATAGCTTCATTTATGTCGAAAGCAGTTTTCAATGGTAGATTAGCTGTGCTGTTATTAGTTAGCCATTCTGAGAAATATTTCCAATCTGTTCTATTGTTGTGGATTGAGGTTTGCTTATTGTCTTCAATAATGATTGAGCTAATGACTAGTAGAATCGGTGAATGATCAGACGATAGATCTTGTGACCAGTAGGTGTGAATGTAACTTTGGTTAACTCCTTTTACAATAAAGAAATCTAATACATCAGGAATTTTGTTAGTGTCTGTCGGCCAGTAGGTGGGTTGGCCAGAAGAGAACGAGGATAATTTTTCGTTTATTATAGTTTCATATAGAGATTTACCTTTCGGGGAGGTTAGTCTGGAGCCCCATAATGGATGTTTAGAATTGTAGTCACCGCCAGAAATAAATCTTGGTCCAAGTGTTCTGAAGAAGCTTGCGAATTGTGAACTCTGGATTTTATGCTTCGGAGGGCAGTATATTGCTGCAATATTCAATGTTCCGAATGCATCTCTTACTTGAATGGATGTTGCCTGCAAATACGTGGTGTTAAATTGAGAATTTAAGTGATGTTTAATTTTTTCCCGAACAAGTATAGCTGTTCCTCCATGTGCTGTACCATCCGGATGATTTGTATAATACATGTTGTATCCTTGAAGCGAGAAAAAACTTTTGTTGGTGAAATGAGTTTCTGAAATGAGCATGATATCCGTATTTGGATTCTATAATGATTCTATATGAAGGTAATTTTGAAAGCAAAATATCATGATCAATGACGTCAAACGCTTTTGAGAGATATAAAAATAATCCAATAGGTGCCTCGTTTTGATCCAATGATGAGACGACATCTTTAAGAAAAGAAAATATAGCTGTTTCCGTTGATTTTGATTTTCTAAATCCATGTTGGCAATCTGAAAGCGCGTCGTGTTTACTGAGAAAGGTTTCCATTCGTACGTAAAAAATTCTCTCTAATATTTTTGAAAAAACCGATAGAAGAGAAATGGGCTGATAATTTTGAATTTCATTTTTGTTGCCTTTTTTGAAGAGCGGCTTAATTTTAGCTGTTTTGAAAATATCTGGAAACGTTCCAGTGGATTAAATATGTGTTCCATGCATTAAATATGTGAGTTAACGGGTGTATAATGACATACGCACAGGTCTTTAACATAGAATCCGGGAATTCATCTAAACCGCGCCGCGCCGCGCCTCGCCTCGCCTCGGCTCGTCATATAGGCCGAGGGTCGGGGGTCGGGGTCCCCTCCTCTTAGCGGACGACTGAAATGCGATTGCCAGTATAGCGCGAAATACCCAAATGCAGAAGTGATTGGGAGACTTTTCTTTGGAACGGCCGCAGTGAGGATGTTATTAACTTTTGTGCTATGTGGAACCCTGTGAACGTTTTGCGTCTTGCCTTGCAAGTGTATGAAGATTGAAAATTGCCTGCGTCATAAATTAGTCGTGAAGATTACTTAATGTGCGACACCATTGTGAATATTTTGGATAAACATTCAAGGGAAGAAACAGTTGCAGTAGAAACAATTGATACCCTCGACTTTATCGAAAACGAAAATATGTGCGGTGATGAAAATATTCAAAATGAAATGACGAATGAAAGTGGTGAAAGTGGTTCGGAGTATCATCCATCTCCGAAGAAGCCAAATGTCGCAATTTCTTTCGCGAAGAGGAAGGAAGCAGCTGCCTACTGGATGAACGAGGGCGGAAAGAAACGCCGTAGTTTAAGTCCTGTACAAAAGAACTTCCACTTTGTTAAATCAGAACTGGAATTATACACATGGAAAATTGAAGTAATCGAAAATCAAAACGAAAAAATAAGTTTGTTGAGTAGCAAACTCCTAAACTGTTTTACTGAAGCCAGAGAGAAAGGGTTCAGTATAAGCGAGAACCAGCTTTTTTTAAAAAAAAATATTACATTTTAAGAGGTTTACATGGTTCAGTTATAATAACAACTTTGTCACATGTATTGGTGGCTTACAAACTAACTTATAGCTAATTCCTTACATCTAATACATTGGTAAGGAAACTATTTGGCACCTCTGTTTATTCCATTTCGGAGAACAGTTTTAGAAAAACATGGAATGGACACTTGCATTTTATTCTTGTGTTGTGGATGGGGTTTCTGCACAGCGTGAATTCGGATAGAGATGGTATTTGCATGAGGTTTGTACAAAAGTTTGAGGAGAGGTATATGATATGATGGGATAATTGCTCTAGATTAAATTCTTTATGTAGTTGATTGTAACATACATTGTGCATTTGTGCATTTGTTATCGTCCTTAGATATTGATTTTGGATGATTTTGATTTTATGAATGTTTGTTTTAGATGCATTTGACCATATTGGTAAGGCGTACAACAATAGGGGTCTTATTATTGTTTTGAATAATATCAGAGCAGTGTTGTGTGGGAGATGGCTATTTCTGTTTATAAGAGGCTGAAGTTCGTGTATTTTATTTTTGGCTTGGTTAATTTTGATGTCAATGAATTGTTTCCAGTTAAGGCGTGTGTCAATGTTCTTGTTAAGGTTTGTGTCAAGATATCTTATTGGTTTATTTGGAGGGTACCAGCTTATTTGAGCATTGTTTAAGATTAAGGGGGGAGGGGGCGTGGACGGTCTGAGAGTGAACATTTTTGCTGCAGTTTTAGATGGATTCAGAAGAATTTTAGATTTGCAAGCCCAGCTTTCGATTTGGTGTAGGTACAATTGAATTTTGATTTTTATGTCTGTTAATGTAGTTCCGGATGAGAATATGGATTTATCGTCAGCAAACTGTGCAATATGAACTCCATTTTGTTTCGGGATACAAAATGTCGGCTACATATAGATTGAAGAGAGTGGGCGAAAGGGGGGATCCTTGGGGTAAACCAGCCTTTATTATTTTGGGGTTGGATTGATTTTATTTACAGTAACTGAAAATGATCGATCATTTAGGAAGTTTTTTATTATTTCAGCTATGTACTGAGGGGTCCCAGCTTTTCGGATTTTATAATTTAATGCATTGTGCCAGATTATCCAATGCTTGGATTATGTCTATGAATAAGGCTATTGTATGATGTTTTTTTTCTGAAATGACGAGTGTATGTGTTCCGTGATTCTCAGGAGTTGATGTTGCGTGGAGATTTGTTTCATGAAACCGAATTGTTCTTTAGGTATTCCTTTGGTGCTTATTAGGTGTTTGCTTAACCGTTTTAATATAATTTTTTCAAATATTTTGGATAGGGTGGCCAATAAAGTTATTGGTCTGTAACTATTCGCTATTGTTGTGTTCTTGCTAGGTTTTGGTACTGGAATAACTATAGCGTGTTTCCATTAATGCGGAAAGTGGCTTATTCTCAGACAGGAATTATATGTTTGTTAGGAATGCTATTGCCGTTGGGGGTAATTTTTTTATTATTAAATTATTTTTGTTATCATGCCCGGGAGACTTTTTGTTTGGCAAATTTTTTATTATACTTTTGATTTCACTTGGTGACGTGAAGTGTATTCTTTGATGGGGTCCATACTGGGGTTGCGCTATAGATTTAATTATTGTAGCGTGCTCTGGGTGGTTTTGTGTTGTGTTTGTTGTGAACGTGGATTCGAAGAGTGAAGCTAGCCGTTCGGCTTCTTCTATTGCTGTGTAGGCTTTACCAGATGATGTGTTAAGAGGTGGTATTATTGTTTTTTATTTTAGTATTTTTGTTGTGAAGTGCCATATCGAATTATTTTGTGTGTTAAGAGATTGGATTTTACATGTGTATTGGCGATCATTAAAGTTTTTTATTAGTCTTTTAACTACATTCCTGATCAGATTAAGTTCTATTTTTAATTCAGGGTTTCTTGTAATTGCCCATAGTCTTCGTGTTTTATTTTCGACTTTTATAGCGTCTAGAATTTCAAGGGGTAAACTGTTTTAGTTCTAGGTTTTTAGATGTGTGTGAGATTTTATTTGTGTAGATTGGAGAGTAGCGTGAATTATTGTGTTGAATGTTGAAACTGCATTCTGTATTTCACGTGAATGATTTAAAAATTTGAATTTAGGAATTTCATTACTTTAAGTTTTTTGAAATTTATGCTAGTTCACCTTCAAGGTATTTTGTTTCGGCGGAGGGGTGTGTGAGGGGTGGTAATTGGTGAGTTGTTATTAATAAGGGTATATGATCGGCGCCAAGTTCAAAAATTGGGATTAGAAAACAATATATGTTTGTGTGTGTTATTCCGATGTCAAGAATGCCTGGTCTTCTTAGTCGTATGGGTAGTAAGTCGATTCTGCAGTTGCAATTATTTTTAGGTTGTGTTGATTTGCTATTGTTTCGAGTATTTTGCCATGTTGATTATTAGAATGACATCCCCATTGGGTATTTTTTGCGTTAAGGTCACCGAGAAGAATTGTATTAGCATGGGGTTGGAATATGTTTTCGATGCTTGCTGTGGCTATTTTGGCTGAAGGTGGTTTATATGCTGCAATTGCGTTCCAATTTTGATTATTTATTGTTATTCTGATTGCTATTGTTTCTATACCTGGAGTATCGGCGATGTGTGTTTCATGGTGTTCGATCATTGATTTTACAGCTATTAAAACTCCATCTCCATTGTTGTTATTTCTGTCTGCTCTGTGAATGGTGTAGCCTGGAATATACAATTTATTTTTATTTTTTAAGTGAATTTCGGTTATGCATGCTATATCAACTTTATGAGAATGAAGAAGATTAATTAGTTCTGTTTTTTTTATTTGTAATGCCATTTGCGTTCCAATTTATGAGTTAAGTTATTATGGAGATGAACTGCCATTTCTGTTGCTTAAATACGACGATACTGAATTTTGAATTGTTGTAATGATAGTAGGGATTAATGAATTAATGAAATTGATGATACTTGATGTAATCGTGTTGATTATTGTGTTTTTGAAGGAATTGTTTGATTGGGAAGGGTGCGTATTACTTTCACGCTGTGAGAAGGTTGAATTTCGGACATTGTTCTGATTTCGGGGAGGGGCATTGTTACTATGGGTAAAATTGTGGAGGGGTTGAGTAGTTGGTTATTATTAAGAGGAATATGTTGAATTATTAAGAGGGGATGACGTTTCTTGTTTGGTGTCAGATTTGTTTCTACTGTTTACTTTATTAGTATTTCTTACATTTATAGCTTTATAGTAAAACAGTTTGGATCTCTAACATTTGCCTGGTGTTCCCCCGTTGCAGTTAGCACACTAAGGTTTTGGATTTTTACTTTGACATGTAACTGTGTAGTGATTTCCTGCGCAATACGCACAATTTATTACATGGTTACAATTGTTCTTTGTGTGTCCGTAGTAAGACATCTCTGACATTGAATGGGGCCGGAAGGTCTTTGCCTTCTTTCTGTTTTCACTTTATGGTTGCATATTTCGTTAATTGACAGTATAGTCTCTAATGGTTCGTTACCGCGGAATTCTCCTGCAACAACTGGAATGGGTTTGTTTTCTTTATGTAGTCTAGTTACTTTAATAATTGACGGGTAGCGTTGTTTTAAGTCTTGTAATATTTCCAGCTCGGAAATGGTTTGGCTAATGTTTTTAAAAACCTCGGAGTACTTATTGTTTGCCAGGTTTTTGTACGTGTGAAAACTTCTCTGCGTGCTAATTAAGTACCTCACCATGTTTCTGAAGTCTGTGGTAGATTTGGCACTGATTTTTACTTTCTGATTTCTAGAGTCTGCTATGAAATTTGTTGACCCTTTAGATCTTAGTTCTTTAACGAAATTGTTTAAATGAGGAATATTGGCTTTGAAAATGGGAGGAATTTTATTTGTGTTATTGGTTTTGGTTATTGGAATTTTATTGTGCTATTGTTTTCTTTTAGATAGGTAAATCTGTTGTTTTCGCGGCTTAGGTTTAGTTCCCTTAATGGACTAAATATGTTTTTTACTAGCAAGTTATAATTTACAAGATGGGTTTGGTTGTTCACTGTCACATACGGAACCCGCACTTTTTTTCTTCGCATCTTGTATATTTTCGGGATCACTCACTGACCTTTTACGATGATCAGTTTTTGTTGGTATTGAGTTGGCCGTGTCCTCTGGGGTTGATGGGCTGGAGGCCACTCCATTGCCGGATACGCTGCTTTGCAGGTTCATGGCCGTCTGTAGTTGGATGCCCATTGCTTCTTCTGAAGAGGGAGATTGTTGAAATAGGTCACTTCACTATTAGCTAAATAGTTACCATTATTGACTAGGTGCAGGGCTTGGCCCCGTTGCTGAGAGTTTGCCATTAGACATAAAAAAATGGTCACTTCGTTGATTACTGGTTCACTTCTACTTATACAAGGTTTACAACACCAAGTTACGCGAGGTGAAAGGAGCTTTGTTGAGACGAACCTCACAGATCGGACGCTCGGAGTAGTCTGAAACAACCAGCTGTGATCGTGGGCAGTTGTCTTCACTTCTAAAATGGGACTGACAAGGTTCAATGAATCTGCTAGTTGAATTACCGGTTTTAAACAAACAAATAGAATTGGATCTAGAAAAATTACAAAATTCACTTCTACAAAGCATCTGGAGAGAGAAATTACTTCCCAAAAAATTATTACGGACTTTATGACTGCAGCAAAAATTAAGATATCAGAGTATCTTGAAATAGCTGTTTACAATGCCGAACAATCTGGATTTTAAAAAGAAATGCGTGCAAAACAAACGCTGTCTTTCGTTGGTGAAAATCACACGGAATCATTCGCGCAATCCCTGCCTGCTTTAACCCATTCGTACACAATAATGCCTGTGGTAAGTTTGGCTGAGACACTCTATGTATGTCTGCAGAAAGCAAATGGAGAATTCGGGCCGCGAGTGAGAAGCTCAATGTTCGGCGCCGAAAATCTCGCAATAGACTATTCCGCATCCGAGAAAATGGAAAAAAGAAATGTCACGTTCTTTATCAAGAATGTTGTTTTCCCTTCATGCGAGAAAACATCTCTTCTTTTGTTAGACTCGTGGTCTGGCCACAGTAATATTGAAATTTTGCATGCTCACAATCAAATTGCAACAGATCTACAAATAATGAAAATTCCGGCTGGAACTACAAGTCTAATACAACCTTTGGATAAAGAGTTCTTCCGACAATGGAAATCCCTTTATCGCAAAAGTACAGAGAAAATAATCGTTACGCGGCAAGCAGATTTTCACGATTACCAAAGGGATAGTATCTTAAAATTACAATCATTCATCCATTACCAATTTTCAACCCCAAGATTTAGGAACCTCATTAGATATGCATGGTATTCCGCTCAATATGTCGATGAAAGACCTGCATCCTTTGTGACACCTGCACAATACTGCGGCCACATCACAGAACCATTATGTGCAATTGATTTATGCGAATCATCTTCATTTATTATATTTGCATGGTGAAAGAAAAATATATGTTTAAATCCCTGCATTTTTCAGTCACATGTTTGTAAAACATACAATGAATGAAATTTTAATTTTCAAATGAATGTGATGAGGGCAGTATTGTGGAGTTCATTCGCAAGACACTACTGCAAGCATCTGCAAACGTTCGGGCTGAGGCGACGAAAGCACTCGTTTCCTGTCCTCGGAGCGATTCACGTGGCGGCTGGAGTGAGGCACTGGCGCGCGGCCGACCTTGAGACGTATCGTGTTCCAGGGATGTACATTGACATATTTGGAGAGGAAAAACATGGCCAAAAACACCTAAGTTTATTATTTTTTTAAAATGCTTCCAGGAAAATTTGGTAGCTAAAATCTTGCATCTACCATTGTTTTGACCCTAACTTTAAGTGGAAAAATAATGAGTAGGGTTTCGACATGACAAAGTTAAGCATTTCCTTGTGAGAGGCATCCTAATGAGTCTACAGAAGGTTCAGGGCAGTAAGCGATTTTAATGACAGATTGTATGACAAATGAGCATCGCCGAGGACCGCATCGCATTGCGAAAAATATTCTTCCGTAAGTCAGCTGAGTAGCTTTAACAGCTGGCCCACTCGCTGGCCGAGTTTTGTTAAATTTCAGTGCATGGAGGTTAGAAACGGTTTTCACGAAAGATTCATTTAATTCCGCTATCTATAATGATGAAAAATTGTACGAAGTGCTACAAAACATTTCGAAATGCTGTTGAGAACATGTGTGATTGAGTGAATTATACCATCTGACAGGAGTATGATAGGGAATAATGCTGCAAAACTCCCACGTAGGCCTTGTAAAACTATCGGAATTCTGCTGGTACTTTCGATCTTGCGTGTTCAGATTATTCAAATTAATTTATGTACTGTACAATGTTTTGCATTATGATGTCAGATATTTATAATAGCTATTTCATTCTCACATTGTTCTTATGACATGACATAGCCTGTGGCAGTTATTGATCATTAATTTATAGATATGGTTAGTTAATTGTGAATTTGGTGTAATTGTACTTTAATGCTATAATAATTTGTTCAGTGATTCTTGACTGGTAAAACAATGCTTAATTGTCATGTTAGTTATGTATAATTAACATGAAACTACTATTCATTTGCTGATTTCTTTTCACAATACTGGGTTCTCCTGATTATACAACTTTGGAAAATATTCACACTACATTCAAAGATTTCTGTAGGAAAAAGGGTACAAGTTAGTAAATATTCTCAGAGTACTATTTGGCAGAATTCTCAGGTAATTCAATTGATCAATAACATCAGGTAAATTTCTTAAATGTGGAAACCACTAGTCGGTTCTTAAAATTAAGATTAACAAGTGCTATGAATTATTGAAGTCTTGTCATTAAAAGGATATTATAGAATGTTAATATAATCAAATTAATGAAAGAAATTGATTTTCATTATCACTTTGCAAATTTTAACCTAAGAAATGAAAATTGAAATATTTCATACCTTCAATAACTTTATTATCTATAAACAAAAGTCATTTAGAAGATGGTAACATAAAAAAGCAAACGTATAAGTGAAAAATAATTCCCTTTATTTGTATTGTTATTTATTTAAAGGATATAACATTTCCACTAAACCTATTTGAAGTTCAATAAATTTTATCCACTTCGATAATTTAAAGTTAAATTGTACAAAATCAAAAGGAGTTTCCAAGTCCTTTTAGAACATACTAAAAATCCTAAAAGTTCATGGCCTACTATTAACTATTTTGAGTGTCAGCCTACATTTGCCTGATTGAGGAGTAAACTGTGTCAATTTTGAAAAAAAATTATACATTTAAATTTTTACAAAGTGGATAAAACAATGAATGATGTTTGTATTGTAACATCTTATACAATAACACTTTATTTGTTATCAAACTAGACCTAACAGACTAATTTGATAATTTCTAATATTGTGTTGCATTAAGATGTCTTACAACACAAGAAACTAAAATACTGCACAAAAGATGAAACTTTTCATTAAGTCTGCATTTCTAACTCTTTTTTATTAAAAGGAAGATATTTTCTGCTACTTGAAGTTAATATTTGATGCGACTGAAAGAATGTTATTGGAATATATTTTCAACCCATTCATTCAAAATTAACACTACTTCACATACTTTCATTCACACATCATTTTACATACCTGGTTCATACACATCAAAAATTAACTTCAAATAACTAAAAAAATTCTTCCTTTTAATAAAAATATTAGAATTATATAATAATTACTAAAAAGAATTTACACAGGAAGTTAACATGTGCAGACATAATGATGTGACTGGTTATATCTTCTGAGAAGTATACCTAAAAAAAACTACTGATAAGGAGGGCAAAATGCTATATTACTTCTGGGAAGCAAGCAAAGGACAATCCCGGCAACTGCCTTAAGCGACTAAGGGAAACCCAGATAAAACCTTGTCAGGATGGTGGCTTAAAGCCAAACACACACAAGACAATTAAACATGCAATAATAATAATAATAATAATATAAGATAAAGACTACTTATCATGCAATATATAATAAAAAATACTACTACATATTCTATAGAATAAAATTAAATTTGTTACATTGTATACAAGAAATACACAGTTAGGACTTTTAAACTTATTTCTCAACCCCCACCTCTACACCTTCAATCATAAGACTAACATTTGTTACACTACAACTCCCATCACTAACAAACCATTACAGTCCCACATGCTTTCTAACTACTTCAAGTACACTATATTTATTTTCAGAGAGAATTAAGAGTACATTCAGTTCAACTAATACATATAAACAGCTAGTCACAAGGAAAAGTAAATATAAATAAAAATATTTCGTAAACATTAAGTGGTACCACAGACCCTCTCCCTCCAACAAAAAAAAAAAAAAAAAAAAAACACATTCGCACACACAAACATATGTTTTAAGTTTTTAGCAGTTTTTTCAGTTTTAATGCAACACATTATGTTCCTTTCTGAACATCATATATTTACAAAGTATTCACTATTGGTCATTATTTGTCACTATTTCAATAGTCACTCTCTCAATAGTCACTATTTGAAATTCATCTGGATGTTGAAAGAGAAGTTGTGTCCTTGTTGATGTTAAAGATACGAAGTATAAAAATTTACATACATCTTATTTCATAAACGTTTGTTGAAAATGAAATTCTGATATTAAATTTATTAAAGTATTTACCAATATTGATGTACATAGAAGACTCTGAGACACCTGTAAAGTACAAATAACAACAAAAGTAATAATGGTAAAAAATATATTTCAAAAAGCCAAGATCAGCTTAAAAACAATTAAGATTCAACATTTCATCTTAAATACAACCACTTATTAGCCCATGATGGTGTAATACAGATTTGCAGCTTGCACCTCTGCACCTGAGAAGAATAAAAAATTTGTCAAATCTTTTTTCAAACCAATGAAATATACTACATTGAAGATGTAATGATACTGACCATAACTCTCTTAAGTAGAGACACCAGAGGGCCCGGGAATGGGAACAGCGAGGGGAATATTGTCATCATCATCATCATCATCATCATCATCAGAGTCATCCTGGATATTTACAATGACAGAAATCTCTGAAGCATCGTGCCTAACTTCTACTCTCCAATCTTCTTCTATAATTTTCTCTGTGTGCCACATAATTTTTCCACCTAAAGCAGAATAAAGGAGTAATTTATATTAACAACTCTTTGCAAAAAGAAAGAAAAAAAAATCAAGGCAATATTTTGCTTTTTATTTTAAGTCACTTACTTCTCCACAGAAACCTGGTTTAATGCTTGCTTCCATTTTCTTGTCTCTGCTTGGTGGTCAAAAGTGGTACCACAATGTCTCTGGTAGTATCTTTTGCATTGGCTCCATACCAACTCAATGGGATTGTAGTGGCAATGATATGGGGATAGCCTCAGAACTTGATGACCAGCTTCTTCAATAATTTCATCCACAACTGGCCTTTTCACTTTCTAGAAAATTAGAAATGACAAAAGGATGTTTATTTCAATTTTATTAAAAAATTGCATTTCTTTTTATACTCTCTTTAAATAAATATAAAACATTCTATTGACAATCTTGTTGTTCTCTAAGAAAAATTATTTTTACTGATTTAATATAATATCACTGAACACAATTTAATATAATAAATTTTGTATTTCACCTTTCTTTGTGAAGTAAATAATTGTTGAAATAACCTCTTTTATCACTGACTAGTTGCAAAACCTGTTTTATAGTCAGTTATTTTTATAAAGGATTAAATGTATTCTTTGAAAGAATAATTTTTACATTTCTAAAAGAACACTTCTTGAAATGTCACTCACCAGCACAGAATGAACAGGTGCATTGTCCATTACAATAACTGATGGTTCTGGCAAATGAGGTAATAATTCCTCTTTCATCCACTTTTGGAACATTTCTGCTGTCATAGTTCCATGGTACTCATCTACTTCTTTTGTCTTCGAGCGAAACAATAGTTCTGCATCCTGAATGAAACCATTTGCACCTCTTGCATGTAATACTAAATACCTTTTACCTTCATCTAAATTTTTGCTACAGGAGCTCTTTATTTTTATCTAGCCATGACCGAGAGGTGTAACCTAAAGGATAGATTATTAAAAACAATTACTAAAGATGATGTACCAAAATAAAATCATATTAAACCACTATGATGGTGCTTCAAACAGGACACACAATATTCATGACACTCATAAGTCAGTCACTGAAATAACTACAATTTCACAAATGATGCATTTCATTACATGCAAATCATGCCTTCTTGATTCACTTATGACTTTCTATACTATACTATAAAGACTTTCATACTTTTCAACGCTACAAAAATTTATTAGATTTTTTGCTTTCCTTTTGAATAAAACCATGTTTCATCCAAAAACACAAATTCAGAACCTTGAGCCTTCAGTTTCATATATTCCATCAAAAAATCTGATCTTGCAACAAAAATATCATTTTTTTCCATTAGTGACCTGCGCTTGTCTGTCTTTTTCCATTCAAAACCCATGGCACGAAGGAGGTAAGACAAAGTAGTTCTCCCCTCAGTAAACCCTATATCTCTATCATGTTTGACTACAATCAAAATTGAGTTCAGAGTAACACTTTGACCTGAGAAAAATGTATTTACAAAAAAACAACATAGGAAGTCGCTTACATGCAAATATAAGTAAATTACTTACCATTCTCATACATTGAATAAATAATGCGCCTAATTAAGCCCTGTCCAAAATCATTCACTTCACATGTTTTCTTCCCTTGTATTCCAGGACTTTTTGGAGTCTGTGCAGTATCAGGGTCTTGTTTCCAAAATCTGTGACAGTAAATTAAACATTATCCAAAACAATTTCACCTGATACTTTTATTACAATTTTACTTACTTTTGAACAATGTGAGTTTCCAAATTCAATGCATAGGCAGTCTGGTCAATAACTGAAGAAGTTTCTATATTGCCTCGCATCATCAGCTCTTCTACATATCTTGCAATAAAAAAGATGTCTTCTTGGCGTTGATGCTGCGTCACTTCTCCCTTCTGCGGTGGACTCATTGCTAAAGTTACTCAGAAACTCTTAATATTTCTAATAAACTACATTAAATATTATTACAAAAATAAATATCTACTATAATAAATAAAGTAATTAAAATGCAAGTAATTATAAATTAAATATTTTATAAATAGCTATTATTAATGTTATTAAACTAAATTTAACTTATTATTAGTTTCTATTAATGTTATATCTAATAACACAGTGAATTAAATATAATATAAAAATATTATAAATATTAAATAAATAATGGAAATTCTCCGAAATATGTGGAGTGAAATCGTTCACGTCTGCTCTCGGCTGTGTCGACGATCTCACAAAGGTTCAGCAGGCGCAGAAGGGCCTGCTGGACGGGGCCCCCGTGGGGGTAACGCAGGTAAAAATACACAAAAAAGGGTCATAAACAAGCAACAGTCCTTGAAACTCTGACAAAAGGCCCGCCCTGGACTCGCCAAGAAAAGGAAAGTCCCGTTAGCTGAACCTCTCATTTCTGCAACGAACTCTCCAAATTCAAACTGAACGCAGTTCACGTAAATTATTAACTTTTAAAAATAGTAATCTTGAACATAGTTTCGGAGTACTTCAACATCATTTTATCACTATAATAAAATATTTTTCATTGAACTTTCTCCTTTGTCGAATTGACAAAACATTAGGTTGTTCCACGGCTCCAAGACACGTTAGCCAACGTTCGTGAAATGAAAGCGAATTATTTCTGCATATTAATAGCCGACCACGCCCCCAGACGAGATCGTTGCGGTTTGGCGACAGTGGCTGTCAAAAAACAGGTCACATGACAGAATTTTGAAAATGTGCACACAATTCACTTTTCCCCATGGCACGTCATACGCAGTTTTAACTGTTTTTTTGACGTAAAATAAAATAAAATAATATATATAATCTCCACTTCGTCATTGCACAATGTTCTCGCCCACTGAAAACTGCTCACCGCCCTCTTCCTACGCTTGGGCATATCGAATTGCTCTAGTGTAGTACGCAGCCCGCCGAAGAACGCGGCGAGTTGTCTGCGGAGGTCAGGAAAGTCACGCTATCAGAACAGCAGTGTGCCAGAGGTGCGACCCTACTTCCAGGTCAGAAGGGTGACTGTACACTTGAGCGCGGGGCCTGGCGGCGCTGGGCTTGGAAAGAAAGGAGCGTGAAATATTATAGCATCAAATTTATGCTAATATTTTATTTGTACTCAATTCTTAACTATGTAATAATAATAGCTAAATATATTATTAATATAAAATTTAAATGTATGTTTGGTTGAATTTTAGCGTGAGTTTCGCGTCAGATATGTGTCGTTCCGAATGAATGCCAAGGACATATCATCCTTTGATTGAATGACAGCTGGACATATCTTGATTAGAATGGAATGGAAAATAAATTCTTTTTATTGAAATTCATAAAAATATATTGGGAAAATTAACATTCATTTTCTTGCATCTTGTTTGTGCAGCTTTTTGCACAAATCCGTTATTGCAAATTTTATTAAAAAGTATATAATTTATTTATTATTAAAATAACAATATCCCGACTTACAGAATTTTATACAAATCCATCGACACGTTTGGCGAAGAAAAGAGCGTCGTAATTTTTGCTCCTTTTATCAAGAAACAATTATTTTTGACATATTGTTTAAATATATGTTAGGCTTCCTTACCTTACGGTTTGAACGATTCATGTTTGGTGATTTTTTTTCATTTTGTTCTTTTTTTTCTTACTTTTCGTTTTCTCGAACGCTCGGTAATGTCACTAACAGACACCTCCACTTCCATGGCTCAGAATTATTCGATGTAGGATAATATGTTCCTCCAACTCAACAGTAAATAGCGATATTGAAGCAAAATGTTTCACATACAGAAAGAACAATTTCATGTCCATTTCGTGGTCAGTAGCTAACAGACTGATTCTCTATATTATGAAGTTGTAAAAATTTCAGGTAATTGAACCGTTACTGCTTTAAATATTGCAAGTGAGGATTAGCCAAAATACCTGGAAAAGTTGTTTCTCTCGAGCGGCCGGGGAAAATCAAAGGCCCAAGAAACCCCAACCCATCGGGACTCAAAACAGGAAGTATGAGCCAATGCGTTCTAAAAACTAAGGTTTGGAAATGCCTTTCTTTTTATGCAACTTTTATAATAATAGAAATCAAGTGTTTACCTTTCCCTCTAAATAAACGGTAAATGACTCATTTACTACTACATGGTAAATAGCAATAAAATCATAAAGAGAAGGATTGTTGACGTGTAATTCATAAACATTTTATAAGTCAAAAGGTGATTCTGTAAGACAATTTCACAACAGTTATGGATGGAGTGGAGGGGAGTCAGATTAGAGAGTGCAAATTTTTTGCTGATCTCACACGGAATTTTACATGTTCGCGTATATAAAAGAACAGTTTGTTCATACGATTATCGATTCTTTTCATTCACAAACTACTCATCAAGCTTAAAACATAGATAATAAATATGAGGTTTCATAAGTGTTTCATTTTTTTACGAAATATGTTCATGTGTCTATACAAAATCTATGTTTTGAAAATATCAACATCAATGTTGCATCGCTATCTGCGACACCTAGATGAGAATCACCGATTTTATACTTTTGCATTCTGATTCACATTCCCTAATAGAAGGTTTATCAGTGAGACCGGTAAACCATGTTTTACTAGTAGTATATTAAATCTTATAAATTGAATTGCTACTCGATTAAATGTTACAGAAAAGCGTGTACGATCTTCAGAAAAATTGTATCTCAGTGTAGAAATGTAAAAGTTGCCGAATTAATAACTGTACAACAAAACATAATTTATCCACCTCATAGACGGATATTCCTCTTCTAGTATGGTATTCCTATCTAAGGGTTAAAATTTTATTGCTTTCATGACAATTCAATGCATTAAAAAATACATAAATGTGTCACAACACAATGATTTACACTATATCCTTTTACATGATCATTTACGTAGTTTGTACCAAAATGACGCACCGGGAATTACTTATTCCCATCTTCAAGTTTATACAAATATAACAGATTCATTTTATATCAATATAACTTAGCAAGTAAGCTGGGACATATCATGATTCTTAATATTAGATTTCAATGTTTGTTAGAGCGTTGGATTCAGGATGCATCTCGCCTGCGCGCTATTTTACTACTTCTTCAAATTTGTCCGAAAGTACATAAACAGTTTTAAACTTAGCTTCGGCGATTTTGACTTGGGGAAACAGGTTCAGCAGGTGAAATCTATCAAGGAGACAAACGCCGTTTTGAGATCAAAAATAGAGTTGCAGGATAAATGAGCTCGTGCGTAATCTCGGCTCGTTCTTTCTGGTAGTGGAATGATAACGGAAGATCTTAGAAGTAAAATGTATGTAAAATAAGATGTTAGAACATGGAATATTGGTGATATCTACACAATTAGTTCAATTTTCTTTTTGAAATCAGTTTCCAAATCGGAATCGATATTTTGGGTAATGCCTCAAATAATGTTTTGATGGTATTCGAAGGAAGACGGAAATATGTGAACAATATATATGGTTTTATATGACTATTACAGATGATACGAGACCGTTTGGTTGTGTTACAGCATCACTAATTTGATAAGTGGAGAAAAATATATTGAGATTGAAAGGGACGAAAACATAAACCGACTGCCCGGCTTGCCTGCCTGAGAACACGGACTCCTCCCGTGCCGCAGGCCGCCGGGTTTGGCCGTTCGGCCGCGTGGAGGGAGCGCCCACAAGGGTCGGGCGGGTGACGCAACGGTGTGGAGCGGGAAGGGGGGTGACGTGTTTTTCCGAAATTTCACTTTACGCCGCTCCTATTCATCCGATTTGCATGATTGACACGGCGTTGGATTCAGGAAGCACATCGTCATCGCGCTATAAGCCCACGTTTTAATTTCTTCCCGAAACTACGAGAAAAAAATTTGAAAAATGTTTTGGAAATTGTTTTGAAAAAACTACTTCGTAGCATAAATTCTATTTTAAAAAGGAGTTCACTGCCGTTTACAGATTGAAAATCGGATAATTTGTTCAGACGTTGTCGGTCTAGTAAATTCCCTGTGATGGTGCTGCGATCTATTGATTTTTCCTATTAGTATTTTCGGTACATTTAGCCTTAACTGAACCATAACTTGATCATTTTTCTTTAGTTCTGTTAAATCTTTTGGATTCCTATCATAATATTGCTTTTCTCTTAGCTTTTTATCTTCATTCACCTTTTCGAATCACACATCTTTATATTTTGGCAAGAGCATTTCTTGCTTCGTTGGCAACATACCATTTAATCGTCCTCCGAACAATAATTCGGCAGGATAAGGAAGACCTCTACCTAATGGCGTATATCTATACTCAAGCAACGTAATGTACATGTCCTTGTTGTCAAACAATGCCTTCTTTAAAAGTGACTTAAGTGTTTGAACGTGCCTCTCAATTAGGCCATTGGACTGCGGATACCTTGGAGTGCTTGTCTTGTGCACAATTTCCCAGTCTTCTAAAAATGTTTGAAATTGAATTGAAGTTTGAATTGAAATGTACATCATTGCCTGTGCATAGAAGTACCGGTTTACCATGTCTGGAAAATGTAGATTTTACATTCTCGTATGCAGTGTTATCATTCAAACAACATACTTCTGGAAATCGTGAATACGCGTCTACTATTAACAAATATTTATTGTTAAACTTAATAAAGTTCGAACAAATCAGCAGCTATTGTGTGCCATGGTCGGTTAGGAATTTCGCGAGTCATCATTTTTTCTTTCTGATTACTATTTTGGAAAGTTATACAAGCTGGACAGTTCATAACGATATCTTGAATTCTTTTTTTTTTTAAATTTGTTGCGTCTACTTCGACGCAACGCGTCTCCAAGCCCCTTGGGGGGCGTTGAGCGCTTTGGGCTTCTCGGAGTAATCCTCCTGTTACTGCGCTTGTTTTTTATGGAGTAATCCTCCGTTAACATTTGTCTGTCGCGTCTCGTCGTAGTCGGTTGTCAAGAGGACCGCCAGGTAGCATCTCCGCGTACGCGCCTCCTACCGCGCGCTCCTGCGTCACTACCCAGCGGCCAGAATTAGGAAGGAATAAGGATAGGTGTAGGGTTTAGGACACTTCACAGGGGTTGGACTAGCCCTTGTGAAGCAGCCGAACTCGTTTTGTTGGAACAAATTTCACATGAGATTCGACGGGAATCGAATCCGGATCTCAGTGGTGAAAGGCTTGCGACTTTGCAATGAGCCACGAGTTCAGCTTTGTCAACATTAGGCCAAAACACATTTTCTACTGCCCTTAAAAGTGTTTTCTCAACTCCCATGTGGTTATAGTGCAATCTTTCTATCATGTCTCGTCTCATGGTGTTGGGAATTACCAATCGATCTCCTCTGTAGATTGTTCCTTTCACTACAACCAATTCATCTCTGTAAAACCAATATGGCTTGATATCGTCATTTATCTGACCTTTGGAATTTGGCCATCCTTCCAGAATTACTGTCATCAAGGTTTGCAATTCCTCGTCTTTGGCTGTTTCTTCTTGAACTTTCTCGACCTTTTTTGGAGGCAGTGTGAAATAAAATCGAGTTCACCTGAACATCTAAGTCATTTTCGTTGACTTCAAAATTTTTGTCATCATAACTGGTTTTTGATAGAGCATCTGCTAAATATAATTGGGATCCGGGTTTGTATTTTACTGTAAATTGGTATGGCTGCAAGCTGATACGAAGGCGTTGTAGTCGCATCGGTGTTTTGTTTAGATCCTTTTTGAAGATTGACTCTAATGGTCTGTGATCTGATTCTACTGTAAATTCTTTACCGTAGAGACATTGGTGAAAACGTTGGCACCCGAATACAATAGCTAGCAAGCATTTCTTTTTCAATTTATGCATAGCGTTGTTGTGTATCAGTTAAACATTTCGATGCGTTCGCTACTGGTTTTCCATCATGGATAACAACTGCTCCCATTCCGTCCTTTGAACTATCTACCGACAAAATAATCGGTTTCTTTTCATCATAGAATTGTAAAACGGGACTGGTTAAGACAACTTCTTTTAACTGTATGAATTCTTTCTGGTGGGCGTATGTCCACATCCAATGCACATCTTTTTTTAATTGTCTCAAATTAGTACTAATGTCAGACAGATTGGATATATACTTAGATAAATATGTAACCATTCCCAAAAATCTGCTGAGTTCCGTGATATTCTTTGGTGTTGGTATCTATTTTATTGCTTCCACTTTGTGTCAGCTTTAATACCATCGACAGAAATAACATGTCCCATGTACTTGACCTGATTACTACAGTATTGTATCTTGTTTGGACTAAATCTTACCCCTCTTTCTCTAGCTCTGTTGAGAACACGATTCAAAGTTTTATCATGTTCTTTTTTTGTCTTCGAATATATAATGAGATCATCAATGTACACTTTTACGTTTGGAATATCTTCAAAGATTTCTGTGAAAGTTCTGTGAAAAATCACTGGAGCTATGGATAATCCAAATGGAAGCCTAAGAAAACGATACCTGCCAAAAGGTGTGGCAAATGTCGTTAGCTTTGATGCTGTATCTGACAATTCAATTTGCCCGAATCCTCTATGAGCATCGAGAACTGTGAAAAAAATTGAGCCAGCCATTTCTGCAGTAATTTCTTCAAAGTTGGCATTTCATACCTTTCTCTTACCAAAGCTTGATGTAAATGAAAAGGGTCCAAACAAATTCTGAGGGATTTATTTGGTTTATGCACTAAAACCAATGGGTTAACAAATTCTGATGGTTCGGTCATTTTAGTGATGATATCATCTTCCATTTTTTGTAACTCAATTTTTAAATCTTTCATTATTTTAAAAGGGACTCTACGACACGAAACTGCGACAGCTTGATAACCTTCTTTTAGTTTGAAATCATGAGGTTTATTGCTAATCTTACCTATACCTTGGAAAACATCGTGATGCTTTTGCATAAAATTCGATTCATTGCCAACTTCTAAAGCATCCACAGTTTTTCTTACCAAATCTAATTCTTGTAGACCCCTCAGGCCTAAAATAGGTGCTGATTTGTCAGTCGTGCGAACAATTACAAAATCCTTGGAAAATTACATTCATTCCTTGGAAAAGGAGTCTGTTGGTATCTGTTAGTTATGTGATATCACCTGAGTGAGTACGAGTTAATTTCGTAATGTTTCCTCGATAGTTCTACTGCAGTGGTAATTCAATGGGATAGTAGTTCCCTCACTATGCACCTGATGTAACAAAACTAGTTACGAAACGTTGTGCAATTGCTAAAATAAATGATTGTCATAAAAATCTTTGGATACCTTTATTTGCAAACATATATTGACAATCAAGAAGAAATATTGAATTACAAAATCCATTTTGTACTTTCGATCGTTAGCGGAAACATTCAGTTTACATGAACCTGTAACATGGAGCTTTTGCCCACCATAATTAGAAATATCATACTGACATTGATTGAGATTTTGTGATACATCTAATTTTTGAAAAATATACTCTGGAATTACATTAACATGTGCTCCCGTATCGAGTTTACATTTAAGTGTCTTATTACAATCAAGAATCCTTAACATAGTAAACCAATTGTTTTCTAATTTTATATCATTAATTTCAATTGCACCAAGAATATACTCACATTCATCATCATTTCCATTTTCTATAGCATTTACAAACTTTGAACGACACATTTTTTTGCAAAATGACCTAATTTTTTACATTTTAAGCATACCTTACCACTTGCCGGACACAAGTTTTTTTTATGAAACAAACCGCATCGCTGACAACCTGGTCTCGAAGTTGTATGTTGGCTTCTTTGTCCTGTTGACTGGGTCTGTTGGTTGCACTGATTTCTAGAAGCATTTTGCGTACCTCCTGATCGTTGTTGTGTGTGTCCTTGTTGCATTGTATGAGCACCTGGTTTCTTCTTGGGTTGAAACTGCTTTCTAACTGCATTTACCGACAGATTATTGGTGTTGTCCGTCATTGTCTTTATGTGAATGTCTGCTTCCTCCGCGGCCTTGCAAATTTTATTGCCTTATCTAAGGTTAGGTTTGTTTCGCGAAGAAGTCTGTCCTTAACCCTTTGGTCGTGAACACCACTCACGATTCGATCTTGGATCAAACGATCTTTAAGATTACCGAAATCACAGTTCGCTGCAAGCTTTCTCAGTTCTGTAAGATACTGATCAAAACTTTCATTTGAACCTTGCACACGCGTATTAAACTTGTGACTTTCGACACTGATATTTTTTGTGGTAAAAAAAATTGTCCAATTTACTTAGCACTGTTTTAAACACTTTCTTCTCTGCTTCAGTCAATGTTAAAGTGTTGAAAATATCGACAACACTGTCACCGGTACAATGCAATAAAACTGCAACAATTTCTTCATCCTTTTCGTCGATGCCCGTTGCAACACAATACAACTGGAAACTGTTTTTGAATTTTTGCCAGTTGATTCCAAGATCACCTTCCATGGACATCGGCTTAGGCTGCTTTAGCGATTCCATTGTTTGCGAGTATGTTCTTTGTTCGAATGATCTCTAATATTGGCACTGAATTCAGCAACTTTTTATCTTGTTGATTTTGCATTCAAAACTATTGTTGAGAACACACCGAACTTACGACTGCGTTTATCGACAGCTTGTTCGACAGCTTGCGACTGCGCCATGTTATGATTAAATAAACACTTGTTTATTTAATAAACGTTTTATTTAAGAAAACGAGCACATGCTTTGTACTGCACCGTTACAGGTGTACTGGGCACAGAGCACTTATGTCACAGAGTAGTCACTTTTGTCTATGGTACAGATCTTACGGAGTAGCGCGCAATGCGGCAACTGCATCTAGCGGTGCCTTACTAAACTAACATACAACAATTAATAATGGCTTTCTGAGTTACATTATGGAACAATCATATCAACATTTTTGTTTGTGAGTTCGACAACGGTCGTCCAATACGCATTTGAATTTGCTGACAGGGAAGCGTTATGCTCCCACTTCATTCCGCCATAAGGCCTGTGACGACGAGGCGTGACGTCATGCATTCACTGCCAGTCTTACCGGTGGACGAAGGCCGCGGCCAGGGGTGGGGCGTAGGGTCTGAAGCATGTTCGCCAGAAAGCATTACTATGCACCTCAGCGAGTAGCATTGCGCATCAACTAGTTTTCCCAAAATGCGATAGGAGCGCTACTCCCTTATGCCTGTATCAGAAGAGATTATGTATAGAAATATAATGCATGCAATGCAATGCAATATAATGCAATGCATTGGCAGCCTTCCCTCTTGAGAAAACCACGAGCCGCGACTGGTAGAGATGCTCTGGAACTCACAAGAGGGAAGCCAAAAGACGACGACGATCCCATGAAGCCACCTCATAATTCTTTTCAAACCCAACACTGAGTTTTTTTTGATTAATTTAGAACCTTTTATGTAAGTGTCATTTTAAAATATTCAAGCGAACTTTCAATATTGTTGGTGTATTTTATTCAATTCTATAATTTTCTCTTAATCTGTTAAAATAAAATATTTTCATCTATTGGATATCACAGAAACAAGAACTAACAATTTTTTTCATGTCATATTCGTTTTCATCAACCCAAAATTAATAATATTTGACTTATGAAGCGAAGGAAACCTTCAAAAAAATTTTTACCAGCATTATTCCAGTACTTTAGACCCCGGATGTGAAAATAAATAACATTACATGTATACAAATAGGACAAATAGTGGCCATGCTTGCGTTGGCGATAAACAAACATAAATATTACAACGCAAATTTCTGGAATCATATGTGTTCGGTTCTTTTGTGTGTTCGATCTCGACCCGATCGTTGTATGTACTAGATTGCACCATTTCCACCATGCTAGATGGTTCGATGACTCACGTAAGTATTAGCAGCGTAAGGTATTTATTTAAAGCGCAGGTATTTAGAGAGTCGGGCACCAACGGGAATGATTATAACTTTACTATTAATTACACAGGCCAACAAAAAAGTTTTCAAAAAGCTTTTTAAATCTTAATAGGTGATTTTTATAGTTTTTTTTGGGTGCTGAATCCGCATCTCCGTTCGTTTCCATCACCCACAGTATAGTCACAATTTAATCTAGTAACATATGAGAAAATATGCTACGAAAAGTAAACGTGAAAATTAACAAACTCTAATATTAACATAAATTTACAGGAATTGGATAAAGAAAATAATTTTTTTATCATTTATTAATTCACAATGCTTGGCGCTTTTTTATAACTATATTAACAGTATTTCTTCGCAGAATATTAAATAAATAAATAAATTATTGTAACTGGCGACTCTTAAGCAGGCTTAGTTGTTCATGTGCAAAGCACTGCCCATCCCACTACATGATTTATTTATTTATTTATTGTAATTTCAAATGAAACTTTAATGGGAACTGTTGTTTGTTAAACTGAATGTGAAATCAGTAGGTATAACGGGAATTCTTGGTATTAATGCAGATTGCTGTTTTCACAACCTGTTGTATTTCACATTCAACGAAATTAATGTTTTTAATTCCTTCACTTTCAGTCACGTACCACTGCACAACCATGGCACATCAAGATTTCTTAGTTAAAGAACAGGGACTCCTTCCTTTGACCATAGCTTATTGAATGGTATCCCAGATGTTTCAACAGAATTCAAAAATTTAACAATAGAGTTCATGCATTGAACATTATGAAGAACAATGGCTATTGAAAAGTATATTTTAATTTCACCAGACAACATATGCATGATCTTTAAATTTTGCAAGATCCACATACTCATTTGTTTGAGTGAAAATTGCTCGTTAGAAAAAACATTTTTAATCAGTCTGACTACATTTTTGTCAATTGTACGAATGAGGCAAATGAGATTCTGCTTTTATCAACTTGCACATTTTCCTTTTCCAGGCAGTAAAAGAAGTACTTTTTAAATAAACATTTTACAGGCAGTAAAAGAAATCAACATCATTAAGAAAACTGTCCTGGCCCGAATTATTAACGGCCGCCCACTAAAAACACTCGGCCATTTTTTCAAGAATTTCTCTAAAATTATCATCTTACATTCAGGGAGCGTTGCTAGGAACTATGACTTTATTAGTTGGAGTAATAATAAGTAAGAAATAACAACAATAATATTAATAATAAATAAACGACACATAAGACGATAGTTATCATTTTGAGACATGGCAATTAATAATACGTAAATTTGCTCTAGAGCCTACCCAGAAAAAATTACCACGCTATGCCACTGGTAACAAACATTGAAGATTGAGAGAGGGGGCACAAGTGAGAACGAACGGTGGAATACAGCGTTTTTAGGCGACTAGTCACCAGAGAGTAAACACATACTTCTTAAGAGGTAGAGAAAAAGCAGGCTCGGTGGCATTGATCAGGACGACCGGGGCTGGCCGCATGGCGGCAGCGCGTGATCGCTTTGCAGCCCAAGTTCGTGGACTCGGCGATTCTGCGAAAGTGTCGTGATGTGAATCGAACAGGTGACCATTTGCTTTCAATGTGAAATTTAGAAGAAGCTCTTCGTCGCGGTCGGAGATGTTCTTAGGATCCCGAGGTCTCTTGAAGCGTGAACCTTGTTCCTTGCGATAGGTCGTGGTTCGCCAGTGGGGTTAGATCTCCTGCAATTAGGTACCGCCCTACAAAAAAAAAGCGTAAAAGGTTAGGCACATTACAGCACGTGAGATTTCTGAAACTCGCTACAGCTAATTTCTGGCTGTGATGGGGGTTGAACATTCTCTCTCTCTCTCTCTTTCTTACTCTCGCGTTCTCCCTTTCCCTCGCTTTCTCTCGCCCTCTCTTACTCTCTCGCTCGATCTTTCTCTCTTGCTCTCCCTCTCTCTCGCGCTCTCTTTCCCTCTCGCTCGCTCTTTCTCTTGCTCTCCCTCTCTCTCGCGCTCTCTCTTTCCCTCTCGTTCGCTCTTTCTCTTGCTCTCCCTCTCTCTTTCTCTCTCTCGCGCTCTCTCTCTCTTGTCACTCTCTCGTTCTCGCTATCGCTCTTTTTGTGTCTTTCTCTCGCTCTCTTGCTGTCGCTCTCTCTTTCTCTCTTGCTTTCTTTCTCTCTCTCTATTTCTCTCTCGCACTCTCTCTCTCTTTCCCTCTCGTTCTCTCTCGCACTCTTGTCACTCTCTCTCGTGCTCTCGCTGTCGCTCTCCCTCTCGCTGTGTCTTTCTCTCGCTCTGTCTTTCTCTCGCTCTCTTGCTTTCGCTCTCTCGCTGTCGCTCTCTCGCTCCCTCGCGCTCTCTCGTGCTCTCTCGCCACCTCTCTCGCATGTTTCTCTTGATTCATTAGACATCACCAACTCCCTAACTTTTAAACGCGGAGAGAAGTTCCTCATTTTTTAATGGAAAATCATCTTATTTGAGCACTCCCTTGCACGGGCTAAGGGTAAGGCGAGTAGTTAATTCCACTTCCAGGACGGGAATCTGTGTAGTTTTCAGAATTATGTCAATTTGTTCGTCTGTGCGTGCTTCAAGGGCAACGGAACCTTCCCTGTGTCACTTCACTGCTTGGCGCTTCCTGAACGAATCTTCTCTGGTTCACCCGAGACGGGCTGCACTCATATGTTTAAATTTGCTCTTCCTCAGGCCATGTCAGGAGGATGAATGTGGTTTCTTCGGTCTGTTTTCTTTCACATATGTCTTGTGTCACATATATATTGTTTTTCACATATATCTTCTTTCCGGAAGAGGGAAATGGGAGGGATTAGGTCCTATATGATAGACGTTTCGTCTGCGCGCTCCCAACCCATCATGGAGTCCAACAAGGGGACACGTTTCTGGAAAGCCAGAATTAACACGGTGATGCCACTATATGAGCGCGAGGAGCCACGGCAAGGTGCCCCACTGGGCAGACATCTCGCGCTCATTCTGGAGTTCAAAGACCTATAATATCTTGTACTAGACCGCTCCTATTGGTTAGGGGTTCGTTAACTTGCGACTACTCGTCAAGAAGAGGCGTCGACGCATTCACTATGGTCTCACCGGGGCGGGGATTGCACCAGAGGGAATCTACCTCAAGGTTTCAGCGTCATGGCGGCATACGAATGCGTACGCACAGCGTGCTCAACTCCAGTGCACTCACTCGGGTCATACACACTAAACACATGGTGGGTATTCAGCATAGAGAGAAGGCCAGTAAAGGAAGAAAAAAGGGGGGTGATAAAAAATGGAGGTGACATGAAATGAAAAGCAAGAGGATAAAAGATGGAAAAAGGAACACGAGAGCCTTCTCTGCATTCCCCCGCAAGGACGTGGACCGACCCACCTCCATGGCTCTGTTTTTGTTAAGAATAATTTACTCAATCAATCAATCAATCAATAACTGTCGGGAAAACCGCATATATATAACACATGACTTTATTTATACTTTTTATACACATTTCTATACAAATATAATTATGTACAATCACAGTTAAACATTGTGAATAATAATATTAATATCATGTACTAGCGAAAATGTTTTGACTTTTTCTGTCAGACTTATTTTTAATCCACAGTTCTCTGATAATTTGTATTATCCAATTAATCTACTGGAAGAACAATCACTGGTCTTTATATATTTTTTAAATACATTTTATGAAAAATAATTTTAAAGGAAACTTTCATCGAACAGCTACTCCGTTTATTGTGACCATTGGACCTGATAAATCTCTTCCCAATGGAGAAGGCTCATAATGATGTGACAATGGCCCTGCTACTTCATATGGAGCATCATACATATTTTCACTATCATTAACATTATCATATAAATTAGGATGATTTGGCATACCATAACTACCACTTCCATTTAGAGTGGCATAAGACATCACAGCAGCATTTTGATCTTCTTTACGTAACGCTCCTTCAATATTTTCTGTATTTTTCACTGGAGTTGGTTTCCGTCTACAAACCCATAAACATGTATGCTACTTTGTAAAATTATATTAAAATATCAACAATGTTTATACTTACAGTCTTAGATAAATCACTCCTAAAATTATTAATAGGAATAGAACAACACCAGCTGCAATTCCAATTGTCAAACCCAAATTAGAAGAAACAGCCTCTTCAGCCGTGATAACTGGAAGAAATTTGTTAGACTTTGTAATTACTTCAAAGTTTAACATAATGCAAATGTTTTTAAGAAATGAGTGAAATCACTTACTTTCACATCGAGGTTCTTCACCAGACCAAGATCCATTTTCAAGACATTTTCTCAGATACAAACCTATTCTTTCAAAATCTTTTATACAATGGTATTCGACAGCACTGTTGTAAGTTGTTGACTGATTCATTATTATTACTCTACCATTCGCAATACTGCCTGGGTGTTTGCAATCTACATCTGCAAATATTATGTACACGAGGTATAGTATACATGTCAATTGAAAAGATAAAATATATTTTCATTACTTGTGGGACGCGCTGGGGCACACAGGAACAAGTTCAAAATATCTTCCTGTTTCAAGCTAGGTTGATGAGTGGTATAAGACCGTTACTTGTGACACTAGCATTGCAAAATTGCCGAAAAAAAAATGTTTGAGAAACAGATTGAGATTTTTCAAGGGTATGTTTAGATATGGGCTGCAAGAAGGTAGTTCTATTTATTATCAAGAAGTGTACATGTGTTGTATGTGGCTTTTCGGTGGTTTGGTACTAGAAACTTACAGTTAATATTTAAAGTATTGTGTTCAGAAATATCTAGGATTACTAGAAAATATTTGTTTCAAATCAGTTAAAATCATTAAATTATCCAATTTTCGAAAATTTAGATACTAACATAATTCGGGCCTATTCCTCTATAACAAAATTTCATGGTTTAGTGAATGAAATGAATTCACTATGACTCCACAACTACATGTCAAATTCCTTTCCAGTTGTCAAATAATTTGGAGGAGAATGAAATATTATTTATTTATTATTTGTTTCACTTACATTTACATGTTGGCATTTGTCCTGTCCATCCTCCTTTCTCGCAAGTACGAGTAGATGATCCAGTCAGGTACTGACCCTTCTGACAAGAATACTGAGCAACTCCTCCAATACTGTATGTTGTCGCATGCACTATCATTCCTGGTTCTTTCTCTGGCTCTGGACACTGTATTTCTGAAAATTATAAATTAATGTTTCTTTTCCTTCTCATAAACATATGTCATGGACAATTACTTATAAATAGAAATCAGATGTTTCGATTTTTAAACACGTGCAAATCAGTGTAGTGACTGGCATGCAGCTATGACCCTCCAACAAGCGAAGTCGTAAGTGCTGCATTACGTGTTCTTAATAGCAGTGAGAACCACCCAGCAACAAAGGAAAATCTCATCCGAGATCATTCAACTCATTCCACCGAAGACAAAATGGAGGTGACGTCGCAGAACAATCAACATATCACCCCCGGCACTGATGGCAAGGAACCGAATCATGTCAGCCAACCCTCAACCGTTCAGCTACCCGAAAAAAAAAATTCTACTGACTCCAGAAAAAGGTCAGTGACAGACAATGATTTAGAACGACAATCCAAAATATTTAGTAGCAATCACGATAGTTGCAGTGCTTCAAATACAAAATCTGACTCTGTATTAATTAATGTGCCGGTCAAAAATAGGTTCGGACCTCTAAGTGAACTTGATAAGCAAGCAACTGAAAATTCGTTCATATTAACGACCTTCCTAGTGATCAAAGTGAAACCCCCCAGTAAAATACCACCAATCATAGTAGCAGACATCGCCAATTACAATTCATTCGTCAAAGAACTAAAAACTAAAGTCACTTCAAACTTCATTGCAAATCAAAAGAACAATAAAATAAAAATAAGTGCAAACTCATCTACAGACTTTCGAAACTTAATCAGGTATTTAATTCACACTTATCGTAGTTTTCACTCCTTCAAAGACCCGCTGAATAAAAATATATCTGTAGTGTTCAAGAACGTCGATCAATCAATTACTGACCAAGAAATATATCAAGACCTAAAACAACGCTTTCCTTCACTGATAAAAATCACTAGACTTCATAAAGACAATATACCTATCCCACGAGTAGCAGCTGTTTTTTTTTCAGGACAAGAGCCAATGGACAATATTCTAGCCATTAAGCAAATTTGTAACCATAGAGTAAATGCAGAAGCAAGGAAAAAACCCCAAGGTCCCATACAATACCAGCGGTGTCTGGATTATGACCATACAAAGAATAACTGCAACCACTCAATAAGCTGTGCGTTTTGCTCGGGTAATCACTTCTCAGTAACTTATCCTATTCGTGATCAAGTACCGAAATGTAACTGCAATGGCAGCCATAAGGCCAATAATCGAGACTCCAGTTGCCCCTACCTTTAGGTAGGAATATAGGAATATATTGAAAAAAGAAAAACTGTCAACCAAAACAACCCCCAAAATAGAAACCAAAGATCATCAACCAATCCGCTCCACTACCAAATAACTCAGATTTCCCTTCTCTTCCCCAAACACCAATTCTCAACAACTTCACTCATCTTAGTAGCACCACATACGGCCACAGACGGCCGTCCCAAACCCCATCAACAATTCAAATCCAACCAACATTCTCCAAGAAACACAACAATCCCATTATAAACACAATAATTACATCCTATATAATCAATGCCATAAAACTTATACCCACTATAATCAACTCAATTCTAAACTTATTCGCCGCCTACATTAACGGCGATAATGGCAATACAACACCCTACAGATTTTACTCTCGTCAATTGGAATGCTAATTGTCTAGTAAATAAAAAAACAGAACTAATACACTTTCTAAATTCACACCGCACAGATATAATTTGCATCACAGAAACCAACTTAAAGGGAAAAAAAATATATTCCAAACTACTCAATTTACAGATCTGAAAGAAACCAAATTAAAGGAGGAGGAGTGCTAATAGCCATTAATAAAAATATTAAACATTACCCAATAATTATTCCTTGTACTGGTAATATTGAAACTGTAGCCATTAACTTAGAAACGGAAAATAATATATGGACTATAATTGCAGCATACAATCCACCAAACTAGACTGCGATAACATTAATAAACTATTTCAACAAAATAACACATATTTCTAGGGAACTTAAATGCTAAAAATACCAACTGGGGTTGTTCGAACACCAACGCTAATGGGAAAATACTAGCCCAAACACTAAATCGTACTAATCTGAAAATAATTTCACCTTTAGGCCCCACATACTACCCCCATGATCGCTTAAGAAATCCCGATATCCTCGACATCGGAATCACTAACTCTAAAATAAAACTACATTCTACTATATTATTCGAACTTGACTCGGATTACATCCCGATCTTAATAACCACACAACAAATACCCCCACTCCACGCCCGAGTACCAAACCCAAACACGTGAAACATTGACTGGAAAAAATTCCAAACGATAACTAGTTCAATAATACCTAAATTTAAAATTCTTTCCAACCCACTAGAAATAGAGCAATCAATCAATCAACTAACCACCATAATACACACCACAATTAAAGAGGCCGAATTAAAATCAAAGAGTACCAACAATGATAAACAATACAACCTTCCCCCAGAAATAGTGAAACTAATACAAATAAAAAACAAAATCCGCAGACTATGGTCACAACTCAAAACACCAGGGCTAAAATTAGAACTTAACACACTAATAAACATTCTACGGAAATCAATCAAAAACTTCAACAATCAGCAATTTCAAACACTACTTCAATCACTAAATCAACAAATCCCTTTGGCAACTCGCAAACAAAATATTAAGGGAAAAGAATACCATCCCCTCATTAGTCTCCCCCTCAGGAAAAGTGTATACGCCTGCTCAGAAAGCCGAAGAGCTAGCAAATTACTTTGCATCCACATTCACCCTAAATGACATTCTAGACATCTCACAATTAAGAAAACAGTAAATGAAAAGACAAATGGTCCACATCATCAAATACACTTCACATCACCTAAAGAAATAAATAAAATCATCAAATTACTACCTGTCAAGAAAGCCCCTGGATATGATAGAATTAACAACAAAAACCTTTCCCGAACAGCCATTGCATATTTGACCAATATCTTCAACTCCTGCCTCAGACCACTTTCCACAAAGTATGGAAACATGCAATAATTCTTCCGGTGCAAAAACCAAACAAGAACGCATCCCTAACTAACAGTTACCGACTAATCAGTCTGCTTCCCATTCTATCCAAACTATTAGAAAAAATAATATTAAAACGTTTCAAAACCCATCTCCATAACACAAAGGCCATACCCATGGAACAAATGAGATTAACCGAAGAAGTATCCACACATCACCAACTACTCAGAATCACTGAAAACATCCATATGGCATTTCAAAAACACTCGAGGAAGATTGCTATTGTATGATAATACAATAGCAATTTTCCTCGACATCTCACAGGCCTTTGAGAAAACATGGCACCAAGCTTTAAACTATAAAATAAAAGAAATAGGCACTCCACATTATCTTACACAAATCATATCTAGCTTCCTCAACAATAGAACATTTGCAGTTACAGTCGATAACCATCACTCTAATCCAAAAGCGATCAAGACTGACCTTCCCCAAGGCTCCCCGTTATCTGCCGTTCTTTATAACTTGTAGTACGTAGCCGACCTTCCGAAAAGTAGTGATATAAAAATGGCCCAATTTGCTGATTATACGGCTATATATTCATCAGGTCCGGCCATAAACACAATAAAAATCTGACTTCAGTTATACCTAAAGCAAATCGACAGCTGGGCAACCAGAAATAAAATGAAATTCAAACCGTCAAAAACAGCAGCCAAAATATTTTCCCTAAGACCATTCATCCCCCCTCCCCCTTACAACTGAATAAAGAATCTGTACAATGGCATCCGCATAACAAACCTATAAAATATCTAGGCCTTTTTTTTTAATTCGTTGCGACGTTGTTGATGCAACGCGTCTCTTAACCCTTGTTGGGCGTTGAGCGCTTTCTTCTGGAGTAATCCTCCGTTACTGAGCATACTATACTCATACTCCGTTACTGAGAATAATCTCAAGTCAAGTCTCGTCACGTTGCAGTCAGTCAGTGCCTTTTATCCCTTCGGCCAGGGGCTCGACGACGTTAGATCCCGGGGTCCCTGGCCGGTCACCCAACCACGAACCCGCGAGTCTCGAATTCGCTTAACCTTCGTGACTTCACGGAGCGTAGTAAACGAATTCGGCTAGCGCCGCCGGCATGCCTTTCTTAGACACACGCCTAAATTGGAAAAATCACATCGACAATAAAGTTATACAAGCAAAAATTAAATTACATCAACTAAAACCAATAATAAATAGATCAGCTAAATTACCTTACAATGCAGCCTTACTTCTATACAAAATTATCATACGACCACTATTATAATATGCATGCCCAGTTTGGATCAGCGCAGCTAAATCAAACACCAAAAGACTGCAAGTAATCCAAAATCAGTTCCTGCGCACCATCACGAATGCCCCATGGTACGTCTCCAATGCACAACTCCATAAAGAATTCCAGTTTGAACCGATTACCAATCACATTATTTTTATCTATCCACTTCTTCCAAAACATACCAAATATACCCAAACTAACCCCGCTAAGACTGCCAAAACCCAACTCACAGAACCCGCATTAAAAATAGATTTCCTTTCCATACATTTCTAAATAAATTGGCAGATCTCGATCCAAAGTAGAGATATTGTACAAAGATACCTCTACCACCCTAGTAGTAATGTAAGTTACTTTTAGATTATTTGTAAGATTACTGTAAGTTAATTGTAAGTAGATATAAGCAACTATATCAAATGTTGAGTGTATTAACACTGATCTTTGTTTGTTCTATCCAAAATAAAATTATTTTTAAAAAAATCGATTTTTAAAATTGAGAAATATTTATTGTTTTCATTTTTGAAGCGATGCAATTGTTTTATTTTTTAATGTTTTGGTTTAGTCGATATTTACACAACGGAATGCACCAATGTTACGTTTTTGGTGAAAATATAATATAGATACAACACTCACGCTGTTTAATATACCAGGTGAAAAAATACGCAAAGAGCAATGTAGCACACAACACAATAAAAGAGAAGCGACACTCAATTTTAAATTGTTTATATTTTCCCTGTATGACAATAATGTATTCGGGTGTATTGTTTCTATTTGCCTCCGTGTGGCCATTGCGGGTTTCTACTCTTCAACGCATTAACAAAATATCTTCCATTTTTATCTGGCATTTTTTTCAGGACAGTTATCGAAATTTCTTTTTGGATAATTTACATGTATTATCAGATTATAGATCTCAGATTCCTCATGTCTTATCTGTTTTCCACGTAAATTTTCACTGACATAAGCAGCATTAGAAGGAAATTTCAAATATTGTAACTGAAACGAAACCAGATGTGTTAATATTTTGCGAAACGTGGCTAAAATCTACAATAAAATCAGAACTCGTATCTGTATTTAATTATAAACTCCTTCGGAAAGATAGGTTGGTAATTAAAAACAACTCAAAAGAAAATCCAGTTTGTTTGTTCGCATTGTTTATTCGTGATGACATTGCGGTAAAAGTACTCCTTAACTCTCAATCCTCTTACCTGGTATGGAATGTATGTTAGGGAAAATCCAAATTGAAATGAAACGTACACTCCTTGCTGTTGTTTACTGATCCCCAATAACGAGCATTTCATCTGAGTTAGGGATTTTATTTTTCGCAGTTCATAAATAAATATGAGGATATCATAATCATGAGAGATTAAAATTTACGGATATTATAATTACACATTTATCATTAGGAGCTGAAACATGGACAGATCATGCGATTGTGTCAGACACCTCGGAAGTATTAATATGCTGTTACCGGAGTTTCAAAACATGATTTGCTATTTATGGTATTATTTTACCTGGTTCCTGGAGTAGTACTTACAACACATCTTTCTCCTTTTCAATAACTGAAGATAAACAACAAGATAATACAAAACCTACAGATGAAAAAAAATTAAACTTACAAATCTAGTCGTACTGCATTGATTGATTGATTGATTGATTGATTATTAGTGTTTCTGGGCACGTCAACTATTATGGTCATTAGTCCCGTAAGTGAAGTGCGTTTTGTTTTGCTCGGGAGGTGGAGCTGGTATTCCCCCGCTGGATGGCGAGATCCGGCACCGACCTACCGTCAGCTAACGGGGTTTTCCCCAACCAGGTATCTCCCACCAGCGGGGCATCGCCCCAGCCGAGACAAGTTCTAAGTCCCCGAACGGTCTCCTGGCATGTGTGGTACTGTAGTGCATGCTAGAGTAAGTGTGTGTGTAAGGGGTGAGGATAGGACAAGGAAGAGAAAGGAAATATCGCGCGCGGTCCGTGGCTCGTTTGTTAAGGTACTGCTCCGGCATTGGCCTGGTGTTGACCGGAGAAACCACGGAAAACTACGGATCAGAGCAGCCAGCCGCTAGAATTCTCCTCCAGACAGCGACTGAATTCGATCTAGCCGTGTCGAAAATTCTGCCGCCATCAGGACTCGAACCTCGAACCTCCCGGTCAGAGGCGCTGCAGTGACATCAGTTGATGCACTGAGCTACCGCTCCCGGTCCTAAGAGTGCTATGTCACGCCGAGTGTCGGCTATCCGTTTCATATTTATTTTCGTCGATGGGGGCACCGAGTTGTTTACTTAGTTTGGCTGTCGACCGACGGTGTTTTTGGCTAAACATTTTCATGTATTCTCCTCAACGGTGCATGAGACTCGATTGGAAGTAGACGAACACGTTCTAGCTCGAATCGAAGGGATTTCGAATCATGTCCTTATCATGTGATTCATTGCCAGATGCATTTTCACCACTAACGGACGTTTCATTGGAAAGAAATGAACCTTCAACAGGACTATCCTTTTCAGGTTCTACATGTTCGTCATGTAGATAGTTCGATCAAAGAACATATTCTGCATTTCCCTGAATATCAGCAAGTTGTTCTGCTATGAATTTTCCACTGCTGAGAACGTATCGTTGTTGACTGATATGTTTCTTGGAATCTAGGATAGGTCTCATATCTTGGTTCCGCTCTTTTCATATCTTGTAGTCTTCTTTTTCTGTGTCTCCATTTTGTGCTTTTGCGTAGTAAAAGCATCACATCACTTCCTTCAATTCAGACGCGGGTCCATCTATGACGATGGCTTGGAGCTTCTGCCAGGTCTGTGTCCCTCAGACTAAGGTGACACTAGCTTGGTAATTTGCTGTCATCCGTGACGGCGACCCACAGTGGCCTCGGGACATCCCTCTGCAGGGCTCAGGAAGGGGTCCCTCCGATCGCCAGTCAGCGTTAATAAACCCTATGCGATTTTCACTGACTGCCAGTACAGCCTCTTTCACTGGCTAATGCAAGGTTCGGACCTCAACTCTATTCGGTGGACTGGTGTACCAACCCAGTTTCTCTCTGTACCCTCCATGGGCCGATAACAGGAAGTCCAAAGGTTCATGACCCTTTCCTCTCTACATACTTCCCGCCGTCCCTAACATAGAGACAGACGCCGTTTGCAGCTGTCCGCTGCGCATCAGATGCTGCAGTTGTGTTCGAGGGGCCTCTTCCTCCATCTTCATCAATACTTCTTTCTTCTTCGAAGATGCTGTTGAAGCCGTCCTCTACAGTACTTCGTCTGACACCTCACCTTCAACCTATTCATCAAGGGAGGCCCTACCAATTGCTAGGCTACCGCCGACATAGCTCTCAGACTCACGGGGGTACTCAAGCTCCACTACCAACTGCAAGGTCGGGTACTCCCTGGGTGAGCCATTCCACGTCAAATCGCACAAGAGTTGACACGACTTTTTTTTAAATATATATTTTTTCTTAAATCTGGACATCAAAAAGAGACATTTTTTTACTTCCCTGAAAATTGATTACTTATATAGTTATGACTATATTAAATTTTGGAATTTACGTGTACCTACTTCACAAAATATCAATTTTTGCTCCGAACGTACTCAATATAAAAATTCCTGGTTTCTTTAATTTAATACTTTGAAATGTGCATTTTATTCCTCTATACATATTTTTTTATAAATTAAAAACATTTCATTTGAAAAATGTATTTTTTTTTCAAAAAAATGAAAATTTCTATATAAACTCGATGAGATAAAAAAATGAAAATTTGCTTGTTCAATGTTCTATAGAATACACCAAAAAAGTGAACACCACACATACGGTTCTAAAAAAATCAATTGTAAGTAAGAGCGTACGCTCTGCCTTCCCATGCACTAATGAACTGTGTTCGTCTGCGGCCTGCGGCCATCTGCTGCAACTGCGGCCATCTTCAGTGTGATTCTGAGACCCCCAGCCGCCTCAGAATCGCACAGAAGATGGCCGCAATGCGGCCGAAAAAGCTTTCTGATGAAATAAAAACGTACGACAAAACAACGCCTCAAACTCATTTCTAAGATAAACAAGAGTTTAATTGAAATAGGAGAAACCCCCGTCAAGAAAAGAAAATTGCAACAAAAACTGTATCTCCATGAGAAATTTTGGACAGTACAAAGTGCTATCACAGATAATTTTTTTTTTCACACTGAAGATCCTCCGACGTCAATTGAAAAATCAGACAATAAAGATATTATTAAGAAACTTATCGATTCCTTTCACTCAACAGATAGAAATTTCACTCGAGATAAAAATGTTAAGAAAGCAGAACATCATCCCTCCGATAAACACGCCCACTGGAAAACAAATCTCCTATTGATAAAGCCGAAGCATTAGCTGATTACTTCTAATGTACTTCCACAATTAATAACACTCCAGCCCACCCAGAACGTATAAAAGTTAAAAATTCTGTTTTCGCTTCAAACTTTAATGTCCCACAAGGAATAAAAATCATTTCATCAAACGAACTTAAGGATATAATAAAAAACCTCCCCTCAAAAAAAGCCACAAGACATATCAGCTATAAAATTCTAAAAAACCTACCCACACCAACAATAGCCTTCATAAATAATATTTACAATTCAATATTAAGAATTTGTTACTATCCAATACTTTGGAAAATCTCAAGAATTATTCCTGTTCCAAAGCCAAATAAAAATCACAATATACCAGAAAGTTACAGACCATTCAGCTTATTACCAACACTGTCAAAAGTTTTAAAGAAGTTAATTCTGAAAAGGTTAAACAATTATATAAAACACAAAACATACCCAAACATCAGTTTGGTTTCATTAACCATGTTCCCACATCACATCAGTTTCTCAGGCTAATTGAACATATTCATTCAACATACCAAGATAAAAAGCACACAATAGCAACTTTCCTGGACATATTACAAACCTTTGAGAGTTTGGCACCAAGACTTACTATTCAAGTTGCAATCAATAGGAACACCACTCTACCTGGTCAATATCATAAAACATTTTTAACAGATCGAACATTCACAGTGACAGTAGAAAAATACAATTCAAACGCCCGTAAAATACAAGCTGGCTTAACCACAAGGATCCCCACTTCCACCAACTCTATTTAATAATTACTCGTCAGCTTTACCGACCATATACCACACCCATTTAGCACAATTTGCAGACCACACGGTAATTTACAAATCAGCCAATCAATTAAAACCATTAGTGAAAAAATACAACAACACCTAGGCAGAATAGACAACTGGTCAACAATTTGGAAAATTAAATTAAACCCACTGCCAAAATATTCTCGCTGACGCGCTTCTACACTCCTTCTCCCTTTACAATCAACAACAGAACTATAAGATGGACTCCTTACTGCCAAACAATCAAATACCTTAGGGTAAACTTAGACACAAAACTGAACTGGAATTCCCATATTACAACCAAACCTCAAGAAGCAAAATGCAAAATAGCACAATTAAAACCTCTGATTAAGTACAAAAGCTGCCTGTCAATAGACAATGCCATCACACTATACAAATCAATAATTAAGATATTAATGTTATACACATGCCCCGTCTGGACTAATGCATCAGCAACAACCATAAATAAACTGCAAATAATACAAAATAGATTTCTCCGATTGGCAACTCATGCTCCATGGTTTATACGAATATCCAACAAACAAATACAAAGTATCCAACAAACAAATACACAAAGAACTGAATATAACATCCATCACTAAACTCATAGCCCATCTCTCCAATAACTTTTACTCAAATCTCAACTCTATACCACACTACAACCTCGCCACAATAGACAATACTCCAACACAAATAAAAAACCGTTTCCCTTTTAACGCCTTTCTGAACATAGTCCAATTGTTAACAATAGGTGCTCATTATTGCTTCCTACCTGTAGTTAGAGTTAGTTTACATTAGGAAATAAGAATAGTTGTAAGCCATTCAATACATACGAAAGAGTGTAACTGAACTGTGTATACCCGAATGAAAATAAATATAGATATAAAAAATTAAAAAATATTTTGATAATATAATTAATTTATGTCGACGGAGTACTGTAGTAAGGATAAAATAAAACAGGAAATCTAGACAAAAGTGAGGCATTTGGAACTTGAGATCACGGACAATTTGAATAAAATTCATGTGGGTAATATATTTTTAAATATTAGGAAAATATTTTATTCAAATAAAATATTTACGTACGACATAGTTAGGCAGACTAGTGAACTCAGATGTACAGTATTGGAAACATAAATTGATCGCGGCCGTCTGCGGCTAAGTTCAGCTTCTGCACGGCTTGGCCAGCCCTTGTCATGACGAAACGTCGCAGGCGGAGCCTCACAAACCATCGTAGCCAATCTCAACGCAGGGGGGAGTGCCCTAACAAAATTACGTCGTACAAAATCGCGGGCGCCGCTAGTTCTGGTCTGGAAGTATTTTCAAATAAAAAATACATGGAAGAAACACTTGTATGAACATGAAAGTAAATTCATTGAAATATATATATATATATATATATATATATATATATATATATATATATATATATGAACACATAGCACTTAACCACTGTTAACACAATTCTTTTTGAAGAAATTACATTGATAGCAGATAAAATAACACTAATTTTAGAACAATTACGTTCTTATACACATTTAAATTCCAATATTCTTGTCCAAACACAATTTATAAACTTTATCAAATGACCAGTTTACTACAGAATTTTGCGATAAGAAAAACGATTATAATTGCATATTTCCAGTTGTTCATATGTTTATTAAATTTGAAAAAATGCAAAATACTGTCTTTCTCGAATCGTTTGGACTACTAGGGAAACATTTCAATAAAAGAAAGTAAAATTCAAAGACCAACTGTATATTTATCATTAAAGTAACAATTGAACTCGATATTAAGCAATTAATGTGCATCTCATGTCAAAATTTTTATTTTGCTATCATCAAATTAGGGACAATTTGGGGACACTCCCCGGCAGGAATAGCGCACATTTCGCAATTGCTTATAAAATGGTTAATTGTTGCAAAATTGTTAATTCGCAGTTTTTGGTTCTGGGACATCAGAGAACCCTTCCCACTTTAGAATTGCAAAATATGGAAATTGTTTATGCATTTTAAAATTTTTTAAACAAAACGTTTTGCTTTTTTAAAAATGCCTTTAAACGAGATGTAAAATTCCGCAATCCGATTAGCGCTATCTCTTAAGTTTTCGAGATACGTAATTGTTAATAAGAAAATAGCATGTCATGACAACTATTTTTTTTTGGTAGTTCCCGCGCTAAGCTTTTCTACAAGCTGTTTTCCAACGGCTCTCTTAGTTTCTCCGGCAAATACATTTGAAGTTCCTAACGGGGGTGGAGGGGACAAGCGGCCACAACATTTGCATATATTGTCATGAAAGTTGTTGCTGGTTAGATATTCCTGGTTTACAGCTCTCTAATTTTTCATTTTATTCTAAATACTTAAAGTTCCATTTGTTTAACAATTACAGCATTAATTTTAAAATACTACTCGAGTCGGCTACCGAACAATCTTCAACTGGGGAGCAAGAGAGAGTCATCAATTGGCTTCCAGAAATACCTCCCGGTGAAAATTGCGTTGTTCCTCCACACATTTCAAGGCGAAATAGGCTGAGCTTGTAAGCGTAAATCGTAACACTCGTTTTCCCTCGAGAAAGCCTTTATCCACCTTCTTAGGAAGCCAATTCTTTACATATAAAATTGTGGAAATTTTTTTCAAATTAAATATACAAGAAACAATAATTTTGCATTAATTGTCTTCACGTATAAATAAAGATATTAAAGCTTCCGGCTCCTCTGTATTCACTCGTTCCAAATACGAAATACATTGTTATAACATTCACAATTTCATTCTAACCAGTAAGTCTGCTGCCTTTAGAAGCATATAGCATCAGCATGGAATATGCGAAAAAGTAATAATACTATTATAATAGAGTATTGACATATGTTTATTTATGGACATTTGTAATTGAAGGAATGTGAACTTACGTATGCAGTTAAGTAAATTTCAATGAAGGTTCACAGTTTGCAAATAAACATGTTTTTAAAATTCAATTATTCCAAGAAGCATTCTTTTCCATTCGACACTAACACGCCAATGCTTTTTGACACTACCCTCTGAATCTAAGTGGATTGTTTGAGGTCATCGCTTATCGCTTCAAAATCATGGAAGTTTACACTTCTGCGAAATACGTATACGCCAAGGTCATCTTCATGAAACACAGAAAATCTCATATGAAAGAATCAGTCGTCATTTCAACAATGAAGCTACAACATAATAATCATAATATCCTCAATTTCGTTTACTTATTGTGTTCTTTCGAGCGTGCTCCGTGTCTCTGAGTAGCAAACATTAACATAATAGTTAAAATTAAAAGTAACGATTTAGGATGAAAATTTAGGATGAAGAAGTTCACATCTCCTTATAATTGTTTGTAGAAAGTCATATCAGGTTAGTATTATTGTCAACAAAATTGTAGATTTATTTAATTTGAATTAACTGCTTGGATATTTTGGGGTTTAATTAAGCTACCCGAATTTGACGCTATGAAAAGTAAACATTTCGTGGTTTCCACTACGAGACGTATTTCGTCATCCTTATTTATTCGCTTAGTATACTGCAATCGCTTTCATTTATCATCGATCATGTTACATAGGGTTTCCAATGTTTATATGATACCGGGTGTCCCACCAAATATGAACCACCCCTATAACTTCTAAACGGTTCAGGATATCGAGTTGCAGTTTTCGCTGAACAATGCAGAATCATGGGGCATGTAACATGCTGGTAGAGGAATTCTCTATAATAGTTTTAGTTTTCGAGAAATTTAATTATCTTTGATTTTTTAAATGGAACTATATATTTTTTCATCAGCAATGGATAGATAATGAACTTTGGAATAAAATGATGAATCATATGTTAGTATTTCAAGAGTTATTTCAGTATAAAATTAGATTTTTTGGCATGAGATTTTCAAGTAAACGGGCAGCCTTTGCAACAGTCGCCGTTTTGGGAAGGTGGCCTTCGCGACGTTGATACTGTTTTGTGAAGAGAGGAGTGTGAGAGGGATGGCCGTGTAGGATGAAAGTGTAATTGCAGCAATTCATGATCTTGACATGAAAAACATACGAACAAACATCAATTTTAACGATCTGAATGAGAATTTTTTCCCAGTTGTTCATCTGAGTTGAACTTTTCTTCTTCTGAAACTCCAAATCAACGATAATCGAAAATAACGAAATAAAAAACATTCTAGCGAAAACGATAATAATAATAATAATAATAATAATAATAATAATAATAATAATAATAATAATAATAATAATAATAAAGGTCATTTATAAGTTTACAAAAATCGAACTCAGTGCAGAAACAAGCCATCATTTTAATATATGGGAAGCGAATGACTTCTTAAAGATTTTCATTGTAATATCTTGATTAATTCATCAAATAATAGATAGGTAGACATTTTCTCTTATTATTCACGGTAACTAAACTTAAGTGATAAAAAACTTGAAATACTCTTGGCAGTTCTATCAGTGTAAATTTACTAAACTTTAACAAAAATGCATATCTGCATTCGCTACTGCTCATACTGATTAGAGAGTTTCTCATTTCATAGCGCCAAGTGCTGCCTCAAACTTGAAAATGAAGAAGACGGAAGTGTACCGTTTTCTTTTCCATTCAAGAACAGCAGTCGTATGGTTGCAAAGTGGACGAGTGATCATTTTAATTAAAATTGACATTTACCAACGAAGAGACGGTGTTTGGCTTCTTGTTCAGTTTGGAAAGATATTTATTATTATTAACATCTTGTTTACGCTACCAATTTTTTTATATCGTTCTTTGGAACGATCAATGTTTTGAAAATTTAGTAGAAGGCAAGTTAAATCCGAATAAATAAATGGAAAAAATCTCCCATTCTGATTGTTAAAATTGGTATTTCTTAGTGTGATGTCTGTGCCATCACCAAGAATTGCTGTAGTTATGCCTCTATCCCCCACTGCCACCCCTCTCAGTCAAGACGCAACAGTCTAGGCGCCGTGATGGCCACCTTCCCCAAAAGCGAGAATTGCAAGGGCTGCTACATGATTACCCGTTTAATTCAAAATCACATGTCAGAAAGCCTAATTTTATACTCAAGTTTTATACTTAATTATATTTTATACTCAAAATATTAGCAAATGATACATCATTTTAATCCTCTTTTCATGGTCTATCCATTGCTGGTGATAAAAATATATAGTTCCATTTAAAAAATCGAAGATGATTAAATTTCTCGAAAATTAAAAATATTATAGACAATTTCTCTACGGCTTGTTACTTGCCCTATGATTCCGCGTTGTTCAGCAAAGACTTCATTTCGTTATCCTGAACTGTTTAGAAGTTGTGGGGGTGGTCCATAGTTGGAGGGACTCCCTGTATATGTAATTACATTACAACTGCATTCTGACGGGCAGGAATTCGGGCTCTGTAATTAGTGTTCTGTTTTGCGTGTAACCTACTCTGTGGTGTGTGAAAGTGTATTTATTTATATATTTATTTTTACTTTCTCGTAAACATTCGGAGTAACAAAAGTAATATGTAGAGAGGTATGTATGTAATGTTGCAGTAAATCGATGTCGAGATTTTAATGGAAATACAACTTTTGGAGTCTTAAGTTACCAAGAGAGTTGTTATTATTTCAAAACGTCCGTCTCTCCGTCCATGTGTCCGCTGGTCTGTCTGTCTGTTTCTCTGTGAACACTAGTGTGTAAACTATTCGTAGAATTTGTGTCAAAATTAATTTTCCATTAACGATCTGGCCCGAATCGAGGCCCTGCGATTTTGAAGATAATTCTTTAAATTTTGGGATTAATTTCGTTGAAGTCCCTGGGGAGCATTTTCAAACTTTTCTTCCAAACTGGCTCCTAAGTTTTTCGACCTACATATTGTGGCGTCGCGGGGTACGGCGTCGCTGCGGCGGGCCGCTTCGGGGAAACCCGCTCCTAAGCCGGAGGTGGGATGGGGGTGGAAGGCGACGGCGCCACGCCGGCGCGCGCCGGGCCGGAAAATCCCGATACGAAAATAACTGGGAGGAAAGGACGCGCGCGAGCGCGAGTCTGGGTGAAGTCGGTTGCAGCCCTGGAGAGGGCTGGCCAGCGAGCCGAAAGACGCCCGCCGCTTGTAGAGTGGGGGCGAACCGACGGATGCTTAAGGCTGCGCCGACATGCGCCTCGCGGGATACGCAGAGTGTCGAAAGACGAGGGGTATCTCCAGTGCTATCTTTGCACGTGATCTTCAGGTCGAAGATCGGTTTGGTGTCAGGCCATGTAACTTCTGTAGTTACGGGTATGTCCGACAGCTTCGCACCTCGCGTTGTTTTTTCCTGCTTTCGAGCAGTGGTTCTGGGCTAGGCCTAGGGACGGTCGCGGGGTTTCGCGGCTAAGGGAATTGAAAGGTTGCCAAGGGGTTACATTTTGTATAATAATATTTGTACATTAATTGTAAATATCAAACAGAAACAGTCGTCTGTGTTATTCTTTTCTAGTACGTCACAATATGTACCCACAGTCGAACATCCGCCAACGTCGGAACTCGAACTCTAGGGCCTCGCGGTCAGTAACGTTACATGGAAAACTGTAACGATGCCACTGAGCTATCGCAACCTTTGCAACGTGTACTTAAAAACATAGTCTTATTTCCATTAGAAAGTTTTAATTTTTCAATATTACAAATATTCAATTGTTTCATATTATTCGTGCGCATTTAACTTAAAGCTTCCTGCTTGTATCGTGTGTAACAAATCGGACAAATTGTATATTTGAGAAAATTATTACAATACAATTAATCAATTATTACAATTAATACAATGAAGATCTATTGTGTGACAAAATGATATTCCTCTAAAACTGAAAAATGTACCGAAACGAATGTTTGCTATTCTGACAGTTTTCTGTGTACTATTCGTTACTTCTGTGAATGTTGTCTGAAGAATACCCTGCGTTAGACGAAAGATAATTATACATATTTCTTTCTTAATGCAATCTGCTCTTCATACAACCATGACTTAGACAGCGGCCTCGCCCTAGTCTTTCAAATCATCCCATGTGCACGTTTCTTAAAATATGAGTGTTTTTCGCAAAAGTTTGAGTTATATGGTGACAACATATGTTTTCGAACACCACCAATACACATACTGGAGATTTATTTCCAAGTGCAATCTTTTTAAATACTAAATTTTAAAATACGGTTTATTTAGAATTTTGTCTGAAAAAAACAGTAGCTTTTGCGACTTTTCGAAAGAATTTTCTGGCATCAAGAACATTGTAATATTCAAAACACTACATAAGTGACCTGCCCACGGACAATATCGTAGCGTATTTTGGTTGGGTGGCTTTTTCTTGTGCTGAAGATCTCGGGTTCAAATCCTAGCCTGCACTACTTATTTTTTATTCTGTACATTAGAGTATGTATCTGACAAATGACTTTGAAATCAATAGTAGACGTGGAATTTTATACATCGTTTTGCTTTTCAATAATTATATATTTTTTTGGTCTCTCAGCCGTGTCTCTGTCGTTTCCTTAAGAAGAATGAAGAATTCGAAGAATGAAGTGTTAGTAGTGTAAAAGTTACGTAACCGTTACCAATAAAACAAAAAAATAAGACCGGTTTTTTGTTTGTATTGGTAGTCAGATGAATAGAAAGTGAATAACTGTGTCAATGGTAGGTGTTTTTTTTTTCAATTATATATTTTTGAGAATCGACTAATTACCAGCTGCACTGAAAACCTTATTTTCCGACAGAAAGCTGTAACGGCTATTCAGGCCAGCAGTGTAATGTTTGTTATCATAGTTGAGAAGCGATAACCGAGCAAGAGGCAACAGCTCAGGATTTGGACACAGGACGCCTGTGGCCGCTGCTTGGCCCTTTAACACGAGGATGGATTCTTCATTGTAGGGAAGAAAGTGAGAGGGAATTATGTGAGCTTATTGTACTCGTCGGTCACAAATCATGAGCGACCGCGCCATGTGTCTGCCTTCAGACAGACATTTGCAAAGACGTTAGGAACATATGTTAGAATGGTGTTTAAAAAATCTGTTTCTCAATGCTTCTGTGCGAAATTGGTTGTATTTTGATCTGTACGAGAATTCGTAAACGTGTTTTAAATTAAAAGTTCACAAAACAATATGAATATCGTCATCCATTTTTAACATGAATAAAGTAATATATTTACCCAACAGAAACTTGAAATTTGAAGACAGAATATTAACAAAAGAATTGGGATCCCTTATTCCAGACTTGTGCATCAATCAAATGTCCAGTAATGAAAATAGGTCGGACATTTAAGCGGTAAATATTCTTATATTTGGTGCCCTCCCTGGTTACTAATCTGGTCACCCTAGAGGCGCCACTAGATCATAGCTACCTTAAAACACTAAGAAAGCAAATTCATTCACTTCTTAAATTCCCTGACATTCACTGATCACATATGACCCTGTAGGTCATATGTGGTCAGTTATGGGATTGAAAATAGAAAATACAGTTTGTCTAATAAAAAAATATTAAACATGCATGTCTGAGAGAACGAAGTTTAATTGACCCTGCGACTACGGCAACGTTGCTGAAATCTATGTTGCAAAGACTAGAGACAATAATCAAAGCAAATGGAATTCATACCCAGTATTAAATAACGTAATATGTTTTGTTCAACAGGCGTGTACGAAGACTTTTTAAGCTTACAAAAACGGCCATTTTATTTTGTTTCCAAATATCAGAGAGTTGGTAACATTTTGAACTTTTGTAATATAAGGGAATAAAAAGAGTATTCTTAATTTCTAAACTTGATATCTTTATTCTTTCTAACATATCGTTCGTATTAGATTCGTAGAAGTTTCTGCTAGAGTTTTCTAGTTGTTCGCAAGGCCGTCCTTTGGCCTAAGCAACTGCCATGAGTCCCAACTTCAGACGGGGACATAGATGATTGAAATAAAATACAATAGGATCCCCAATAAATTTGTATTACACTCTTAAAGCCCATAAATATGTAAAGGCATTTTTTTATTTTTACTGTTTAAATAGCTTCTTAAATATCGCAGGATTATTGATAAAAGTGATCAATTCCAAAAATTTGTGGTTTTGGATAAAAGGCATTTACAGGTATCTAAACCTTCCAAAAATCAGTGTACTGTTTTCGATTTTCATAGTATTTATTGTAATGCTACATCTTCTATATTATTATCGTTTTAACATTAGTTTAATTTTTTGTTATTCAATTGGTCAATTTTCGTAGAATTGGGGACTTCGTCCCCTCTACCAAGAAACCGACCAAATATTTATTACTTTCATAGTTTATAATATTTAAATTACCATTGGAATAATAATCATAAATAAGTAGATATTATAACACAATTATATATATATATATATATATATATATATATATATATATATATATATATATATATATATATTAATGTAATATATTAATAATATTACATGCGCTAGACATTTAAAGATCTGGCACCAATATATGTGGAGGAAATTTGAATCTAATGTCATTTGCGCTTGAGAATATGAGAAAGAATACTCATATGTATTTGAGAAAAATAAACTAGTTTAGAGAGGCATTTTAAAAAACTTATCCTGTAAAGTGAGCATGGTGGTGTGGGATTAAGTCATTCAGCCCACCTAAAATGTTCTATTTTAATTTATTTTAAGTCACATGGACATCTATGGTATTTAGTGACTATAGAGAAAAAAACATGCCTAAAGAAAATAAGGCAGAAAACAGATGTTGAGAAAGTTAAAATGTTCTTGAAGTGAAAAATTATTTGAATTTGTATTACAAGGGTGGCTCTCTGGCACATTTAAAGCTGTTATGTCGCTGGATGTGGTAGACGATTAAGGAGATATTTCGCTTTTAAATGTGAGGTGAGTGCAATTTTCTCGATAATTTAATTAAAACTTACACATCAATAAATATAATAAAATAAGAACTGTATATTCATGAAATCAGGAACTTTTTACCATTGATGAAATATGCAATTTTCGCCGCCTATAATTCTTAAAGTTTAGTTATAATAACGTATTAAAAGTTATTAGAAGTTCATGTCAATGCGGTTAGCTGGGCCAAATCTTTTGAGATTAGGTGGACAGTGGATTAGTTAAGTCCTCAAAAACCTTTCTGTATAAAAATTTTAATATTTTTAATTGAGAATTCACGAGAACTATAGTGACAGCAAGATCAACAAAAAAGCAACTTACACCCAAGAGCACCGGCTGATATGGTTCAATGACAACAATGACTACTGTAGCATCTGTGGTAGAGCGACGGTGATGAATATTCAATACTACTTTGTTAAATGGTAATCGAATTCAGCCTGTATTGAGGAGTTTTAGTGACCTGCTGCTCACAACGATAGTTGTGATAACCTAAATCATTACGAAGAATGATCATTAAAATACTCTAAAAATGTTTTTAAAATGTTTAAAAAAGCAAACATAAAAAGACATAAAAAATTGATAAAAAAGAGGTCAGATGAACTACTCAAGCTATTGAATACTTACTGATGTAATCATGTCTGCTGCCTTTCGTTCAAGTGAACTTCACTTGCAAATTTTTGGTTTGAACTGGACCAGGAAATTTCTGTCTTTAGTTTTCGTGAAATCGGCCGCACCGACAATGGTGTTGATAGGCGTCACAGGAATCTTAGATTTCATACGATTGACATTAATTTGTGAACGAAGAAATGGAATAGGTTACTCAAGAATTGTGTGAAGAACATTTGTTGCAGCTCGTAAAATTATTTTCAATACTATTAAAATTATGTTAAAATAGATGAAATATGCGAAAAATGTTTTAAAAAGGACGCAAAAAGGTATCTAGAGGTGCTACCGAATGGCATAGACTTTCTGGTAGCAAATTTTTCTAATTTCCTTTGTGTGGACTGGCTTTAAGGTCTTCCTACTTTCTCTCGCCAGCTGTCATCTCGTATCAACGAAAGTGAAATACTTTTCGACAAGTCTGTTCAATTTACAGTTCTAAAGTATTAGTGCCAATGTGAAGTGTTGTGCACAGTGCGCCGCACAAAGCAAATCTAATTTATCCAATAATTAGTGGCAGTGCAGCGCCGCCCAGCCCTGGCTTAGGCCAGTGCATCGCCGAGGCCATGGCGGCCGTGTACGGCACGAACGACATGGACACATCCCCCAGCCCAACGCAGTTTCATCACGAGGACCATCTAGAATCGGAAAAACAGCAAAGAATCCGTGACCAGCAGCTTACTGTGTCCGGCCATATCGTGGCTAGTGGAGGCTATCAACTGGGAACTGAAACACCACTCGAGAGCAATGCCTGTAATGGCATACCCGAGGTTAGTAACCATGACTTAGACAGCGGCCTCGCCCTAGGCCAAAATGCCCGAATGCCCCCCGGTAACGGTAGCAGCAATGCAAAACTAACAAACAACAGTGGAAAAAGAAGTTTTAACGATACCAGTGATGAATCATTACCGAACAAAAAATCATCAAATAACACAGACTATGTATATTCAGTGCCGACTGGAAACAGATACGCACCACTAGAGAAACTAATTAATGAACCAAGGTTCACCTACATTAACGACACTTCGAATCACGAAAACGAAAATGTCAAAATTCCCCCTATCTATGTTAACGATATAGAAAGCATTTCTGAATTCAACAGGAAAATAAAATCTAAAATAACTAATCAGTTCACATCAGATATTCAAAACAACCGAATCAAAATAATGTTCAGCACCATTGCCGATTTCAGAAAGGCTATCAAATATTTAATCAATACCAGTAGAAGATTTCACACGTATAAGGACCCCGCTAACAAGAAGTTTTCTATAGTGTTTAAAAACCTTCATACATCAAAAACCCAAGAAGAAATATACCAAGACTTGAAGGAAAAGTGTTCATCATTAATTAGTGTCACACGACTGTATAAAAACAACTTCCCCATACCTGTTGTTGCCGCGGAATTTGACGGTCGACACAGTATAGAATCAGTGCTTCAAATTAAACAAATTTGTAATTTGAGTGTTAAACCTGAACAAAGACGAAAAAACAAAGGCCCTGTTCAATGTCTGCGTTGCCTGGACTTTGGGCACACTAAAAATAACTGCAACCACACAATCGCGTGTATTTACTGTGCTGAAAATCACTACTCAGTAAATTGTCCCCAGAGGGAACAAGGACTGATATGTAAGAACTGCAAGGGAGATACACCGCGGAGATACTCGAACTGAGGAATGTCCCTTCTACAAGAAACTGATAGAATCCCCCCCCCCCAACAAATGCACATGCAAGGAATCTCAAAACTAAATCAAACAATGGCAGGCCTCCTGCACCCTGATTCTCCACCAACAACTTCCCAACTCTCGAATCAAACAGTCAAATTCCAAACTTCACTTATATGAATAATCCCCCTAGAACAAATCCAAATACCCATTTCAATCAAAACCCCGGGCAATTAACTCATCATATTCCTAATCAAAGTAATAATTGATTTATGCACTCACTAATTAACTCCATCACAGACTATATAATTAATATAATAAATACTATTATTCCATCAATCATAAGCAACATACAAAATTCAATCTCAGCGTATTTTAATAACAATAGCAGTACAACGCCTTAGCAATATAAATCTACTAAACTGGAATGCAAATGGCATAACCAATAAACAAAAACGAACTTAACTATTTCCTAAAAGCTAAACAAATCAAAATAGCCTGCATAACTGAAACTCATCTCAAAATCAATAAAGTATTCAACATACCAGTTTACAATACAATGAGAACCGACAGACTTATCAGCAAATGAAGGAGGAGTCATAATACTTATAGAAAAATCTCTCCCATACATACAAGTGAACCTCCCTAATACGCCTGGCTTAGAAACAACAGCAATCAAATTCCCATTAAATAACAGACTTATAACAGTAATAGCAGCATACAAATCACCACTCATAAAAGTAGAAGTCACAAATATAAAATCTTTATTTCAACTGAACACCCCCCACCATTCTCATTGGAGATCTAAACGCAAAACACATCAGTTGGGGCTGTAGAATTACAAATAATGCCGGCCGACACTTATTAAAAGTAATAACTGACCTAAATTTAAAAACCTTAATCCCACCAGAACCAACATATTATCCCAAATGACACGAACAAACATCCAGACATTTTGGATATCGCAATTATGAACACACAAACCACATACTACTCAACACCTCTATTTGAACTGGATTCTGACCACTTACCAATCATCATCTCTACACACACCCGCCCCCATCCCCACCTACCCACATATTAAACACGAACAACATAAACTGGAAGGAATTCAGGAAAATAATAACAAATAGAACCCCCAATTTTAAAAATCTTAACACCCCATTAGAAATAGAAAGGGAAATTTCATACTTACACGATATAATTACCAACACTATTAAACATTTACAAGCCAACAGACCCCTCATCACTCACAAAACGCTTAACAAATTACTGCCAGAAAAAATACCAACAATAACCAACACTAGGAACAGAACCAGAAGATTATGGACCAAACTCAGAAACCCACACTTAAAGAAAGAATTGAACCTTTTAAATTCAACAACAAAAAAAGCAATAAACGACTTTCATAGCTCAACCTACAACAAAGTAATAAAATCATTAAGCACAACCAATAATTCTCTCTGACAGTTCACTAAAAAAATCCTAAAAAAGAAAAATAGCATCCTACCTCTAAATACGTCAATGGGGGAAAAATTCGCCCCTTTTGACAAAGCCGAAGCATTGGCCAATCATTTTGAAACAACATTCATGCTCAACAACACACCAACTCATTCCGATCATGCGATGATATTACAAACAGTTTCAGCCCCGAACTATGATGTACCACAGAAGATAAAATTCATATCCCCAAATGAAGTGAAAAACATAATTAAAAAACTTCCACAAAAAAAGCCCCTGGTCACGATAAAATCACTAATAAGATCCTAAAAAACCTCCCATCCTCAACTATAGCATATATAAACAACCTATATAACTCAAATAAGAATTGGATATTACCCTATAGTATGAAAAAACTCAATCATAATACCTATTCCAAAACCATATAAAAATCAGCAGGCAGTGTAGAAAACTACAGACCGGTAAGTTTACTAACCACACTTTCAAAAATTCTCAAGAAACTAATTCTAAAAAGGTTAAATAGCTACCTTCAATCAACCCAAATTATTCCATTACACCAGTTTGGCTTTATAAGTCATGTATCAACTGCACACCAACTACTCAGACTCTCAGAAAATATCCACACAGCGTTTCAAAACAAACATCACACAATAGTTTCATTTCTTGACATTTCACAGGCGTTTGATCGAGTATGGCACGAAGGACTATTATACAAACTCCGAACAATGGGAACACCAAACTACTTAGTAAACTTCATCAAAAGTTTTCTAACTGATAGATCCTTTACAGTTTCCGTAGAAAATCACATCTTTAACTCCCGAAAAATAATAGCAGGCCTTCCACAAGGTTCACCACTCTCACCCACACTATTTAACATATACACATCTGACATACCCACTACAATACACACCCAATTGGCACAATTCGCCGACGATACCGCAATCTACAAATCCAGTCACTCACTTAAGACCATTACCGATAGGATACAAAATCACCTAAATGAAATAGACCAGTGGTCAACATTGTGGAAAACTCAACCCAACTAAATTAACTGCCAAAATATTCTCACTAAGGCTATTTTCTCACCCACCACCACTACACATTAATAAACACACAATTCCATGGACACCACAAAACCAATCAGTAAAATACCTCGGGATGAACTTCGACACAAGACTCAACTGGAAAACACACATAACACTAAAACAACAACAAGCAAAAATAAAAATAGCTCAACTAAAATTCCTTATCAACTCCAAAAGCCGGCTATCCCTAACAAATGCCATTACAATTTATAAAGCCTAGTGCTCGACTCCGAGCCGTGCGGACCTAGTAAGCGGAGCTCCCGCAGTTCGTCAGTTAACTAGTATCCCGTAGTGAGTGAACTTCGAAGTTGCAGTGACAACTTAAATGATATCGTGTGATAAGTGAATGTCATTCGATGTCAACTCTTCAACAGGGCATGCGATAAGCAGTGCTCTTTTAACCCTAAACAACGGTGGATTCGACACCCCCTTCACAGACGAAGTTCTTCAAAATCCGGAAATGTTGCCATCTAGTGAAGATATGGATTTCATCACAGATGCAGCCCTGATGCAGCACAACCCCGAAGTGAATCTCGAGGTTGGCAACTCAACAGTAAACGCGACCAACGGCCAAACCTACCCTTCAACGGCAACCTCTCTCGCCAGAAAAAGGTCAGTCGGTGATACCTCAAACTCTCACGAAAACAAAAAATTTAGTGTAGATCCAAACAAATCTAGTGACCCATCTCAGTTATCAAGTGAACTTGAATATAATGTGCCTACCGATAACAGATACAGTGAATTAGGAAAAATCAATGATGAAATCGAGGACACGAGATTTGCTTACTTAAACAATCACTCAAACGATAATTTGTCTCAAACAGGTAAAATTCCTCCAATATATGTGTCTAATATAATGAACATTAATAATTTCACCAAGGAACTTAAGCATAAAGTTACAAGTAACTTCATATCAGATGTTAAATATGACAAAGTCAAGATCAGTGCCAAAACACCAACAGACTTCCGTAATATAGTTAAATACTTAATACAAACACAAAGGAGCTTTCATTCGTTCAAAGATCCTTCAAACAAAAAATTTTCAGTGGTTTTTAAGAACCTGCATCAATCAATAACAGTATCCGAAATAGCATTAGACTTAAAACAGCGGTTCCCTTCAATTTCGAAAGTGACCAGGCTCCAAAAGGACGGCAACCCCATTCCTGTAGTGGCCGCCGAATTTAACGGAACCGAACCAATTGACATCATTCTATCAATAGATCAAATATGTAACCATCGAGTGAAGGTAGAAAGACGTAAAAAACCGAAAGGCCCCTTGCAATGCCAAAGATGTTTAGATTTCGGACACACAAAAAATAACTGCAATCACGTCATCAACTGCGCGTTCTGTGCGGGCAATCATTATTCAGTAAAGTGTCCCAAGAAGAACGAAACTCCGACGTGTGCTCTCTGTAAAGGAAACCACAGGGCGGACATTAGGAACCAGAACTGTTCATACTTTAAAGAGATAAGTGAAAAAAAAACAAAACCCCGCCCAATGATAATAGTTATGCAAACCAATCCTTAACCGGTCAATCCTCACAAATCAACCTTAATCAACAATTCCCACCATTGCCTCAAACCAACACAATCCGGAACTTCAACCATATTTCGAACTCCCAAAATCAACCCAAAACTGCCCAAAACTCCCGTAACACCTCCCCACCAAATTCTCAATCACCAGACCCCCACGCCAGCAACCCAATAATCAACACAATAATAAATGCCATCACCTCATGCATTATTAATTTCATCAATTCTTTAATACCATCTATAATCAGCACCATTCAAAACTCCGTATCCGCGTACTTAACCAATAGCACTGGCAGATAAACCCAACAATAAATTAACCTGCTTAAATTGGAACTCCAATGGAATCAATAACAAAAAGGTAGAATTAATTCACTTTCTGCACCATTACGACGTTGACATTGCATGCATAGTTGAAACGCACCTCAATAAAAAAAACAAACTATTCATCCCAAATTACACTCTTTACAGATCTGATAGATCTGAAACCAAAGGTGGAGGCGTACTAATAGCAGTAAAATCATGCTATAATCACTACCAATCTAATCTCCCCAACTCCCCCGGCATTGAAGCCATTGCAATTAACATAAATATAAACAATAAATTATGGAAAATAATATCAGTATACAAGCCACCAAGTACTTAATTCCAAACGCAAACCTTCAAAATTTCTTCCAGCCCACAGAAAATGTCCTATTGTTAGGTGACCTCAACGCCAAACATACAAGCTGGGGCTGCCAAACCAGTAATCACGATGGCAAAATCTTAGCAAATACAATTAATCAATTAAACTTAAAAGTTTTATCTCCTCCCGAACCAACATATTACCCATTCGACCGTCTGCGCAAACCGGATATCCTTGATTTAGGCATAACCAACACAAAACTTAAATTTCACATTTCAACAATTTTTGAACTAGACTCGGATCACATCCCGGTTTTAATGACTACCCAACAATTAACCCCTCAACACGCCCCTACCCCGAAAATAAATACATTAAAAATAAATTGGGCAAACTATCAAACTTTAATCAGAAATGCAATTCCTAGAATAAAGATCCTGAAAACTCCAATTGAAATAGATCAATCAATAAACTATTTGAACGAACTAATTATCTCCTCTATTAAAAATCTCAACCCACCATACTACCAAACGCTAACAAAAATACATACAGCAAATTACCTCAATCCATTCAAAATGCAATAATCACAAAAAATAAAACCAGAAGACTATGGATCCAACTTAAAACTAGAGAACTTAAGAAGGAACTAAATCTAATCACTAACATTGTCAAAAAACTCATAAAAAATCACAAAACCCAACAATTTCATAATCTACTAAATTCACTAAACACCAACAACAATTCGCTCTGGCAATTCACCAAGAAAATACTAAAAAAGAAAAACACAATCCCTCCCTTAAAAACCACGACAGGTAAAGCTTATTCATCATATCATAAAGCTGAAGAACTTGCTGACTATTTTTCATCGACATTCACCTTAAATAATTCACAATTTCATCCCGAACACAACACCATAATAAAAACAGACAGAGAAAGTATTCATGGACCTCACCACAAAATCCAATACACATCTCCGACTGAAATCAATAAAATCATAAAAAACCTCCCAACTAAAAAATCCCCAGGTCACGATTGCATTAATAACACAGCTCTAAAGTATTTGCCACCCCCAGCAATAGCATTTTTAAATAACATTTTCAACTCATGCTTCAGAATCGGCTATTTTCCACTGACTTGGAAGCATGCAATTATCATTCCCATCCCCAAACCAAACAAAAACGCTGCCCTGACCGACAGTTACCGCCCGATAAGCTTGTTACCAAACCTTTCAAAAATTTTCGAAAAAATTATCCTAAAAAGACTAAATAAACATCCCCACCTAACAAAAGCTATACCATTAGACCAATTTGGATTCACAGAAAAAATATCCACACAACATCAGTTACTCCGTATTACAGAACATATATACACAGCCTTTCAAAGAAAACACCACACCATAGCGATTTTCATAGACATTACAAAAGCATTTGACCGAACATGGCATCAAGCCCTGAACTACAAACTAATAAAAATTGGCACTCCCCACTACATACTCTCAATAATAAATAGTTTTCTTGACAATAGAACATTTTCGGTAAATGTTAACAACCACCTTTCAAATCCGAGATTAATAAAAGCTGGACTCCCTCAAGGTTCCCCACTTTCTCCGACCTTATTCAACTTGTATGTCGCTGATCTTCCTAAACTACATAATATTCAAACAGCTCAATTTGCGGATGATACGGCTATATTCTCTTCAGACACATCCATGAATCTAATTAGAAACAGAATGCAATTATACCTTCACATGTTAGATAGCTGGGCTTCCAAACTGAAGATACAGTTAAATCCAAATAAAACCTCCGCCAAAATATTCACACTAAGACCTTACACTACACCCACTCCTATGACACTGAACAATAACACAATAGAATGGTTACCTCCCAACAAACCGGTTAAATATCTCGGCCTTCAACTAGACACCAAACTAAACTGGAAGCAACACATAGATAACAAACTAATTCAAGCCAAAATAAAATTACTGCAGCTGAAACCAATAATTCACAGAAATAGCTCGGTACCATTCAATTCCTCCATACTAATATTCAAAACAGTCATAAGATCGCTACTACTGTACGCCTGCCCCATATGGATCAACGCCTCCAAAACTAACATTAACAGAATTCAAGTAATACAGAATCAGTTTCTTAGAAGAATTGCCAACGCCCCATGGTTCGTATCCAACCTCCAACTCCATAAGGAATTTAACCTCGAACCGTTATCACAGCATATAGCTTATCTCTCCACCAACTTTTACTCCAGCTTAAATCAAATCCCCTCCCTGGCGCCTTTCAGACTCGGTAAAAATCCCATCCATCAAACCAGAATTACAAATAAATACCCCTACCATTCATTTCTCATCAAATTCGCCGAATTGGAACCTGATTAGAGGACCCACTAGGGATTCCTCTGTCATTGTAATAGTTGTAAGTTAATTTTAAGTTAATTATAAGTTAATTTTAAGTTAGTCTATATGAAATCAATACATATGTAAAGTTGTTAACAACTAATCTATGTACCTACCATCAAAACCAATAAATTGAAAAAAAAAAAAACAATTTATAAAGCAATAGTCGGACCATTAATGCTCTAAGCATGTCCCATCTGGACCAATGCATCTATTTCTAACATTAATAAACTTCAAATTGTACAAAATAGATTCCTCAGATTAGCAACACATGGTTCATTTCAAACGCCCAACTTTATAAAGAACTGAATATATCATCGATCATCAAACATATTGCCCAACTTTCCAATAATTTTTACTCCAACCTAAATACAATAAACCGAGCTGTCCACTACAACCTGGCCACTATAAATGACTTCCCTACTAGAATTAAGATTAGATTTCCTTCCGAAGCGTTCTTGAACATTTTCTCTACTAATTGTTCATAGTAGGGGCTCTTGTAGTTTCCTACACCTCTAGTAAGGTAGTTTAGTTTTAAGTTTTTAGTGTTAAGTTTAGTATAAGTTCCAATGTAAGCCAGTAAATGCGCATGAGATAGTAATTTAGTACTGATCTGTGTAATTTCCAATCACTCAATAAATAAATTTTTAAAAAAAGCTGTCATCTATCGTCACCCAAAACACATTTTTTGACATTTTTCTCTTTTTTTCGGTTTGCAAATAGTAGAACCTATATAGAATATTAACATTCCAGAATATTAAAGAAGAAAATCTTGTCCTAAATAGAAATTTTCATTGAAAAATTTGAAGCCGTGTTTTAAGAAAATGGCGATTAAGCATTACTGCAAAGGAGGAATTTGAAACTCTTTTTCAGAGGAATCTCTTGAGTTTTCGAAAAAATTCCTTCGAAGTCATTGGAAACACTTCCACTTATAAATGCAATAATGTATACAAATCAATGCAAATGTTCATATTAACGGTGTGAAAGATACATAAAAATTACATATGTGTATTTAAAAAACCCGAAAGAGTACACAAAAATGAATTTAAAGTCAAACTAAACAGTGCACTTAGCACTATTTGTTGAGAACGTATAAAACAAAAAATTGGAACAATTTTTGAGAAAATGGCGTTTGAGTGTTTCTGAAAATGCGGAATTTTGTGCTCATTTTCACAAAAAAACTGTTGAGTTTTCGAGAAAATTTATTCAATATTAATAGAGCATATGTATAGATAAATACAATAATCAGAACAAATTGTCTCTAGTGAAAATATGAGCTACGTGAGAGACAAGACAGAGAAAATCTTTTTTGTTTTTTTTAATTGAAAATATTGTACGTTATATTGCGAGGAAACTATTAAAATTTTCAAACAATGTACAAGACCTTAATGAAAGGAGTAAATTTGGACAACAAAGTTCATTTGAAGGGAAAATTTGCAATTTTTTCAGTTGTGGGAAGACGCCAGAAAAATTCAAACTTTTGCAATTTTCGAAAATCCTGTTAACCGTAAAAATAGAACCTATGCCACTTTTATAAGTGTATTTTCCTCTGCTATTACAATAAATTTAAAGAAAAAATGTTGAGCAAAACTTTTGAGAAAATTTCGAGAATGTCCATGAGGCTTGATCTAAAAACCCCCAAGTTTTAAAGAATGGTTTTCAAAATTTCAAAGCTTCAACTACAGATGGATAGACAGATGTTTCTTCAATTTGAAAAAAATCCAACGCATGGTTTAAGCGCTAGTAGTGTTCACAGACGGACAGACGGCGGGCGTTTCGCTTTCAATTGAGTTTTCGGCATCAAGGACCAACAAAATAGGGATTCTGGCTACATCACGTATTAGAGGACTTTTTTCTCTTAACTAAGCAACTGCATTTATCCACTTTTTCGTTATCAGGATCCGGCAATGAATTTTTTTCTGCCGAAAATCCGCCGTTTTTTCGCGCAGCATTACATAACTTTCTCTACATTACGTACATTACTCCGTATATTCGTAGGTATGGAAGAAAGTTAAAATGATATTTCATTAAAATCTGTTTCCTATTTATAATATACCCGTAGAACTGTGTTCAATATGCTCTTAATATTTTACTTCACCACAATAAGAGCCTCAGTTAATCCCATACTGCAGTTAAGTGGATCATTTTTTCGTCTACGTTTCTGCATCCCACGAAATTTGCTAAAACTTGAAAATTAATAATTTGTATTACTGTTTTTTATATTAACTTCATATTATTATATAATAAGTTTGGCTAACCTAAGAGAAACAAATGCAAAAAAAAGCATATCTGGCCCAGTTAACCAAACTGTCCTGTATATCAATACGAGTAACTGGAGTTATTTTCTGACGTTAACTATCCACTCCACACAATTTTGCGTAGTGTAACAACGATTATGGACAATGTACTGAAATTGCATATTATAATGTTCTTACCGAAGTGCTAGCAATAAGTTTTTTTTCGAAATTTTGATTGATAAAAGCTAATGGCGGCTTGCATAGTAATAGTCTAGTTTTTTGATATTACGCTTGTTTGGTGATGGAAACACCAGAATAACGTTCGTAAAAAAACTATTAATTTTAACTTACTATTGAGCTTAATAATTTAAAGCACTTAACTATTGAGCAAAATAACTTCTTTACCGTGGGATAAGTTAAAGTGCTGATGAGTCCCAACGAAAAAAGTACGACTTAATCCATTTATCGAGTACTTTATGCTAACAAACGAAGCTGAATAATAATGTTATCTTCTAAAATGTTTTGATATTTCGATAGCAAGAAAGTCGTAGAATGATGACACTAAGTGACAGAGTTGCGTAATATTCATTTTTCCCACTTCCCAGGCAATATTCTGCGTCCGTTTATTTTCTGACTCCCAATTTACAATTAGAGAAAACGTACCTCCCCATATCCGTTCTGATAGACTGAAACATTTTCTTGAGAAACTTCAATAAAATATTTCAATAGTCTTTAATTTTTTAAACTTACTTTAATTAATTTAAATTACTTAATTAATTTAAGTTCATTCACAATTAACTTTGTAATTGCAGAATTACATGAATTCAAACGGATTGGTAAGGCTGTATTAGTATTTTTTGATATTTTGCGATGAAATAAAAAAATAGTTCACGCATTGATAGTGATGTAAAAAAACGATAATATAAACGTATAAACCCGTTTTTATATATTTATATTATGATACTTGAGATTTGAAATTAAACGTGCACTTTTTCCTCTTGCAGCCGTCGACACTGTCGCTTTTGAGGAAAGTGGCCTTTCCCCTGTTCTCACGAAAGTGCCGGCGCCGCGAAGGCAACCTTCCCCAAATGCGACAATTGGAACGGTGGCTAACAGGAAATCTCGTACATTTAGTTCAAAATCACATGTCTGAAAGTATAATTTTATACTCAATGTACTATCAAAACATTAACGTATGTTACATCAATGCATCGTCTATTTATGATTATCTATCGCTAGTGGAAAAAAATATATGGTTCCATTTAAAAAATCAAAGATAATTAATTTTCTCGAAAACTAAAAATATTTCGAATTATATCTCTACCGCACATTACTTCCCCCATGATTCCGCATTGTTAAGCGAAAACTGCATTTCGATATCGGGAACCGTTTAGAAGTTATGAGGTGGCCCATAGTTGGTGGGACTCTGTAAAATTTTATTTCTCAGAAAATTTTCATTACGAATTTTTCTATTTTCCAATAAATAAGCGCTTTTACAACAGTTATTATGTTTTATTTAATAAAAACCTCATGAAAACATTGTTCCCTTTTGCAATTGAGTTACCCACCTCCCAGGAATGTTTCCGCGCTCAAATTTCTTTCGTTGCCCGCTGCAGCGACGATTTTGAGTGGCAGCACCCGCGAGGCATAAATAGGAACATGAATGCCCATGCGGGCAAAACTGACCGCCCTTGCTATAGATTCTGCTAGGATATTATTTGATTGACAGTCACAACTATTACGATCGCGACATTTTACAATCTTTTATTTTAGTCATCAATATTCCCTTCGAGATGCTGAACATTTTTTCTGAAACTTGGCATATTGTCAGTCCACTCTTAATGCACGTATTCTTCAGCTCACCGATCACCATAAGACGTGACTTTAACCGCGAGTACTTGGAAACAGCAATTTAGCTTAAATCAAGAATAACATTGGCATCAGTTAAACCCCATTTCTAAAATACATTCACAAAATTATATTAGAAACAGAAAACTGATTAAAATGCAAACAAAATGAAAGACAAAAAATGGAATTAAAACTTTAATGATAATAGGACGCACTATTTGGTAATCGCAATATTATAATAATTCATGAAGTCCGCAGAAAGGTTTCCAATCCCTAAAAGTTTTGTCCGCACTAGGAAACGAACTCGCTTAGGTGCAGAGTGTTGTTACCATGTCCACCACACTATTATCTCCCCAAGAATCACAGCCCCTCCGACACAAAAAAGTTGGACAGATTAACACATGCTCATGAACGAGAATGAAGTTTGTTTAGAACTTTACGTTCGGTCTCACAGTCCGCGGTATCTACTTATGTTTGAAAGTAGGGTGTGACTACTATAAGTTTGAGATGGCCTGTTGGAATTTACGTGTTTCAGAAACTACTGTTTGAACAGAACATTTCAAGAGTTCAATTCAATAACACGGCGACTCGAGCATGAGACCTCTCTGAGGGTCATTTCAAAACATAGGCGCGTGAGGGATGTTATGTCCTCCCTTCAATGGAAATGGAAACAACGTTAATTAATGTAAGGAAATATATGGATTTGGAATGTATGCATTAAAAACATTTTCATCGCAAAATTGCTCTCTCATTAAAATTAACTGAGCTCATACTTAATTTCCCATACCAGACATTAGAAATTTCTATCATTACATGTCAATTATTCGATTATTACCGTATACGTATAAGATCGATTATTACCAGAACAAATCATCAGATTGATGGCGTACTTCTCAATATTGTCTGTGAAAAGTATACAAATGAGTGTTATAATAAGAAAGAATTTTCGTCTTCCTAAAACATGTGTATACTGTTTCGTTGCATGTCTTATTTCTATATTTAAATGTGTGTAGCACTACTCTTATTCGTTTATTGTATTGAATTTAAATTATTTTTCATAATTTAATACACGACAAGAACGTGTTCCCACAAAAGGGAGTAACGAAGCATTCTCCAGGGGAGGGAAGTGTTACTGGATTGGTGCCACATTCTACAGACTCCGCCTCTTATGCCTTTTAAGGCGAGGAGAACGGGGAAATCTTCCGAGGTTAGGCCACTTGAATTACTAGAAGAGCCAATGATAAGCGTTGCTTGCCTTAGAGTTGAGGACTGCTCAAGCCCGGTGTCAAATATACATTATTACTCTTTAAATTATTAACAAATGAGACATCATTGAATTCCTCTCTTGATATATTCATTACAGGTAAAAAATGTATGGTTCTATTTGAAAATTCACATGTGATTCAATTTCACCAAAATTAAAAATAATACACAGAATATATCTGCTGCCTAAAACTTGCCTCGTGGAATTTTACTTTCGTCTTTGAATTTTACTCTCTTTTATTGAAATATTTCTCTAGCAGTCCTAACGATTCGAGAAAGACAGTATTTTGCATTTTTTCAAATTTAATAAACATATGAACAACTGGAAATATGCAATTATAATCGTTTTTCTTATCGCAAAATTCTGTAGTAAACTGGTCATTTGATAAAGTTTATAAATTGTGTTTGGACAAGAATATTGGAATTTAAATGTGTATAAGAACGTAATTGTTCTAAAATTAGTGTTATTTTATCTGCTATCAATGTAATTTCTTCAAAAAGAATTGTGTTAACAGTGGTTAAGTGCTATGTGTTCATATATATATATATATATATATATATATATATATATATATATATATATATATTTCAATGAATTTACTTTCATGTTCATACAAGTGTTTCTTCCATGTATTTTTTATTTGAAAATACTTCCAGACCAGAACTAGCGGCGCCCGCGATTTTGTACGACGTAATTTTGTTAGGGCACTCCCCCCTGCGTTGAGATTGGCTACGATGGTTTGTGAGGCTCCGCCTGCGACGTTTCGTCATGACAAGGGCTGGCCAAGCCGTGCAAAAGCTGAACTTAGCCGCAGACGGCCGCGATCAATTTATGTTTCCAGTACTGTACAGTAGAGAAGCAGATCAAACAACATCGGAATCATGTGTAAAACAATTTTTAAAAAAAGAAAAGAGCTAAACATGTAGTCAGTATGAATGTACGAAGAGAACGTGTCGTGCTTTGAGGAGGGTAGGATGCCAAGTCGCGGGCAGCAAAAACGGTTTGAAAGTTATCTTAAAAGTCAGAAGTGTATTGAATAGATTCGATTTGTAGGTCGCGAGATGATCTAATTTATGTTGAGTAGTAATTAAGTAAAGAAAAGCGCGGAGAGTTTAGATATTTTCGTAGTAACAAAGAAGGTGCAATACTGCACTGTATAAGTGTACGACCAGGTATGGAATTCTCCTCGACTCATCGCCAAGAGAGCAGTTTGTCATCAAAAGGGAAGTGTAGAAATTAAGAACCCCGTAAAAACTTTGAGAAATATTTAATGTACAAGGCCAAGACTGTCATTAGAAAAGTAAGTTAAACTAAGTCAATTCTTTTCAAAAATAATAGGAATAAAGTAAAGATGGCCATCATAGGATAAATTAATATGAAATACAGTACATTTTATATCAATTAAGAAAGAAAGAAAGAAAGAAGAAAGAATAGTAATAAAAGATCAAATTGCTGTGGGTACTTCTTGCTGCTGTAATATTAATTTAATATTGTATGATCTTGGCTGTCCGGGTGACGCCGCGTCGAAGGCTGTGTTGCCAACGTTTCGACCATCTTTTCGTGGTCTTCCTCAGGGCTGGTCTGAGGGCTCGGCAGGGCTGGTCTTCCTGAGGAAGACCACGAAAAGATGGTCGAAACGTTGGCAACACAGCCTCAGGGCTGGTCTGAGGGCTCGGCAGGGCTGGTCTTCCTGAGGAAGACCTCGAAAAGATGGTCGAAACGTTGGCAACACAGCCTTCGACGCGGCGTCACCCGGACAGCCAAGATCATCCACATGACTCCGTCCGCGGAAGCCTACGACTTCAATATTAATTTAATGTTGTTTCGTTATACAATAACGAGACGACGGAGTACATGGAGTAGTAGTCGCCCTGAGATTGCAAGTATCAGAACGCTCAGTTTTATAATATTCGAGCCAGCCAAATCTATTATTGAGAAGATATAAAAATAGGGAATAGATAGGGAGAGAATGGAATTGTCACAATATACGTACGTATACGAGAATGTGTGAAATAACCAGCCAATTCACGAATCAGCCATATTTCGCACTTAGGCTGTGACACACACATATAATAAACCTTGCTCAATAAATAGAGTTTGTGAAATTTGAATTATAACTTTTGTTGCTGAAAATTACAGCAACTTTCAATTCGCATTTAAAAACCAGTGTATAGTACATGATAATAATAAAGCAGTTTTTAAATAATTGCCGGAAAATTTTAGAGACACAAGATGTAGTTTATATACAATGTAAAGGTGGTATAGAGATTAAACAATAGTGAGATCACGTCGGCATAATTTTGTAAACAACCTAAGGAATATAAATCCTCCACGTTGGACACACAATATATAATAAAATCTGCCTAAGCCGGAATCGAACGGGACAAAAAATTCCCGTTTATGGAGGTTTCCGTTTCATGCACGTTTGTCCATTTTGTGAACTAATTTCGACATTTCTGCCCTGAAAGTAGTAAATTGCATGACTTTTATAATAATCAAAATCCATTAACATATAACATAACGTATTTATAGAAGGAATCATCAATAAATGAATAATAAACACTATTTATTGACAGCTTCTTATTATAGTTGAAAAATATACCTTCCTGGCTATATTCGGACTGCTTGCTGACTTTCAGCGCACAATGCGTCACAACCGAATACTATGACTTTCCGATACACTCGCATGGCCTTGAACAATGCGTATCTGACTGAAGGGTTATGACTTTCAACGCGGAGAAGGGAAACACGTGAACAGAAACCATGCCCTACACATTCCCACGTTCAAAGAGTCGGGAGAGAGGGAATTCCCCTACGCCTTGAGAGACAAGTGACCCCAAGGTCGGATTCTTCGCCGACAGCTGAAGCCCGTCTCCTTCAATGTTCGGCTGCCAGGACTAAATAGCGTGTCACAGAGATAGAGAATTTCTAACAAGCTGGCAGAGTATTCATTTCATTAAGAATATCTCGCGTCTCACTGCCAATTCCATTACATTCCCAAGAATTCCGTTTTATATTTTTTCCGGCAGAACATGAAACTGTTTCCGTGTTGAGGTTCCGTTTTATGCTATGTAAAATGCCATTTAACTTCATGGACCGGAGAAATTTCCCGTTTTAGGCAGATTTCCGGCTTATACATGTTCCAGTTTAGACAGATTTTACTGTAGTACCATCTAAATAGGATACCAGAAAGCAAAACATTGATATAAGCAAGTATACGAAACTCGATGAATTTTTAATGAAATTGTTCTATCACTTAATGAAAAATGAAAATGTATATTTATTAAACCCAATATAAAATATATTTCATATTTTAACGTTAAAATCAATTACATTACACATAAAAATATATTACGCTAAGCGTCAAAATACTTCACTGTAGTAGAATGTGAACAATTTATTATTTCCCTGAGGAGCAAATGTGTTACTTCTGGCCCGCTTTTGGTAACGAAAAACCGATCTCTACTACCGGACTTAAAAATTCTTTTCGGACATTTCATTCCCATTTCGTTCATGGTTTATTGTTAAATTGATAACGTACATGTAATTGTTTCAGAAATGTTTAGGCTTTCTACATGTTTTCTATTCTATTTAATTCTTTTAAATTTTCAAAACATATACTTGAGATAGGTATAATTCTCTAAAAATGCCAAAAATTATCGACATCAGAAACAAGACAATAAGGAAAAACTTAAAAAATATTACTCTTATCATATTGCACATATTAAATTAAAAATTAAATATACCTTTGCATTGAGGAGTTTCTGAGCTCCAAGTGCCATTCTCTAAACATAAACGCCTTCCGTGTCCGTCCAATTCATAATTTTTTTCACATTCATAAAGTACGACAACTCCATAGAATGTTGCATTAGACGCGAGACTATATCTTCCATGAAGTGGACTTCCTGGACTTCCACAATCAACATCTAGAAAGAAGAATAAAGAATTATTATTTAAAGAGTTATGGGATACAAGATACAATAAATTGTTGATAAATGATAAAATATGATAATTTGTCAAATGTAAACGTAAGCTTCCGCGGCTGGAGTCCATCACTTCTTGGCTGTCCGGGTGACGCCGCGTCCTCTCAGGGCGTGACATGCCAGGCGAAACGTCGGCCTCTCAGCCAGCGACGCGGCGTCACCTAGACAGCCAAGAAGTCGTGCGAATTAGTCTCCGCGTTGGTATACAAAGATTGTTATTCGATGTGATGGTTCCTACAACAATCACAAACAACACACAAATGGTAAACCCAATAAAAACATTCCTCCTATTTACATAACAATGAATCACTAAGGGCATAACGCCCCTTTTATAATAATAATAATAATAATAATAATAATAATAATAATAATAATAATAATAATAATAATAATAATAAATCACCGTGTGGTGTTTCGTTCTTATTTTTTGTAGAATAGCCCTACCGGCTTTCCCCCTACCGTAAGACGTGACTAACTGGAGCAGCTGTCCACTGCCCCTACGTAAACACAATTTGTTTAATATGCCCATCTTTTAAAGACATTTAATTTCCCCAATTCCTTGAATACCAGATATCTATCGCAAAGGATTTCTTTCTATTCCATCCATACCCGAACACTCCACTCCTATTACCATTCCTCATCTTCCAAAGTCCTACCCTACGACATAAAACCGTCAGCCCCGAGGGAGATGTAGAAGCCAAAATACGGAGGCCAAAAGGGCAATGGGAATGGCCCATTTCGATAAGGAGACATGACTAGAAATTTTACTCGGACCAAAGCCACTGCCTGGGGAGTGCCTGGGCACAGATGGAGCTCTCAGCGACGCCATACGAATCGCACTGTCTTGTTGAACAGGCAGACACACGCCAGGATACTCGAAATTAAATCAGCCGACGGAAGCAGTGCGCAAGATCTTTCAGCTGTACTTGAACGCAGTGTTTCCCAGTCGTCACTTGGGCTCACTTTGGCAGGCCTGCCAAGATCGAGAGTTCAGTGTAGCAACGAAATGAACGTAAATATCATAAGGTAATATTGTCGCGTTACCCGCTGTGATACAATCCGCACAAGATAACTGAAGGAATTACATATTTTAATCTACATTTACTGACTTTTATCTCACATCGTTGAGCAAAATTGAAACTGGAATTCCCCCGGGATATATAAGACCCATCATTATTGGATTAAGAAATTAACAGCATTACATTCTCATCTAGCAAATTAAAAATCATTAAATCTGAAGAACAATGGAAAACAAAGGCGTTGTTAGTGTAACAAGAAGCATTGGGAGTGGTCGTTAATGACCTAGATGTTGATGCGACCTTAAATAACAAAAAAAGAAGCATTTGGAAGACTATGCAAGACACGCAGAATAACACTGAACTTCTGATGCAACTTAAGATGAAACGTGAGACAGAAAAATGTTAAATAAATCGTGGAGAGAGAAACCACTCCATAGACAGTATGGACAATAGTATGGACAGTATGGACAGTAGTAACAAGGTGCGTATCAATAAAGAACAATCATTTATGTGGCTTAAAAGGGGAAGAATAAAGCCAGAATCGGAAGCAGTTCCAAGAGCTGCCTAATATCAGGAGTTGAGAATACATTAGGATAAAGCGATTCAGAAAAATTCACAAAAAATTCCCAAGACGATAAATTCCACATTGGAACAAGTGGAACAAGTAGAAACCATTGTTCATATTGTATCATCTTGTCTATTTCTCGCCAAGACCGAATACTTGAAAAGACAGGACAGGATGTGTAGTTACCTCCATTGGTAGATCTGTTCTGCCCTCGAAGATCTAAATACATGATCCAAGGGGTATGACCACTCACCAAAACCGGTGACGTCTGTTGAACTGTGTATGATTAACAATGTCAAACGGATCGCACGATAGAGGCAACTAAACAGGCTATTGTTATCCGGGATTTGGAGAAAAAAGCTTGCTTGTAGATATCGTTGTACCGGGAGATCAAAATGTCGTAATTAAAGAGGCAGAGAAACGTCTTAAGTACAAGAGTTTGGAAATCGAGATCAGCCGAATGTGGGGCGTAAAAGGGTCGTCCCTATAGTTGGGCTGGGGCTGAGCTCTGGGATTTGTTCCGCAAAATTTGTGTAAGAACTGGGATAAACTCCCAGGTCTTTCAAAAGACTGGGAAGTGTAAGACATTGCATTATTTGGAACAGTCCACATTTTGCGCAAAGTATTGTAGAGGCACCGACAGTCCTCAGACCTGCTCCTTAAGAAGCTGGTCGAAACCCGAAGTAGATTTCATATTCACTCAAACTCATACCATCTTCAGTCGTAAATTACAGGAATAATAATAATAATAATAATAATAATAATAATAATAATAATAATATAATAAAGCCCGTGTGGTGTCCGGGTTATTTTGTAGAATAGCGCCACAGTATCTCCCCCTGTCGTAAAAGGCGACTAACAGGAGTAGCTGTCCGCTGTCCCTCCACCTGAAATTGATCCATCTTTCATTCTCCATTTCTTTTTCCGCTGATCCATCTATTCCTTTGCCAAATGATACCTTAGCTGTCCCTTAGCCATTTTCTCGATTCTGTTCCTAAACTATCTCCTATCCACTTCACCCTTTTCTTTACGTCCCTCGATGACCAGCCCTACGTGGACTGAGAGAACAGCTACGGCACGTGGAGGACGGGCAAAGGCACTTTTGAGTGTCGGCTATAAGGGAATGGTAACCCGCCAAATCGGATGCCTATCTGTTCTTCTGGATGCTGGGAGGTGACGTGTGTGCCTGACTTCCGAGAAAGAGATCGGCGAACCAACTGGCAACTGGAAGATGTGGCAGCATCCGAAATAGCCACCCCTGTTTTTGCGGGCTGTACGTGCCTGAACTAAGCCTTTAGGGGTTAGGCGTTCGTGCGCAGATGGGGCTCCGGCTCCGGACGTAGCACGGCGATACTGTGATTTGAAAATGGAAAACTTCTACCGTATATTTTAAATCGTGATTACAATTACAGATAAAAATTGAAAAAAGACTTTTGAGATGTGTTTTATATCACTAATTACCATTAGTTCAAATGTTATTGAAATCATAAGCACTCCAATTTTTGCGTATAGAAAATAACACCACATGACATTCTTGTGAAACAGTGCATGTGTGCACTTGTGTCATGATCGATATGGATCCAGTACCTGGCATTATTTCGACGCGTCTCTGGATGCGATTTCTCCATGATAGAAAGACATGGGTGAATTACTGCGCGTCGTATCCAACTTCAGCCAATGAACTACAGATACCAGTTTCTGTCACAATATTAGCGGGAAATTGAAATACAGCCAGATATCAAAAGTATCATCTGGTTACAAGACATTAAAACATATATGAAACATTTTTAAAATATTGTATCTTCATCTTGTTATTTTCGGTTGGTCACTGTTGAAAATTGCCACTTTATGCCGCTTTCAAAATGTTTCTCAACACTTCTCACTCTCCATGCAACATGGCGGCCAGCGTCTGGTCGGGCTTTCAAACGAAGTGCCCGTGCTGTGGTCACGTGGTTCGTGACGTAAACTGGTGTTGCGCAGAACGAGAAAAAAAATCATTGCACCGCAGTAGTTCGCCCATATCTTTCCATCATGGATTTCTCGAAAAATGTGGACATCTTTTCACAAAATAAACTTGTAACTCGATACCACAGGTGTCTAACGTACAATACTAACATCAAACAGCTTCGTCAAGGTTTACCAACGTACCGTACATTAGAACTTGTGTATGTTAACTCAAACCCTCGGTGGTTCGTTGGTTTGCGTGCTCACTTTCTCACGGCGCAACCTGGCGATTCCCGGTCGGGCCAAAATTAACTGTGCGCATTCCTTGCAATGTTCCAGTATCCGTTGCTGTGGGACGATGGGAAAGTTCATTTCTCAGGTTGAGAAGACCAGCACGGCGCAGAGATAGCTATGTGCTAACCAAATGTACCCCTCAACCCATGACCGCAAAGCCGGGACGCCGCTGGTAGGCCTTAGCTCCTAAAGAGCTGCTGTGAAAAATATAGATAGATCATTCATTTAATTTGCTCTGGGCCTAAAGCCAGGTGGCAAATTCTTTACACTCATTATGCATCATCTATTACCATAATAAAATAATGAATACTAAAATACATTAAATTCAAAACCCAGCAGTGGCGGCTCGTGGGTATTCGCACGTTTGCATGTGCACACCCAAATAATTGCGGTGCAATGTTTCTTAAACATTTCTTAACATGAGGGGAATACAAGTCCTCTCAGAGCCTTTGCGAAACATGGTATTTCACAACACGCACTGTTCGGAAGCTGCGATTGACAGCCCGCCGCCCATGCCCTTCGCACTCCTCCACTCAGGAAATGCGAGCGAGCAGACGGGGTCGGTGGCTCCCGCGGGGTTGGAGGGGAAAGAGGGGGAACATGGTGGCTTATGGGCGGGTGGAGCACCCTCTGGACCGTGCGGATATTACTGCGCAGGCGCGACCTCTGGAAGGGCCTTGACCTGTCGTGAACCTGTGACCTCCACTCAGACTGGGTGTGAAATGTTCATGGATTCGGGGCTCTCCTTTTTGAAGATTTTGTAAAAAAAAAAAAAATAACACAAAGTCGTAGTCACAGAACATTTATAATTGGACGTTTCCTTGAGCATTTACCAAGATACAGAATGTCATTCCATAAACACCCATAACAAAAAGAACAAACATTGTACAATATTAAAAAACAAAAAATAACCCAGAAAAAACAAGTTTTCCTCAAATACAAACAAAACTTTGTTTTGTTCTGGAGACAATCATTTTATCCATTTACTAGTTTTCTTATGACTAAAGCAAGAATTGAACATTAGCACTAATCAGACTTCAAAAAGTAAAGAATGACATGATAGTGATGTAGAGTTTAATCAATATTATCACATTCCTTATTGCACTATCAAACTGGTGCTTAAGCATTAAAAGCACTAATTGAATTATTAATTTTTTTAAGTGCAGCATTCATTGCAGGTTATTTTTTTCTTAAATGACCCTCACCTTGGTGACAAAAAATGAAGCAAGTGACTGTCTCTTCAGAACACTGTTCAGTCTCCGTGTCAACACCACAAAGACATTTAAACTAGAAAATAAACTACAAATGACAGACATGTTATCACCTCAGAGATCAACATGAACCTGTTCGTAAAATTACAAGTGTTTAAATGTTGTGCTGAAATAAATGTAGAAATGTAACACATTCTTATATCATACTAAAGCTTCTCTACATGATCAGTACAACATGATAAATCATCTAGTCTTGTACACTTTAAGAGAATGATGAAGCATAAATATGAATGTCTCATAACATAACATTCCTAATTTTAATCAATGCATAATTTGCAATACATTAAAGTAACATAATAAATATAATAACATTCTGTAATAACCTTGTTTTGTTCGGAAGAAAATGGTATGCACCACGATTCGTCCAACAAGACTGCCCTACCCCGAGCTTTCAAATTGGGAAGACTGCCCACACTTTGTTGCAGATCACCTCGTCTATGTGCCATTGCACAAGCCAACTCGGTTTGTAAGTGCCAGCATCTGCTTATCAAAAATATAAATAACCTCTATTGTAGTGACTATTACATCAGCACTGACATAAGCTTCTTGCACTCTGTTTTCTTTTAAACATCTCTATTGAATGTTTCTAGCTTCAATTTAACAGAAGCTGTGTCTTTCCAACACAGTACATTCTATCAACAGAAGCACTGATCACGATCTATAATGTATAAACAAAATGTACAGTACAAATACCTATTTTCTCAAGATAACCTCACTCCACGACGTCTGACGAACGACAAAAATCTCTCGCCCCCCTCCTGCCCCCGTGACGTCACAACGGACGGTAGGGAGACCCCCTACCTCCTATACACCCCTCTTGCTGGAGAAGCTGGTGTCGTCAGCGGCGGCGGCGGCGAATTCGTATGTCGAATATTTGAATGGTCACAATAACACTCGGCTAGCACAAGTTTTTAAGAAAAGTAAGTGTGGCATTGATCGAAGAAAGTGTGAGATATCTCTCACCCCTTCCAAAGCAATTCTTCGGTAGCGTGCGAAACGCAAACGCATTGCTGTGCAGTGTTGCATTCATAAGTATTGTGTTAATAAAATGTTATTGGCACATTTTAAAGCGAGTTGCAATTACAAATCCATTCAAGTGAAAATCAAAATGTATTGCGTAAACGTATGTAGGAGGCTACTTTTTAATGCGTTTTGAAAAACGGAAGTTAGAGGGTTCGTTTTTCTGTGAAGTGTGTTTGTACAACTTACAGTGAATAGCGTCGAAAATATTAAAATACGAGTAACATCAATGAAAAAGTCACAGAAAAAATTGCTGAAAAGAAATTGCATTTACTGAAGCGACACAGACTTTGTGTTACGTCAGTCAATGTAGACGGCAAACTATCCAGATTTTTTGAGTAATGGGTATAGAAACATGTACTTTTAAAATACATGGGGTGAATGAGATATCAACCACAATAGTATACAATGTAATTTTAATGTGCTTACATGTAATCAGACACGTTTTTCGGGAATACTCTTCCCATCATCAGTGGTTCCAATTAACACAGATTAAACCCATAATTATGGAAAGGACGACTTTCCTTAATTATGGGTTTAATCTGTGTTACTTGGAAGCACTGATGATGGGAAGAGAGTTCCCGAAACACGTGTCTGACTACATGTAATCACATTAAAATTACGTTGTATACTATTGTGGTTGATATCTCATTCACCCCATATATTTTATCATAGAGTACCACAAAATCTCAGCTGCCACAACAGAATTTGTACTTTTAAGCTTAAATTTGTACAGCGAGTTTATGGAAAATACTCCGTAGCAAAAGTGCGAGTAAAAAAGTTTCGAATCAATGTGTTTCTTGACACCCTTTGAAAACGTTCTGGAAGTGCCGAATCATGCGGTAACACGACGCAAGTAGTAAATATTTCGGAGGGGGTCCTTGGGGAAAAGTCTCCATTAGTAGTTTGTGGGAAAAGTCTCCATTAGTAGTGCAGGCAAGCTATTCCATGACTCGATAGTTTACAAAAGAGTATTTTCCGACATTAATTCTCTGTTTCCTTGGACTATTTTTCAAATATGGTTGTGACGTGCTAAATAGACGGGTTCATGCATTCTTTCCTGAAGTTCCATCCATGCCGAATTTTTCTCTAACGCTATGTAAAACATACACAACCTTGCTTTTTCCCTATGGCACGCCCATGATTCCCATGATACTTTGTTGGAAATATTTCCTAACGAATTTCCCCTTTTAACATATTTTGCTGCTACTTTCTGTACTCTTTGGGTGGAGTTTATTTAACCCTTTCTATATGGATTCCAACAACGCTGCTCCGTACTCCGGACACGCAATGGTTCTATATGCTAGTCCTCTTGATTTACTACTTCCCTTCCTTAACACTCGCATTAAAAAGTGAAAAGGTTTCCATGCCTTCCCAACAGTAAAGTTGACGTGCTCCCCTCCATTCAAGTTGTTCATTTATTACCCCCCAGATATTTACAACTAATTACCTGTGGAATTATCTTACCCGCAAGCAAACATTTAGCTGTCCCTTTATTTTTACTACTCGTAAAACTATTTTGCATTTATCTTCTTTCTATTGATTTCCATCCATTCTTCTAAGCATAGCAAGTATCACTGTAATTTATCCTGATCCGATATGTTCTCGATCTTTCTGAAAATAAGGCAGTTGTCCGCAAAAAGTTTAATTTTTGAGCCTATTCCCTCTGCTATGTCATTTATAAACACTAAGTAACATAGTAAAAGTCCAAGTACACTCCCCTGCGGAACCCCAGACGCTACACTTTCCGATATGCTATTTCCCACATTCACTCGGTGGCGGTTATTTAGAAAATCCTTAATCCATACTACCACTCTCGAGTCTGTCTGTATTCTGTCTAGTTTATTGATTGATTTTTTCGTGTTTCCGGGCGCGTCAACGGCTTTGGTCATTAGTCCCGTAAGTGTAGTGCATGTTTTCCCCGGGAGACGGCGGTGATCATCCCCCGCTGGATGGCGAGATCTGGTGCCGATCTACCGTCGGCTAGTGGGGTTTCCCCCTAACCAGGAATCTACCACCAGCAGGGCACCGCCCCAGCCGGGACAAGCTCTAGGCTCCCGACCGGTCTCCCGGAATATGTGGTAGTATAGTGCATGTTAGTGTAAGTGTGTGTGTGAGGGGAGAGGATAGGACAAGGAAGAGGAAGGAAAGATCGCGCGGTCCGTGGCCCGTTTGGTAGTGTACTGCTCCGGCATTCGCCTGGTGTTGATCGGATAAACCACGGAAAACTACCGATCAGAACAACCGGCCGCTAGAATTCCCCTCCAGACAGCGACTGCATTCGACCTAGCTGAAAAGCTAGTGTCGACAATTCTGCCGTCAGGAGTCGAAACTAGGACCTCCCGGTCAGAAGCGCTGCAGTGAAATCAGTTGATGCACTGAGCTACCGCTCCAGGTACATTCGGTCTAGTTTTTCAAGTAGTCTATCATGAGGGACAAGATCAAAAGCCTTCGTAAAGTCTATCGCCGTATCAGTTCTATCACCCTCATTAGTGCATCCGCCATATTTTGGCAAAAAGCTATTGTTTGACTTTCGTACGAGTAACCTTTTCTAAAGCCACGCTGCCTCCAAATAGTCAATTTTCTCTACTCCACACGTTTCTAATGTATTCAGCGACTAGATGCTCCATCTGCTTACAGTCAACTGATGCTAGGTTAATAGGCCGATAATTTTTAACTTCTGATCGAGACCCATCCTTACAAATGGGAACTACAAATGCATCTTTCCAATCCTGAGGAAAACTTGAATTATTTATGGTAATATCAAAAAGTCGTAACAGATACGGAATCATGGCTTCACCTCCAACTTTTAATATGTCTCCCGAAATGTCGTCCGGGCCCACTGATTTATTCTTTCCAAATCTCGCTAATCTTTTTCGAAAATCAAGCAATCACTTTTTCTCACAACCCGTTCAAAGCAGGTACGTCACTTTTTGGTGCAAATACCAAACCAAAAAAGGAATTAAAGAGTTCCACTTTGATTTTATATGCATTTCTTGACACAGGAATGTTCTCCCTATTTCCCTTTCGTCTTTTCATCAAAATTGAAAAAACTGATTTGTCCCCTGCTTAGACTCGGATAATACACATTGTAAAAAAAATGTTTCTATATACATGTGCTAATTCAGCGATTGGATTATAAGTTTAGGGAGGACTTTTTCGGGCATGTCAAAGTATTGGCATAATTTTTATTAGACTATTTTGGTTTACTGATTCGAAGAAAATGCAATATGAAAGTCAGCTCTCGGTCAGTCTAATTTATTTAAATCTACGGCACCCAGCAAGCTTCCACCCGGCCACTCACTACTTATTACACGGAATTTTGAAGAACAATTAAATTATTTTTTCGTAATTAAATAGCCATGAAATCGTTCTAAATAATGTCATACTTGTTTTTTTGATAACAGATAGTGGTGGTGCCAGCTTAAGAGAGGTGGGACTCAGAAGTTTGTCTATTGAAAATTTATCGGGATTTTGAACGCCTTGTTAAATGAATTCCTGTTTTCTTTTGAAATTTAATTTCTATACCATAAATCTGAACCTGCTTGTTCATGTTCTAATTGTAAAAAAATCTAAATTTTGGCAAAAAATTAGCAATAATTTCACTTGCTATTTTCGGATTACAGTTGATAGAATTTAACTTAATGTCCGTTAAGCTGGTAAAGTCGAAGCATTTTTATTATAATCTCATTATAACCATAATTTGAAGTTATTATTGTGCTTTTAAAAAATATAAAAATTCCTTTTTTGCTCTTACTGTTTTTTCGAAAATTGAAAAACAACTTTCCGTAATAACGGACTGGCGCATTGCCATGACATAAAAAACACCTTGTATATGCAAAATTATTCCAAAAATTGTTTGTTTCTCAACAATGAAACTTTGTAAGTTTCCGTTCAGATACGATCCGAATTTAACATATGTGTGTGTTGGAGTCGCTCAATTCAGCTCAAAACCCGTTTTCTCCACGAAAATTTGTAACAATTCGAAATCGTGGTAATTAATTATCAATATATCATTTGACTGCTACGATTCAATTTTGTGTGTGTTCTGGTGTCGTGTCAAGTCACACTCATTTTCCCCATGAAAATAGGTGGCAATTAGTTGGAAACTGTGGTAATTAATTAGCAATAAATAGTTTGTCATGTTTCATTCGAGTATGCGAGTGTTCCAGTTTAACAGAACTAAATAAATTCTCAACTGGTTTAGATGAATTTCCAGATTGTTAAAGACTTGGACATCCGTCATTATCCACCAGTTAACTCACATATTAAGTATATATTCTTATGCACGTCCTCGCGAGTTCGAAACGGAAGAATAGTTCTTTTTGCTGACAATACGAATGTTCTTTGCAATATAGAAATCCCTATACATTATTTGAATAACGCCCGAGTGTGCGGATGTTCGTATGTTCGGATATGCGGTTCCGTCAGTCACGACTAAAACTTTTCTCGTGCACCAATCGAGAAATATGACGTGTCATTCGAGGCGTCTCGGTCTCCTGGAACTGATAACCTGTTTTGGGATCCGGCCAGAAGATTCAAAAAAATTTTCAAAAACTTTTTGCTTGATTTGGGGCTGCGATCTTAGTAAATAAGTCGGGAATTGAACCAACGACACCTAAATAGATCTATGTAGGTGGCGTTGATTAAACTCCAGTACCCAAAGACATTTTTCTCTGAATACGCCATAATTTTCTTTCACGACGTTGGCAACACTGATGTTTACATATTTAAGTGAACAAGTAAATCTGAACTAGTGACGGCATATTTCATTTTACGTTTTATCCATAAGTACTATTGCCATATTTAAAAAAATTAATTTGCAAAAAGCTATGAAAAATATTGCCTTGTAACTTATTAAATTTGATGAATTTCAAGTGAAAACGGAGAAAACAAAATTGTGAGTAATATTAGAGAATGAATTAATATTCTACGTTCGATTTCTCACCTCTACGTTCTAAAGTGTACAAACACCGATTGTCAAATGAATTTGACCAAGAACTTATTCTTATTAAATTGTGGGATGTGGATCCCAGGATTGGTCAATTAATAAAACACATTAGTTTGCCAACGTTTCGGAATATATAATTCCTTCGTCAGGGCTACAGTAAACACAAACAACACAAGGAATGAAGACAACTTATCAGAACAATATTATTTATTATCACACCATATATACCTGAATCAACATATGTGAAAAACCAAAAGTAATATAAAACCAAAGTAATATAAACTATACACACCTTACTAATATACAAGGCGGTCAAACTTCATGTCTGCCTCCAAACCAACTCCAGCATGGAGTTGCTACAACCCACAGGTCCATTGCACGCCTCGTCTGATCAGGGCCACGGCCCGAAAGTAAGTGAATGAAAAGTGTCCGGACCACGTGCTACAGCCACTCCATGCCAGAAACCATGTGTATCCGGTCTACCACGTGTTTAATTAGCAATATAAACAGACGACTCAATAATGAGGAAAACCATTATTAACTGTTACATATATTGACAAATTATTATTAAAGTATCCTTAATTGACATAGACTGAGTTTTTTAAATTAGACTGAGTTTCTGAAGTTTTAATATCTCTTTAAAAATTAGGGGAGAAAATTATGGAAGTGTTAAGCAAATTCGGGAAAGAATCAAATGTAGTTGTACATGATTTTGCGAAACTAATTGAGAATGATCTTATATTAGGATTAGAGAAGAACCCAGAAGAACAGCTTACAGATGATCTTTGTGTATTATTGTGCACAATAGCAAAAGTCGTCAAAAATGTAGCTGTACTAAACTCTATACGCATCATCAATACCTTCCAAATATTTTTTACGGTGATTATAATTTTAAAATTGAAATATTAGTTGTTCGTATCCCGTATGGAAGTAACCTACAAGGCCATTAGATGTTGGTAACTTTGAAGGGGAATATAACATTATCAGCTACTATAATTCATTCGTATGTCCAATGTCAGATACTGTAAGAACATATTTGAACGCATGATAGAAATGAAGTATGAAAGAAATTTTCATCACATGAAAATACTTTTAAAACATTTTACATCGTCGGCAACATTCAATTAGCAGTATATAGTACAATATCAGATTATCAAATTGGTTTCGTAATAAATTAATAGTAAACTGAAGGAAAACAGTTTCAATGCAGTTTTCCATTTCAAATTAACAATTGTACTTCACTTCATCGAAATTAAACGAAGTTCAATTGACTGATATTAAAGTAACAATTTTTGGGTCTCTCAAGTCAGCCAGACCTCGAATGGAACTCCTTTTAATTGAATTGAACACAACATTAACGCGTTCAGAATTCTTTCAAATTCAGTCCGTCTTGATACTGCTCGTTGTGTATATTTAGCCAATGTTTATTCCCATCTGAGATATAGCATAATATTCAGGGGAAACATCCTGTAGCTCCTAGGCTTTTAGAAGCCAGAAAAGAATATTGCACGAATAAGAAGCAAAAAACACTCACGGGATTCTTGTAAGCCTCTATTTATTAATCTAGGAATTCTATCACTGTCTTGCCTCTTGATTTTCTAATCATTGGTTTCCGTCAAAAATGACTTGCTGTATATTTTCAGCAAATACCGATGTCAATAACTATAATACTCGACGTAGTATCATATAATATCATATCATCAGGTGTCAGAATCAATAGCTCGCAAACAATTCAAATCCAATATATGAACTATATTACTTTTCAACTCATTGCCAGACGACATTAAACGATTAAAATCGACTCACATATGTAACTACCAAGTAAAATCTTTTATGCTGCATAACTGCTTCTATGCTATTGAAGTCTATACCAAGCATCAAAAAGGAAAGTATTAATAATAATTTTAACAATGAAATTTAATGTATTAATTAGCATTTGGGCTGTAGTACAATACTTAAAGACTAAATAAATCGAACTTTTATCTCGATCTGTTTTTTTGAACAGTTTCCCTGATTCATTGAGCGAATGCGGAGCTGATTCCTTGCATTGTTTCTGGACATAAATGAACTTCACTGCCTGCTTTCCAGGGTTCAGTGGAAAATGTAAGTATTCTTATTATCGTTCTCCATGTTCTCGGGGTTGTTTAGTTGATTCTTTCACCAAGAGCACGTTGAGGGATAAGTCATAATCTGCAGCTTATTTGCCTTTGCAAATAGTTTTAATTATTATAATTATAATTATATTATTTATTATAATATAATTATATTATTTATTATAATTATAATTATATTAATTATTATAATTATAATTATATTAATTATATTATTAATTGATATGGACAGAAATGTGAATGATCCGCTTAGTCTCTTTAATCAATACTTTTCAGGAATTACTGCTGATCTCACTTTTATTTATTTATTTATTTAACATCCAAAATTCTTAATGTATGTGACGCACTATGTAGAAAAGTGAATTTTGCGCACGTTTCCTCAAATTCTGGGACTCCTATCCTAACATATAAACAAGTTGAATTATGAACACATGTGGAATCGAGCAAGAACTGATAAGACAATTTTTACTCCCGTGTAATTAATATAATTATAATTATTTTTTTAAATTTTTTTTTTATTTTTTATTTTACATCAAAAAACAGTTAAAACTGTGTATGACGTGCTATGGGGAAAAGTGAATTGTGTGCACATTTTCAAAATTCTGTGATACCTACACTAAGTCATATACAACTTAGATTTTGGAGCAAAAAAATGCTCCCATGTAATAAAATCTATTTTCAAGGATAAATAAGCAATAAATTTTGGCTCTTATCCATGTTATCCATGTTTTGGCTCTTATCCATGTTGTTATAATAATTAATATAATTATAATTAATTATAATAATCACTATTATAAGAAATGATGCTAGATTGTAATATCTGAGGGAATAGAATGTTAGCAATGCTAACCTTAATTTAACTTTTATTAATTATGCAATGAGAATTATGATTACAAGTTTAGAAAATATTTTAAATCAAACTAAAAGTCATCATAAAACTTTTCATATGAATTCAATTAAAATGGACTCTCTTCTATGTTATTTGAGCGTATGGGCAGTAATGTAGTTAATTGAAACATAACTTTAATTAATTAAAACTTTTCATATTGAATATGAAATGACTCCATTTATGATTCACTCCCAATACTGTAATGGCTAGAAAATAGAATGTATGTACTCACAAACACATTGAGGAACATCACCACTCCATTGGCCTGTTTCTTCACAAGTGCTTAATGGATCACCGACAACTTTATAGCCTCTTTCACAACGGTATTTAACAAGTGATCCAATCTTGTAAGTGGCTACTGACACCGCTGACACAGCAGTTTTTATAAGGGTTCTACCATATACTCTGTCATTACCAGTCACTGATAGGATGCTGTGTTCAGCAAGCACAGGCTCAGGACAGCGAATTTCTGAAAGGAGTTTGAAAGATGTTGATCAGTAAAACTGTCCATAATAATGAGCATAGAAATAACAAAACCTTTACACATAAGAAATAAGAACTTCATAATATCATATTTATTAGCAAATATAACAATATTTACTTCAATTCTACCATTTTCCCTAATTATTTCGTGTGCAAAAATAAATTGTAAAATTAAAAACAAGAAGTCATATACGTTTATCTAGAAATTTCTATACTTGTGTAAATGTAGTATTTTGTAATGTATGATTCCACTCATGTGATCTTTCAAAACACAAAATTGAATATTTCTGTATTTGAAAACCTTAACCCTACATTCATCCAATCCAATGCAGTTGTTAGCAAACAGTAAATAGTATGTTTTCCTATTTTTTAATAGTAATGCTTAAACAAGAGGAACAAATAGTTTCTGACTCGGTTTTAAAAGGAGACTAAAAAAATTGATAATACAGTTATTAGGTTGCTCAACATCCCTTTGATAGAAAAGCAGAAACAATCGTTTGGGCGTAATGCACCTTGAAAAACAATTTGTTTATAATAAATTTCCTTCCTATTTGATAAATATATCGACTTGCAAATTGCAGGACTTAAAAGAGAATATAAAAACAAAATAAAAGTTATGCTCATACTCGCCGTAAAAATACGAATTTAACATAATTAACTTGGCCACAGAATATGTTTACAAGCAAGTGCATTTTAAGCGTATGTGGCAGGCAAAAACGCGACATTGGAGAACTGTTTTTTCAGTATGCTTTTATAGAGCGAATGAATTAACCGCAAACAAATGGGGTCTACTAAGATGTTAATTTCTTTTAACTCTGCATTTAACCGCCATTCAGATTAGACAATAAAAAATTTGCAATTTTTTGCAATTTGCAAACATTTTATAAACAATTTCCAAATTTTGCAAATCTAAAGGGGGAGAGTTTCCCGATGTCCCAGAACCAAAAACCGCGAATTAACAATTTCGCAACAATTTATAATTTTATAAACAAATTCGAAATATGCGTTAGAACGGTCGGGAAGGCTCCGCGAATTGTTCCTGAAATGAACATATCAAAATAGCAGTTTGACAGGAGTTACAAATCGATTAATAAAAGTTAGAATAATTGTTGCTAAAATAATTAATATTTACTGGTCTATGGACAATAATTCTAGACGGAAAACTCCACTTAGAAATATTTTTTCGTCATGGCGTACGCGCAGGCAAAATCTCTCCTTCGAAAGGGAAATTTCCGCCTCGTACGTAAACGAACTAACCCCCTCCTCCTGAGACAGCGTTCTTTATGCCCCTTGTGATGCTCCACCATCGCAGACAACTATGGTTCTACATTCTAGCGATTGATCAACGAGTCCCTCCCCCTGGCCGCCGCGGGGTGCCCAACTTTGTCGGCGCGGTTGGGAAGAATTTTGCCGGCCAATTTTTGTGAAGGAAAGGGTACGTAGTAATAGAGAGAGTAATGTAGGGAGTAGTATGAAGAGTCTATATACGGAGTAGTATATATACTCTCTATAAGGAGAAATATAGAGAAAGTTATGTAATGCTGCGGAAAATGGATTTCGAGATTTCAATGGAAATATACGTTTTGGGGTCCCCTGATACCAAAAAATTGTTATTTTAAACGTCCTTTCGTCCATCTCTCTGTCTGTGAACACCACTAGCGTCTAAACCATACGTAGAATTTTTCCAAAATGGATATAACCCGGTCGATCTGAGTCGACTCGAGATGCTGCGATCTTGAAAATCTTTCTTTAAACTTTGAGGGTACATGAAACTTTGAGGGTACATACTTACATGAAGCCCCGCCGATATTTTTAAAATTTTCTAAAAAATGACTCCAAATTATTTCTTTACATTTCTTCTAAGAATAGGATAAAATACAATATTTGCAATTTAATAAAATTGCACAAACAAAATTTTCTCTTTTTCCTCTAAATTTTTTGTAGTAATAGTGTTAAATACACTCTATAAGTTGACATATACGACATATTGCTCTATTAATTTGTTTATTAAAAATTACAAAAATGAAATTTTTTGACTTGTCTCTCACGTCATGAATATGTACATTAGCGACAATTTGTTCACGTCATTATATTTATTAGTACATATGCTTTAAATAAAGTTATATAAAGATTCCTCAAAACTCAATAATTTTCTATCAAAATGAGCTCAAGAATCCGCATTTTCAGAAACGCTCAAATGCCATTTTCTCAAAAATGGCTCCAAATTTTTTCTTCAAACTTTTCCAACGGATACTGCTAATTGCATTGTTTAAAATGACATAAAGATTATTTTAGTGTATTCTTTTGTTTTCTCAAAAATTACACAAATGTATTTTTTAAATATCTCTCACGGCGTTGCTATGCACATTTCTTATGATTTGTAAACACTATTACATTTGTTAGTGGAATCTCAAAAATCTCAAAAATTTTGTGTGAAAAAGAACTTCAAATTTCACATTTACAGTAACGCTTAAACACTATTTTCTTAAACACTGCTCCAAATGTTTCAATGAAAATTGCCATTTTTAACTAGGTTTACTCTTCTTTAATATACTTTAAGTAATATTCAAAAATATATAAAAAGAATTTCTCAAAAATGGTTCCAATTTTTCTTTAATCTTTTGGTAAGTGCTAAGTATACGATGACACAAAAATGTAATTTATTTGGTATCTCTCTTGCGTCTTTAGTATTTACATGACGGGGATTTGTATACATTATAACATTTGTAAGAAAGAGTGCTTCAAATGATGTTTCTAGAAAACTCAAACATTTTCTGCAAAATGAGAGCGAAATCCCACGTGTTCAGAAATTCTCAAACATCATTTTCTCGAAAACAGTTCCAAATTTTTTCTTTAAATTTCTTGAACGGAGAATGCTAAATATATATGCTAATAATAATGCTATAATATGACTAAATGCTATAATATGAATGCTAATAATATGACTAAATGCCAATTTGATGGTCTTTTGTTTTCTCCAAAATGTCAGTATTTTTTAAAATACCTCTCACGCCGTTAAAATGTACCTTTTCTGCAATTTGTATACTGCATATGACTACTGCATTTGTGAGGAGAGGAGCTGCGAAGATTTCCCATGAAGATTCTTGAAAACTCAAAAGTTTTCTGTGGAAAAGAGCTTCAAATTTCGCATATGCAGAAACGCTTAAACGACATTTTCTAAGTAAAGGCTACACATTTTTCAATGAAAATCGCCATTTAGGACGAGCGTTTACTGTTTTATAATATTGAAGTCATAATTCACTTCTACTTTTAGTGGACAGAAAAATTGAACAAATATTTAAAAAATGTACTTTAGACGGCAATAGATGGCGTGTGAGATGAGAGTGAGAAAAACGAAAATTGATTGATTGATTTGTTCGTGTTTCCGGGCGCGTCAACTGCTTTGGTTATTAGTCCCGATAGTGTAGTGCATGTTTTTCCTCGGGAGATCTGCGGTGATCTTTCCCCGCTGGACGGCGAGATCCGGTCCGACCTACCGTCGGCTAGTGGGGTTTCCCCCTAACCAGGACTCTCCCATCAGCGGGGCACTGCCCCAGCCGGGACATGCTCTAAGCTCCCGACCGGTCTCCCGGAATATGTGGTAGTGTAGTGCATGTTAGAGTAAGTGTGTGTGTATGAGGAGAGGATAGGGCAAGGAAGAGGAAGGAAAGATCCTGGAAAGATCCGTGGCCCGTTTGGTAGGGTACTGCTCCGGTATTCGCCTGGTGTTGATCGGAGAAACCACGGAAAACTACCGATCAGAACAACCGGTCGCTAGAATTCTCCTCCAGACAGCGACTGAATTCGACCTAGCTGAAAAGCTAGTGTCGAAAACCCTGCCGCCATCAGGACTCGAACCTAGGACCTCTCGGTCAGAAGCGCTGCAGTGGGAAAAACGAAAAGCTAGCTTAGACCAAAGAAATTAGAAAAGTAACTATGACAAGAAACTGCCATTCTGTAGCACCGCTAGTTAATTTCTCGTATACGTACGTATATACAGAGTAATATATGTAAGTGTAGAAAGAGTTAGGAAAGGATGCGAAAAATAGATTTCGAAATTTCAAGTTCACGGAAATACAAGTTTTGGGGCCATGTTTTCCAGTATTAGTTAAAGAGCAACAAAATTTCGTTTTCGGAAGATTTATTTAGGAGGAAAAAAGACAATTTTCCATTTAATTATGTTTATGTATTTCTGTAATATCATCGTTTCCTTGTAATTGTCATGGTAACTTGACATGAAGCAATACATCAAAATTGCATTTCCGGTATTATTTAAAGAGCAACAAAATTTTATTTTCAGGAACTAGTTAGCAAAATTAAGCAACAATTTCCTATGTATTTATTTTTAATTTATCTCTGTGATATCGTGGCTTTCTTGTAATCGTCGGTTTTCCTGAAGTGAATTTGGTGAAATTTCGCATTTCCGGTATTAGTTGAAAAGGAACAAAATTTCCTTTTCGGGAAATATTGAGTAACAAATAAGCGTCAAATTCCCATGTAATTACTTTTTAGTTATCTTCTTGATATAGTTTCTCTCTCTCTCTCTCTGTTCCTCTCTCTCTCATTGCACAGATTTGTAGGTATGTATGTGTGACGTTTCGCTTATGAACACGTTACTTTCGTTTACATCAGGATCATTCAAAGGCTAAACAGATCTTAATTGCAGACGTCTTGCTCTCAAACCTAGTAGCATTTATTGAAATCATATTTACGGTAGACTTGGTTTTAATAGTGGTATGGCCTTGTTCTATACAAACCTGAATCAATCAGCTTGTAGTTTGAATGGCTTAGTTATTTTTCATTCGGAGCAAAGTGAGACCTGAGGGCTAAAATAGACGTTTTTCGTCCTTACCACTGCCATCACCATCATCACTAAGGCCAATACCATGACCACCACCACCACCACACCCTTCGCCATGACCGCTATGAATTCTGTCATCACTGGTTCTACCTTTAGTGGTCTATAACCATCATCTGCTGTCACATCACTGTCATTGACATTCCTGCTGATTCCGTCTGACTCACTCAATGAAGTCATTTGAGAATTGCTCCTCAAATTATATCTCTTAAAAAAAAACAACAACAATAGATTGTGTTTATATTAGTATACCTTCGCATCTTGGTGACTCATCACTCCATTGGCCTGTCTCCGAACATTTCCTCGAAGGTACACCGATTAGTCTGTAGTTTCGAGAGCAGCTGTATTTCACTTCACTGCCTAGGTACGTGCTTCCATTGATGTACGTCACTGTACCGTAAGGCACAGGAGGGAGCTTTCCACAGTCTATAACTAAAATACATATTTCAATCATGAGTAAAATATTAGACTTGATAATCATCAAATATAAAAGTAAATTTTTCATTTACATTCACAAATAGGTGGTTCCCCGGACCATTCTCCATGAACTGTACATTCAAGAGCTGGTTCACCCCGAAGTAAATAACCAGCTTCACAATGGTAATTTATAGTGGAATGAACATTAAAATCATACCCTACAACATATCCGCCTGGGGGTACATCTGGTTCATCACAAGTAATTACTGAAACAAAAAGTTGTGCTATGAAATGTTTTAATTGTGTTTTATTATATTAATATTAGACCAGTTTCCTTAACTTACAAACGCATGAAGGAGTATTGGCGGACCACTTTCCTTCCCTGGAACACATCTGCTTCTCCGTTCCATCAAGCCAATAGTCGTCATGACAAGAATACACAACTAAACTGCCAAACGTTGTTGTTTCATTAAGAAGAATATATTGCCCATTGTCTATATGAGCAGGTGCTCCACAGTCAATAAATTTGCAAACCGGTGCTTTTCCTGACCATTCACCTCCAAGACTGCAAGATATCACCTTTGGTGCCAAAAAAAATTGCCTAATAGCTTTGATTAATGTTACTTGGCTCTGGTTAGTTTACGAGTGAAAAAAACTTATTTTATATTGAAAAGAATTGTAAATACCGATTCTCCGAACAAGATGAAGCCTGATTGACAGTTGTAGGTGGCTGTAGATCCTGCTCTTTGACCAGAAACATCGATATAGCCCCCGTGAATTTCTGGAGGTGCTGGACACCAATCATCTAAAAAATTCAAATATTGTCGCCTTATTAAAAAATTATATAATAGAAAAATATTTGGTAGAATCAGGGTAAGCAGTACGGATGTTTTTCGCAGACTTTCGACTTTCTTAATGATTCCCTCTCTGGCGAACGGCAATGCGGTCCCGAGAGCGGAATAGCATCGTATTTATAACCTCAATCGTTGAAGGCGACTTGAAGTTTCACTATGCGTGTCTAATTTCATGATGAAGCTCCGGCATTTGTCCGACGCGATTATCATAAAACATACTTGAGTATGTGCAACACAACATTTCCAATATATTTTATTCCAAAGTACTTCCTTGCCGTACACTTGTAAGTCACACTTGATGCTATGCTTGTCGAAGTTCGGGACGAGACTCCGTCCTTTGGCCTATGCGATGAACAAAAAACCTTGAGCTTGTTTAAAGCAACAAAGCATTTTACGACAAAATACTTTTTAATTAATTAAAGCGAGCTATTCTCATTTCAATTATGGAATAGAATACCTTCGTTCTCGCCACTTGTTTTTCGCTTTCGTACACCGATGCGAGAACGAGTGACAGCGCTACAATGAATGGGAATCGTACTGATAAACCTGATTCATCGAAATATTTAACACAAAATATACCCAACAAAAAGTCAATAACATACAATTTAACAAACCACAAAATTTATATTACACAATATACTTCATTTAGACTTGTCTAATTACTAGAGCCCGGATTTATTGTAAATTGATACAATAATTCATATTTTTTTCCTTGTGTAAGAAGGAATGCTCAATTGGTGTGCCCAAGGAACACTCAATTTCCAATTATTTAAATATAGTTTTGTAATGCACTTAATACATATTTTGCCAGTTTTGTTAATAAGTATCTTTCTGCAAATTGCTCATTATTTTGCATATTTTATTTGGAAAGTATATCGTTACTCTTCCAGTGGATCAACTACCTACTCAAAATTTCATTGAGCGGAATAGTACGGGTAAAGTGACTGATGAATGAACTGTGCATAACAATTGCGAGAAAAAGTGTTAAGATGCGTTGTAGGGTATATTTTAGTACATATTTTCAAAGTTTTTACTGCGTAAATACACACATATTTCATAGATTTATTAGTGCCTATAATAAATCCGGCCCCTACTGATTACGCTATGAATTTATTGAAATGTGAATACTTACAAAGACACTGCGGCTCTTCTCCACTCCACAATCCATTTGCCTCGCATGTTCTCTTCTCATGGCCAACGAGAGTATAATTTTCATGGCATGTGTACGAAACACCTGCTCCAAATGTTGTTCGATTGTCTTCTATTCGAACTATGCCATGATTTATTTCGTTAAGTGGACCACAGTCAACATCTAGAAAAACAAATTGGACTGAACCACAACCTTTTCCCTAGTACATAATATATCTCACGTTACAATGAAATATATGTATATAGTTAAGCGACCTCAAAATAACAATAGCGTTTCTGCAGTTAAACAATTAAAATTATAACCAAGATCCAATGTTAGAAATGTAGTACGCTCCCGGCCGAAACTAGACACAAAACGCTGTATGAAGAGAACATATCACTGGTTTCTTTGCCTTTTAAATACAAATATTTGTTGTATTATACGTACTTAGTGCATTAGCTATTACGTAAATATCTTTACACAATGGGTTGTGAAATAATAAAAAAATATTATACAAAAATTAAGGAAATCAGGGCCGGCAGCTTCCGATCTCCAAATTATAAGATCACAGTTGAAGTAAATAGTCGATGTCGCTAGCCGAATTCCTTAACTGCGCTCTGTGAAGTCACGGAGGTTAAGCGATTTCGAGACAGTGCGGGTTCCCGTTTGGGGGGCTGTCTAGGAACCCCGAGATCTAACGGCGCCGAGCCTCTGACCGAAGGGATTAAAGGTACCGACCGTCTGCGACGTGAGGAGACATGCCAAAAAAAGTTAACGGAGGATTATTCCATGCCAGGCGCTCAATGCCCATAGGACACTACGCCCGTAGGAAATTACGACACAGGACATGACGTCATCAAAACCCCGTGAAGTCTTTAGGCGTTTATAAAACGAATATAATAATTAGAATAGAACAACGAAAATGTAAGTGGTATTTAACTATTTGGGCATTTCAATACATTGAAACATATTAAAGGAAAGAATGGGGATATAAAGGCAGTACTTAACCATTCGTTTACCGAGTGGGTACAAAAAGCACCCTCACCATCTTTTTTTAAAGTTATTGATGGTTTTAAAATATAATACTTCAAATGTATTCTCGGCCAAATAGAAAACGTACAGGAAAGTCTTTACAAAAGACATTGGTCCCTATTTTCAACCATATCATAACTACAATACATTTTAAAATGTACTACAACAAAATATTTAAAGTACGCCCCCATTAAAGGATTCGGAGTCTGAAGAGACTGTGATCTTCAAGAAAAATTTGCATTAAAAAAATAATAATGAAAAATATTGAATACATTTATACTTTTAAATTGAAAAAAAAATTACCTTCATTACCTACAAATAAGAACAATTATATTCGCAATCCATATAATCATCACCTTATGATAACAAAATTCTATAAAATAGTTCTTTTATTTTGGGAAAAAAAATAGTGGGTCCAAAATGTACCCAGTCAGTAAAACTTGAAAAATATTTGGCTTAGGAAACGAAGAGTTAAAGTTGTGAAATAATTTGCTTCTCGTGTAGGCGCGAGTGTCGGAAGTCTGGGTGACTGTAAATACGACATGAAATGCACTGGGAGTATCTAACCCTATATACACTGATTTCCTGAATTGTGCAAATCATCATCCTCACCCCGGTTTCCTGAATCAAGTAAGCCACATACCGGTTTCAGTTTTGTTTGCTGAATCAAGCAAGCCACCCCAACACTGTTGAATAGACACTTTTGAGGGTGGAATCACGGAAGTCTCGGGATACCAGCGGGGGGGGGGGGGAACGAGAGCTCCGTTACGAAACGCGCAATATTTGTATTATTATAACCACTGGACATTGGGTGTTTAGGGAAAATGCCTGTTTGACAATAGTGAACTTTTATAAATTCTGATAATATACATTACTGGAAAATGAAAAAAGAACACTATGAAGAAAATAACTTACAAATGCCAAATTTGCATGGGACATTACGAGAGGGCAGTTAATTCAATGATCAAACTTGCAGGGCTGCTGGCAAATGAGGAATCATTTCATCAGCCGTGGAATGTCGCAAGCTTCGCAGAGGTAGCCTACCTTGAGAGTCAGTAGGAGCCAGTTAGCGGTGGTAAATGGACCTCCGTTTGTGTCTGCAACATTATTAACATACCGCGACAGCGTGGACGTGCACCACTTCTGTAACTGACGGAGTCTGAACGAGAGAGTTATGATAAATTTTACGGCGCGTTTAATAATCTTTTCCTTTTGCCTTATCTACTTGTATATTTTATACGGAATTGAAGCCCTCTTTTTAGGTTACATATATGCTTTAATCAACGGGTTAATTGCCTCTGCAACACTTTTACCAAATCTATTCAATTATAAAAATTCTTTGACATTAGCGCCAATGACCTCAGTAGTTGAAGCGCCCTCGAAACCACAGTCAATCAATCAATAAATCTAGTACTTTGATCGCTACCTTTCGGTAGTGGTTCGTAGTTCGTATGTTCGGCGAATGTTAAAGCAGCAAGAGGCCACATATTGCAATATATGTTTCCTTCCTTACTCTTTTTGTTCGTACTCTCACCTTAAGGTCGTACGATGAGTAGATTGGCCGTCAGCATAAATATTACCTCCCATTGATCTAAGAAAGTACCGAGTCGAGAATCAGGGAATATCTAAATCGGTATCAACTGGTTTATTATTAATAACAAAGAACGCGTTTATACGCAAGGTCTAATGGGCAGTAAATTCTCCCTCCTGTTGGATCCGACCCTGAGATTGTTATAACACTGAAATGTTTTTGTAGTACCCATATACGTGTAGGTAAAAATGATACAAGATAAAATTTTATATAAACCTTTTAAATGAATCTGTGAGACTGTCTGTATTGTTTACACACGCTCGAGATCAGTGAATATTTGGCCCGTTTCGTTTTACCAATCCGGGGAAACACGAGCGTCTTTGGTCACAACCCAGCGGAATTTAACTGTCACATATGCGAAACCCCTAGTGTCCTGATTTTCATATGGACGAGTGTTAGTGGTTACTTGTTTCTCTATAGGGATGTGCCAGTAACCTTTGTCCGAGTTCTGTCCATTTACAGGGTAGGGAGCGACGCGCCCTCACCTAAACAAAAAGTTGGGGCGCACGGTTTTGTATTCGCTGTCCTGATAAAACGCGGTCGGCAAAATCCTTTACTTAATTTCCTTCCCGACCCAGGTAAATGTGTGCGAGTGTAGAGAGAAGCAGATGTGCGACGTAAAAGCCTACGGGCCTCAGCTCCAAACCCGTCTTGATGGAGCCTAGTCTCTCTGTCTCTAAACCCATATCTGCGTATCTGGCTCATGGTTTTTGCTTGTCTGAGGACAGTCTGTGGAATGACCGAGAAGGGCTCCGAGACACATCTGCACCATGGATTGAGAGGTATCACTATGGCTGCACCTAGAGGAAATATGCAAATAGACTAACCCGAGAGAGGGTTTCTATCAGACATCGAAAGGCGATGTATATGCTTTTATGCTTTGGGATAAAACATTTTCTTGGATGTGAAAGTTTGAGAAAGCTCTTCATGGTTTCGATATTCCTGTCTATCTTCATGGATGAAGCTTTGTTTGGGAAATATATTAGCAAATATTCGTAACACATTTGTGCGAAAATATCAACTACATCGTAGGGACATTGTGTTTAATGTCGGATCCAGGATGGGGGTCAAGATGTCCCCTTTAAGCTAACCAGTTGTTTGTAATTTTACTCAATTTAATCACAATAATTTCCATATACGGATCTCATTGCATCTAAAAGAGTTACCTTATTATGAATAGTCGTGTATTTGTATTAACAGCATACAATGAAAAATATATATCAAAATATTTATGGATGTCCAAACTAAAATTGACACCATCCTCTGAAACACTGTGTGGATATGCCCCTGAGTTTTTGTATCTTGCCCTATAACGAAAGGGCTCAGGGCCCTATAACGAAAGGGCAAGGTTATGCATTTATTTAAGGCATCTAATATTACAACAATTTAATCGTTCTGTAAAAGTTCTACGAGGAAAATAAAAGTATCAACTTACATTTGCATGATGGAGCACCACCAGACCAAAATCCATTCTTGTCACATTTTCTGGAGATATTTCCAACTAGTGTGTGACCTACTGGGCACTTATAAGATATCACTGAACCAATGCTATAGTTTGAACCTATGAATGTAGTGTTGAGAAGTTTATCAGGACTACCACATGTTGGAGGTGCTGAAAAAGAAAACGTTTGATATAGATTAGTAACTAGTTCCTAAAATTGAAATAATAAATACACTGATGGGGACACAAAACTTAGAAGATAAACCGCGAGCAGTAGCTTAGTGCATCAAGTGATGTCACTGCAGGTCCTAATTCGAGTCCTGACGGCGGCAGGATTTTCGACACTAGCTTTTCAGCTAGGTCGAATTCAGTCGCTGTCTGGAGGAAAATTTTAGCGGCCGGCTGCTCTGATCGGTAGTTTTCCGTGGTTTCTCCGATCAACACCAGGCGAATGCCGGAGCAGTACCCTACCAAACGGGTCACGGACCGCGCACGATCTGTCCTTCCTTGTCCTATCCTCCCCCCTTACACACATACACACTAACATGCACTACACTACCACATATACCGGGAGATCGGTCGAGAGCTTAGAGCGTGTCCCGGCTGGAGCGGTGCCCCGCTGGTGGGAGAGTTCTGGTTGGGGGGAAACCCCACTAGCCGACGGTAGGTCGGCGCCGGATCTCGCCATCCAGCAGGGGAAGATCTCCGCCATCTCACGCGAAAAAAACATGCATTACACTAACGGGACTAATGACCGAAGCAGTTGACGCGCCCGGAAACACGAAAAAATCAATCAATCAATTAGAAAATAACACAACTTTATTTGAACCATCACCAATGAAGCAAACGAGCTTTGGAACAAAATTGAGCAACAGGGGCAACGCAACAACGCAATGGTGTTCAACAAGAATGTAATATGACGTGTCTAAGGGTTTTCGCAGCAGCCTCTCAGCATGAAGTCATACAGAATCCGAATATTCTCCTTCGGCATACTTTACAAATCGTCCTTTAAAACCTTACGGAACTCAACAAGCGTGTGAGTAGGTCACGGCTATTGGAGACTACATTCGTGGTCGCTCATACCAACGATCCTACCTACCACCAACGCCACACAATATAGCGACGAAACACGCCGCCACTCTGAAGAAGGCCGAAACGCGCGCATAAGCACCAAACTTTATTTTTTGAAATGCCGTTATTTCTTAATAAATCTCAATTCTACATACTTCAAATGACTAGAAACCTGGAAAAAAATTTTTTTTTGTTATTTACGTTAGTAAACACGCACTTAGCCCCTTAGCAACCAACCATCTAAAAACTGTTTTAAGAGCGCGTCCATAGCAACGGCCGCTAAAATATTTTTAATGGACTCTCGATCATTTTAGCGGCCGTTGCTATGAACACTATGGACTCTCGGGTTTAGATTCTGCTTGCATTAGTAGAAAAAACATTCAACTGTCTGATCACAAACAAAGCATCCAGTACCACCAACCCTTGCTACAGAAAATCAAGAGTAATGACAATTCTGAACTCGCGAAAGTGATAAAAGTTTATTTTTAATAAGCGATAAACTAAAATAACAAAAAATAACAAAAATCATTGTATGTAACTCGCCCTCTTTCAAAATGGCGTCCATTTATAGTTTACATCACGAGGATAAAAAAAGCGCGATTTACATTCATGAATTGATCTTTGACGTGTAATTACACAAAAACGACTAAAAACACTTCCATGAAATTAATAACTTTTATTATATGGATTTTTATTAATGTTTTTTCGTTCACCACAGCCACATCGATCTGACTCATTTAAAATGTTGACTGTTAAAAGTTTACATGACGAGGTCTGAAAGAAAGCGCCATTCCCAAAACTACGTGATATTTGACGGACAATTACACGAAAATGATTAAAAACACTTCTTTGAAATTAATAACTATTATTAATTGGACATTTGTTAATGTTTCTTCGTTAACGAAAGCCGCCTCGGCCTGTCTGTTTAAAAATAGTGACCGTTCAAAGACTACATGACGAGGATTGAAAGAAAGCGCCTTACCAAAAGTAAGTGATTTTGACGGGCAATTACACAAAAACAACAAAAAAACACGTCCATGAAATTAATAAATATTATTAAGGGAACATTTTATAAAATTTTTTCGTTAATAACAGTCGCCTCGGCCTGCCTTTTCGAATATGGCGAACGTTTAAACATTACTTGACCAGCTTTGTAAGAATGTGCCATTTCGAATAACTAAGTGATCTTTGACGAACTATTAAACAAAAGCAAGTTAAACATTTCCATGAAATTAATAACTATTATTAAATGGATATTTGTTAATATTTTTTCGATAACAACAGACGTCTCGGCTAGCCTCTTTGGCGACGTTAAAAGTTTACATAACGTGGTTTGAAAGAAAGCGCCATTCCCCAACTAAGTGATTTTTACACGAAAGCGATTAAAACGATTGCTGTAAAATTAATAACTATTATTAATTGGACATTTTTTGATGTTTTTTCCTTAACAACAGCCACCTTGACCTGCCCCTTTTAAAATGGCGACCGTTTAAAGTTAACATGACGAGGATTGAAAGAAAGCGCCTTACCAAAAGTAAGTGTAAGTATTTTAATCAATAAATAAACAATATGAATTATGTGGAATATTATTATTTTACACTTAGAACATGTTTCAATAGATTTATACTTAAAGAACCCATTTAAGTTCACTAAATAAATAGTTATTTAACTTAACATCCTATGCGTGCGTTTCGGCCCCGTTCAGACCACCGTGCGACGCGGGTGGTGCCAAACAACTCTTGCAGCGATCGGGTTTCTTTAACCCTACGCGGCATCCTATGCAGCATGGGTGTTACCTAAGTCGCTCGGCGACTTCAACACCAATCCGCCATCGGGCCTGTCGACTTGGTTTACTGTTATTCTCTTCCACAGGATACCCTGTATAGGAAAATTGTTCTTCGGAAAAATAAACCAATGTACGATAACGGATTTTCGTTTAAAAATGAAAAACTTAATATATTGTGGCGGCACGATATTATTATTATTATTATTATTATTATTATTATTATTATTATTATTATTATTATTATTATTATTATTATTATTATTATGTACAAGAGGAAAAGTATTTGTGAACCAGAGAACTGCGTGTCAGGACACGCCGGCGCCCGCCACCGCCCCTCCACCCCGCGACCGCCGCTGGAAGGTCCCCTCCGAAATCGCCCGTCCCTAAAGGGATTTACGACCCACAGCTGCGCGTCCACGAGGCCCCCCTTCTTATGAATGCCTCACTGTTTTCGGAGCTGAAAATTCCCCGCAGGTGAACCCCCGACTGGGAAGTACAGGCCCATTTATTAACTTTGTTTGTTGAAAAGAGTGTTATGAAAACGTCTATTGCATAAGTGCACACGCTTGGAGATAGAGTGAGAGGGAAAAGGTCGAATTGACGGAAAGTTTTAGGGAATCGTGACATCTGATTGGTGAAGTATTAGCTACGACGCCATAGGTTTAGGCCAATCAGAGCACAAATGACGGGGGAAGGGGTAATTTCAAGAGTCAGTATGTAATTTGGGGAGGGGGAACCAAAGGGCACGCACGTACGGAGCCAAAACCCAACAGGGACTTCTGATCTAATTGTCGGGCAGGGAGCTTCGCACGAGGCTCGCGCACACACTCTTGACCTAATTTTCGGTCAGGGAGCTTCTCACGAGGCTCGCGCACAGTGAAGAGTGCTATCTAGGCTTCAGGCTGTTCCGCCGAGATTGTCGGTGTTTTGATGCGCGATCATCGCGCCACGGTGCGCAAAACGGCCCGTGATTATTTCGTCATCTTACGGAGCCACGCTGCCAACCAATACCTGATGCGGAGTCGCCGCTAATCGTCATCAAGAGGTGGAGACGGCCCCGACAATACGGGCTTCCTCTAGCAGACGCGGTCTGACGCTGCCCACCCTGCGACCGCCGCCTGTGCCGCGGTCCCGGCCGCCAAAAGCCGCCCTTCAACGAGCCTGCTGCCGCCAGCTGTTGAGGTCACCGACCCGAGGGAACCCCGCCGCTGGAGCGCTGGTTTCTCTCGCCATCAGGCAAAGTAAACCTACGCACGGGTTGCTCTTCAAGCGTTTTGGACTTTTAAATAAAAGAAAATTAAGTACAAAACTTCTCGCATGTAAGCGTTGCCGCGCAGTGGCTATTGTGATTAGGAATAAGGACTCCATTTGTAAATTAATTTTATTTAATTTAATCTTATCTTTTTTTATGAGCTCATTAGGCAGGACCAATTCAACTTCAAATTCTCAATGTAACTTCTCTGACACCTGTCAGAAATAAAGCCCACATTTATTTATCTAGCACAACTTCAATTTGATTAAGACCATTCTCATCAACTTCCTTCCACCATCCAATTAATCGATTGAGCTACGCCCGGGCCGGCGTCAATCACATCTAGAGCAAGGAAGCGGCGTCGTAACAATATTCTTCAATAAAAAGGACTTAACATAAACAAACATATCGTTTAAACATTAACCGTACACTCATTAACCGTTAAAAGACAACCAAATTAAACTGAAATCACTTTCATGTTTCTATTCACAGAATGGTGATTTTAGTTCAGATTCTAATATTTCTTCGGGATCAGTCTTTTCCTTTTAAGTTTAAATTTTTCCTCTTATTGGTCGACCTTGCTATCAGCTGGCGCGGTCTCGTCTAGGAACGTTGATGTTGCATTCAACCATCATATGCTAATTCTAACAATTCACAAAAATAAACTCTCTTATGTTCTAGAAAATCACAATTATGGAATTTAAACTACATCAAGGAATATATAACGAACTAATTTTGTACAATGTTTTCATTAAAATTCTTTGCTTCTGTTTCTACTGAATTTCTCAACTTTTACGTCTCCCCAAAGGTCACGATTCATTCGTTCTTAATAATTTTTTTTTTAACTTTTGGCTAATCCTTTGCCTTGAAAATAAAGAATGCTATTTACGATTCCTTTATACAACTTTCTCTTTCTTTCCCATATCACTGCACGGGTAGTCACGAGTCCGCATTCGGGCTGCAAGGCAAGCACGGCGCCTAGCACATGCCTGCTTCATCAAGCAGGCTCGCGCGGCTCCTTTCGAGGCTGGTGGCGGCGCCGCTCCGTCGCTCCAACAGCGGCTCCTGCGCCCTAGACTTCCGCGATCGGTAGGCTCGCGTCACTGCTCGGCTCGCAACTTGCACCGCGTCCCACTTCCTTCCACTGCTTATTTACTGCGCTGATTAAAAACTATTCATAAACACTCTGTGACGTTACTATGTGAGTGCGTGAGGAGAAACTTGAGTGCTGCTTTACAGTTTCGATCGGCAGCTCGACAATTAACATTTGCCAGTATTGATTTGCCACATTTGATAGTATTCCTAGATATCCGATTACAACGGATTTTCATCCCTTCGACAATGGCACACGTCTTGACGAAACGTCGCTCACTCGAACTCTCGATGGTAACCGCACCGCAGTTCTGTCATGATTACTTCTTCACAGCTTTGCTGACATATTAAGACTTCTGTATTTCCGTTGGTGCTAGTCTTGGGTTGCTCGTTTCCCTCTTTTATCGTGACCGGTCAATAGCAATTTCTCATTTCTTCGCGTCGTTAGATTAATTTTTTGATTCGTTGGCACTGTGTTCGCCTGACGGATTCTTCCCGCGTTGGGTGACGTCGTCGTTGCACCAGGTTTAAACTTGAACACACACGGACCTTTGTTAGAATTGGATGTTCATTTTCTTTTCTTATTATTTCTTTAGCATGACGTGATGCCTATGCATAACTTCGTCTTAATATATATACAATTTTCCTTTAGCTGTATTGCAATTTATTCTGGGGCCTGGCGCTGATCTCCCTCGTCCTCCATACCAGGTACCGGAATGGCATGCATAATTCCTATGCGTAATAACCCTTCATGAATAGCATTAATTAATTCTAATATTTTGGAAATGGAAACCTCAGACGTTATTCACAAAAGAGCGCAATTTGTTCACTATGTGGGGCACATATTAATTTTACTTATATTGTAAGATGTGAGTGATGTTTCAAATGAAGATACTTTTTTTAACGAATAATTTCAGACCACAAATCAGCGACTTAGCAGGGTATTATCGTTGGCCCCGGATTATGGATTCGGGGCAAGGGTGGGTGGGATTTTTTACCAAAATACTAATTTCGGGCAAAATAAGTATGTTATAAGTAATACGAAACAATGGTTTGGACGATTTCAGATGTTCCAAATTGGTTTCGTGATAAATTTATTATAAACGCGTCTTCGAGCAGCGTTTATTTATTTATTTATTTATTTAACGTCAAAAAACAGTTCAAACTGCGTATGACGTGCTATGGGGGAAAATGAATTGTGTGAATGAATGAATGAATTTATATATATTCATTCATATTCATTCACACACACACACACACACACACACACACACACATATATATATATATATATATATATATATATATATATATATATATATATCAATGGCGTTCATTCTATGGAATGAAGGGAATGATTCATTCCCCTAAGCAAAGCAGAGAAAAAATCCTTTCGATATTTAAAATATTCGTTTCTTATGGCCAGAGCAAAACGTTTACTCAATCTAAGATTCTGAGCTACGTACCAGTGGTTGAACCGTAACAATCAATGTTTTCAAAACGGTGTGTAGTTTCATCTCGTGACGTCAGCGAAGCTTCGTTCTTGGAGAGGGGCAGGCATTCGACTTCGTCATATGTCGGGGCAAGTCGGCTTCGGTTCGTGAGTGCGCGAGAATGAATTTTCTAATACGTTCCGTTGTGATCGGCTGGTAGCTATTTCAAGTTGGAAAGATTTTTGGCTTTTTGAGAGTGTTTGATACACGCGCGAACTTAATCATAATACAATGTAAGTATAAAGTACATAATAATAACGAGAACGTTTATCTTAAGGTAAAGAAAGTGTTCTAAAAAACTAATTCTTTGTATTCCGTTCTGCAGTTCTCCCTTGCGGGAAGGGAATGCATTGGCAAACTCATTCCGCGTAGTAGTGGCATCTAGCGAGGAAAGTGGAGACTAAGCAGGAAACCAGAGGGGAGGCACGTTGACAGATTTAGGGGGGCCTTTCCGGTACTTCTCCTGTCAACTTTTGTACGCATCGCAACTTCCAGTTGCTGGTCAGTGACGAAAAGCGACAGTGAAGGAAAATTTCTCCTGTGCTTTCGGCCTTGTTGTTGTTGTTGTTGTTGTTGTTGTTGTTGTTGTTGTTGTTGTTGTTGTTGAGCAGTGGTATCGTGAGTAGTGCTGTTACTTTAGAAAATTTGGACGCAAATAAAAGGTTTCGTGGCAGGGAAGAAAGAAAAAGTACGTTATCTGAGGTGCAAAAGCTCATGAATGAGGCTGTGGAGAGGATAACAGCAGAACAATGGCGCACTGAGGTAGGTCATATAAAAAAGGTAATTTCGAAGGCATGGGAAGACGAAAGAATTGTAGAACAAAATTTTGAAGAAATTATTTCTCTTCAGTATTAGAGTTCCATCCCGTCCAAACAATCATCAGAGGGACGTGATTGAAATAAGTTGAGTATTTCCTTTATAACAGTAATTTGTTTGACGATTAAAACTGTGTAAATAGTGTAAATCTAGTAGAAATTCTTGTGTTTGTAATGTTAGAGAACATCTCGGGGTAAATTAATGTGCTTCGCGTAGTGGAGAGCAGCATTTGACATAGGACGAAAACTGCAGTTGTGACGACACATGCACTGAAAAAAAGAATACCATAAATCGCAACAAGGTTTCAATAGTTACACAAAACCTTCGTATGCGAAACGGAAACCTTGTTGCTTTACTTCTTTTCCTGGTTACAACAGCATCTAAGATAAAAGTAAACCTTAATGGGCCAACCGGCCTGCGATTTCTGAGAGGGTGATGTTGCTTCATAAACCGACCTGTTGGCCTCATCAAGTCTAATCATGTCGCAGAGCAATAGCTGGCCACAGCAGCCAGGTACCTAGTCAGATCATTTAAATATTGAAAACATACATTTAAAAACATTCAAAATCTGTTAAACAAATGTGTGTATATAAATCACATTATTTCAATTACATAATAGAAGCATGATACGATAATTATGACTTTATCAAGCAAAGAAAACAATCTGTCATTCTTGCTCAAAACGGAAACGAAGTTTGAGACAAACTTTAATAATTATATTATTTTCCGTCTGCGTTGTTACACATGTAAATATAAATGTCGAAAGGCAGACTAATTACGCTATTTATTTATCAGCTACCAGTCCCATGCCTTCGGCGGGCTCTTGGAAGTGTGTGTTGGGGGACAGGAAGTTGCGCGCACGCGCCAAAGCTTGCCGCAACCTGACCGTAACGCAATATTATCCGTTCATCCTAAGAAAAATCCTGATTTAAAGAAGTACAAGTGTAAGTTCACTACATAAGAACTAATTTGAGCCATCGGTTGTTAAATTAACCTTGCATCAAAACTACTGCAAACGAAGAAGGAGACCAGTGTGAACTGCATGCGTGTTGCTGGGCGATAAGGACCTGTGATATTTCAGCCGTGGATTGACGAGGGTCAGCACCGAGCGTGGGAGAGGGTCAGGAGGAAGCGTGGGACGCGGCTCATTGGACCGCGGCGTCGCGCCGCCGATCGGCCTGCGAGGACATACTATTCAATTCATTTTGGAAGGGGTAAGAGAGTGTCTGGAAAATTTCAGACACTTTCTAAAAGAAAAGTTCAGGAAAATTTCTTGGAAGTGGCGAAAAGCGCATCGTTGTGAAAGTTTTCAATTTGTTATTGTAGAGGAATACGTCGTGGGCGAAGCAAATCGTACTAAGAGTTCACTGGTAAGTACCGTATTGAAACCTATCGTGCTGCATCGGTGTGAATTATAATCTAAAGGATATCTTTAAATAGGCGCCAGACTACAGAGTCTAAATTACCTCTTTGAAGTGAAAATTTTATTTCATTGGCAGTAAACGGGCGAATGAATTACGAAAGAAAATGATTCCTTTATTTACACCGCCTATTTGAAATCAAGGAAGAATTGTCAACCAACATTAAAAGAGAATGGTGGAATGGAATTGTAACTTCTAGGTATGTATATATTTCTATCATGAGTTGTAATAATAGAAAGTCATATATTAGTTTATGTGCATTTCTATTGGACATAACGTACAAAACTTGGCCATGAATCCAGCTGAAAGTTATTTTAATGTAAATTGTAAAATTCCTCTAAAAGCTTATGTCGAACAAGATAAACAATTATTTCGTTTTAAATCATCACTTTGATTCCTTTCAATTCAAATTCTTATGTTAAGTGGATATAGAGGGCTTGGCTTCAAAACTCATTATTTTGCATTCATTTGTGCTTTTTTTAATAGTCAAAAAAGTACCTATTAAAAAAAGTTTAAGTTATTTGATTAGTTTTTAATACTCAATTAAGCATTGCAAATTCGTATTAAAATGTAAAAAAAATGTTTATGTTGCCAGTTCATTGAAATAATTTTAATATAGTCTTGAAGTGTCATTAATGGCAATTAGAAATTGTAGAATTAACTGTTGTGTAGTACTCCCATATGTTAGAAGGGTACAGAATTTTGATTACCATATTTAAATTGAGACTAAAGCCTATCATGTTCTGTAAATAATTGAACAAAATAATAATGCATTCCTCAAGAAACTGCTGTAAAACACTTTCTATTTTTTATTTTATTTTTTCAATGATTATCACTTTAATTATATTTTCAAATACTATTGTATTAATTTTATTTTTCAGGTAGTTTTTGGCACAGGTGATGGAAATTGATCATTGAAACAGGTGATAGTTCATTGATGTAGATATTCATGGATATTGTTAATTCTAAATGCCTATTGCATTCTATGACAAATACATGAACATGTATTTGAAGGTGATGCCAATATACATTTATCTAATTTTGCAAGCATCATGGACTTTTGTGATTTCATTTGTATTTAACATTCACAAAATGAATATACATTAATGGTTCAAGTTTTTTAGTGTGTATCATTTTTGACCAGGCTAGTTATTTTAAAATTCTCATTAGGTAATATAACTTGTGTTATAATTCTGATATAGTTTCAATGTGTACTATATAGTAGTGCTCTCAGAATGACTACAAATGAGTATTTTGTGACTACAAATGTGAATTTTTTATATTACTCATGTAATTTCATTAGTATAATTTCATTAATTTTATATTACTCATGTAATATAAAAAATTCACATTCCCACTAGAAAACTGTCATTAACTTCAAAATGCTGGTTTTTCAGGACTTTGTTTTACAACTAGAGTTCCAAATCAAGTTCATGGAGTATGACAATCTGTAATTTTCTTTTGAAAGATTATTAATTTTTACTTTGGTTTCCAAGGAAAAAAGGTTTCACGTTTTTCATAATTTAGGGTTCTCCACAATGTGCTGTTTGTGGCATATAGTATGAATAACACTGCATTCTCAAACATGCAATGATTTTGGCTATTATTCATCTTCAAAATTACCAGAGAAAATATCTCAGATTGTGTTAATGATTCTTGGACAAAGAAATGTCATTACTGTTGTAATTGTGTTGACCTTGATAATTTTCTGAAACATTTCCCTGCCCAAGTAAACAAAATACTTTCCTCTTGAAATAAAACAATTCAATATTACTAGACATGATTCTCGTGCCATTTAAAGTGCTAAAACCTGGATACATATGCCAGATAAAATTTGACAAAACATGCACAATCAAATTTTAGCTTGGTATTTTTTTTCATTGTATTTTGTAACAGGAACAATAAACAATTTTTCTAAATTTTACCCAGTCAAATTCATCCTTTTGTGAGAAATGAATCTTTTTGAACATTCTACTACATCACCAAATGTAATTGGAGCATATTTGTAAGATGAAATCTGAACCAATGTGAGGTCGAATTCTGTATTTTCTGCTCTTGAATCACAAATTTTTTTTCTTTAAATTTCATAGAAGTTTTAAATCAGAATTTGAATTTATTGGTTTATATAATTTTTCCTTGGCAGTCACACTTGCATGTCCAAACACTAATTTCAAAGACATCTTCAACAATATTTAACGACTTCAATAGAGGTAATCCTGCTGTTTTCAATTTCTGAATTGGTATAGGCAATTTTACAAAATTTAATTAAATATGCATTTTTTTTATATATACATGGTTTTATAACATATTTTATTTTATTTTTTTGCATGCAAGCAGACTAAGAGTCTGCACCTAATTATTTTCCCCTCCCTTATATCACTGTCAGTTACCAGTGATACTGAGTAGTGATCTATGAGTGTGTGAAATTTATCAATAGTATTCGAAGAATATAATTCTAATTTTTGAAGCAATCAGCAGAAAAGTATGCATTTAACAAAATAACTTGCCAAATTTAAAAGTCACTTCAGAACTGGTTGTTAATTTGCTAAGAAAACTTATTATTTGACTCCTCCAAAGGCCAATCATTTCGTTTCACGCTAAAGTGATGAGTCTTCTCCCACCTTACACAATACTAAATTTATGATTTATCCCAACCTCTCACTATATTTATTCGCTGTTATTGAGTGCACATTCTTCTCTACATTTTTTATTGTTGCATTCAGGTGATAATTAAGTTATGACAATAATTAAGTTATGACATTTACTTGTTGGGAGTGTAGGATTTGTAAATGCAGGCCAATGAGCTTATTCATTGTCAAATGGGCAAAGAGGTTTCTAAGCAAAGAGATTGATTTAAATTGCAGACCCATCAGGTAAATCAATGCTGGGCAATACATTTTAATTCCAGTTTTTAAATTAATTTAACAAATTTGATCTGATTTTTATAGTACGTTTTTACATTTAGATTACAGAAATTGAAATAACAGAAGTAAAAAATATAAATATGATTTATGTTGGTGATTTCTTCCATATACTTTTTTGGTTTTAACAGTATGTAAACTATTTATGACTTCATTGTAATTGTAAACTAAGTGTTATTTTTATGTAGATGAATTTTGTGCTAGTGAATACAAGAACCCTAAGTATAATGAAGGAACTAATAGAATTGAACCTTTCGTAACCAAAAAAACAGAAGAATATTAAATTTGTAAAATGAAGGTAAACAAAATAAACGACAAACACATTCGAAAATAATTTTCAGCTACATATTTAGCCATAATTTAAATAAATCTTGGCATTTTTATAAAAGAAGAATTAAATTTGTTTTTTTTTGGGATCTGTAATAAAAGCTATTTAAATGTACTTGTGAAACAGTTTTAAAATAGTTTTGAAACAGTTATAAGACGTTTTTTAAAATAGTTTTGAAACAGTTATAAAATGTTTTTTAAAATAATTTTGAAACAGTTATAGAATGTTTTTGAAATAATTACTGATGGGTGTAAACACGTTCTTAGTCTCCTTGTGTATTTAATCCACCTGATCACATAAATGATTAAGTGGTACATCAATATTTCATTTTCATTTGTTAGCTATTAAGTTAATGTGAATATATTCCATTCTATTGTGAATTATGTCATATTTTACACATTTTACTTTACTAAATAAATATTTTAATGTTAAATTCTAATATTTTATTTCTAGGTACATGCTGTTTCAGAATATTCATTATATATATAATGAACCTATAATATATAACTTTTATTCAACAACAATGCAGGCATTATTGATGTATGTATATCTACCGTAATAACAGTCAGACTGCAGAATTTAAAGGCTTTTGAGGCTTTTTGTGTAATTTATTGTCTCTATAGATACAGATTCTGATCTATCGGACCCACGAATAAATCTTATCATGACGGGGCAGCTTTGGTACCCCCTTTAGGCAATTGTTGAGTGAAACATTAAATGGTAATTTAGGCAGAAACTAATAAAAAGGTACCAGGCACACAAGAAATTTAAAGAAAACATTTGGAGCCGTTTTTGAAAAAACTTTGAAATGTCCGGGGGGCTCCATGTAAAGTACCCCCAAGTTTTAAAGAATGTCTTTCCAAATTTCAAAGCTTCAACTAGAGCTGTATGGACAGGAGTTTCTTTAATTTTCAAAATATCCTACGGATGGTTTAGGCGCTTAGAGGTGTTCACAGACCGACGGGCAGACAGACAGACAGACGGACATTTTGAAAAAAAAAACACCTTTTTCTAAGCTACGTATATTACTCCGCATATATGTACGTTTACTAGAAAGTAAAAAGCAGTCGAATTGTGTAAGTTGGATGCTTTTTTATGTGTTAATTTTTCTTTGTGAACAAATATATTTTTTTGCAAATGTTATCTAAAATTTCATCCCAATCGAATGAGTTCATCGCACGATGCGCTTTGCGTCTCGATCATACCTTTACAAATCTCAACGTAGAACAACAATAATTGTAATACAATAAATAATAAGTAGGTTCCAAAGAGGGATATTGTATTATTTGTATATGAAATGCAAAATACATGTTAGTTCTTTCTTACATTTACATTTTGTATAAAGAAAACCTGCCTAGAAATCGAAATACGGCAGAAAGTGAATAGATACAATCTTACCTAGAACGCCAATGCGCGATTTCTATGTCCACTACTAGTCGCGCACTTTTTCTTGATACTCCACAGCAGGGGGTGTGGGGGGAGGAGGTTTCTGTCTACGTCACAACAGTGCAGTGCTGTCAACTTCAACGGCGGAAAACTGAGCGTAATAGCACAATTATTAGACTGAGGTAATAGCGTGTCTTGGGCTAGATAGCAATGACAAGTAACGAAGGTAGGCAGCACTGCAAACTGAGCCGTGACGTTCCGAGTGGAGCTGGTGTTTTCTACCGGGCCGTGCTGTGCCGGGCTGAGAGAGGACTAGGGGGCTCGGGTATCAAGAAAAAGTGTGAGCATAGTACATATTGATAACAAACGCTACATTAATTACTAACAAATATGTTCATTTCGTTATTTTCAGTGAAGGAATTTTCATGGTATCAATACTATTTTATTACTAAACATCTAAAACTATACTATTCATTGTACGTACTATGCTGACAGATCCAGTGAAGGTAATCAAGATTACAGCCAACGTCGTTCCACAACCAGTTACGACCACCATCGAGTACGACACAATTCTGCTCCCCATTGTAGTTATTTGGCTGATCTTTACCCCATGAAGGTTTTGCCACAACTTCACCTGGAACATGCAGACATACGGATATTACCACAGAACAATGTCCAGAATAAGTAAGGTTTGGAATTCTCAAAGGTGTTAAGTGACAAAAAAATTACATTTTAGTTAGAGACAATTTTTGTATTTATTAATTATATATGTTCGTAGTCTTTTATTCAAGGAACTATGGCAAATTGAAGTATTCTTACCTTGTTTACCATGCTCAGATATGTAAATAATATTAACCTAAACATCATGTAAAACAATATCTATGCATCTGAAATGAGGAAAAGTGATATATACTCACATAAGGATTTCTTCTAAATGGTGTTATGTCATTGGCCTTGCAAAAATATTTTTTCAAACAATAATCTCTATTTGAGTAACTCTGTGTGTGTGTGTGTGCGCGCGCGCGCGCGCGTGCGCGTGCGTGCGTGCGTGCGTGTGTGTGTTTGCGGATCCGTCACTCACGGCTAGACCATTTCCCGTCCACCAACCGAGACATTTGAGGTGTCATTCGCCGCGTCTCGGTCTCCTGGTGGGGAACTGATAATTTGTTTCCGGATCCGGCCAAATGATTCTTAGACATTTCCAAAAACGTGTTTTTTTTCTATTTTGGCACTGCGATCTTAGTATGCCGGGAATTAAACCAACGCCACATAAATAGATCTATGTAGGTGGCGTTGATTAAATCCCAGAACCCGAACGCATAATCTTTCTACAACGCCATAATTTTCTTTCACGAGGATGGCAAAACTGATTAATACCATCTTTAAGTGAACAAGTGAATGGCGAGGCAGCTTTCATTTATTTTCATCCGTAATTTAAAAAATAAATTTGCAAAATTCTACGAACAGTATTGCCTTCGAACTTACTAAATTTGAAGAACTTCAAGTCAAAACGGAAAATGCAAAACTGAGTAATGCTAGAGAACGAATGAACGTTCTTAAGTGTCGACTTCTCACATTTACCTTTTAAGTGTGGAAATACCGAATTTCAAATGAAAGTGACTAACAACATTTTCTTATTAAATTTAACTAACACTTTATTCACATAAACATACAAAACAGTCACCTTTTATTGTTTATGTCACCTCTCGGGTTTTCAGTATGCTGGGGTTCCTGGTCCCAATGACTCAAGCACCTACGAATAATAAAATGCTCGAAGCATGGCATCCGGGTACACACTGGATGTCACAAAATAAAAATAACTTAAAAAATTAAAGTAATGTTTAAACTGCAATCAGGGTCTGGGATTCGTTTTTCTAAATGGAAATAAAGAAGTAGTGGAACACCAGTTATACTTTGAATAGGGAATATATTCCTTCTCAAGAAACACACAAAAACAAAAATAGCAGACAGTATTTTCACTAATTTTTCAACGACAAGAAACAGCATTTAACTAATTAACTCAATAAAATACAGTTGCTGAAAAGAATATATATACACAATACATAACCCTTAAACATATAGACTAGAATATAATTTACACACCCTGAAAAATTACACAAACATTCAATTCAAAAGTTATCACACTGTGCGAAAATTAACTTAAACTTATGAAAAAAAGAAAAATGTATTGTACATATTTACATTGGTATTTGGTCTTTAGTCTTTAGTTTAAAGTCATTTGTAGCACTTCCACTCACAAACACAATAGTGTATACAAATTTCTGGAAATGTGCATTTACGACGTGAGAGATATTTTAAAAAAATGAGTACACGTAATATAAGTTTGAAGAAAAATTTGGAGTCGATTTTGGGAAAATGGTGTTTGAGCGTATCTAAAACCGCGTAATTTGTAGCTCGTTTTCACGGAAAACGTGAGAGTTTTCGACATATAAAGCTCGCCAATATTTAATGCTGTGTATGAATTATTTTAAAACTATTGTATATCTTTTATAGTATTTTAACTCTAGTTATATTAACTATAGTATTATATTATCTTTAGTTATATTAACATTAGTTATATTAACTATAGTTATACAACCTGCAACCCAGGTTATAGTGAATTTCTGGGGACTAACACTGTTGGTTCACTATATCACAGATTCACTACATTCGATGATGTCAAAATGAAATAGAATTTCTCCACAATTATTAATTTTATTAATATAGAGATACAGCAAAATCCATTAAAAGCACGAACTGAAAGTTTCAATATCTTTATTTCTCCTTACAAAATAAATTATTTTCAATTGTTTGCTTCCTACATTTTTCATTCCAAATTTCTCTAGATCCTTCTCCAGAGTTCATGCTCTCTGTATTCTTGATTCTGCATTGTGCTCTGTCTCTAAGTATCGAAAAACGGTCTTGATACTTTTCAAAGCCTCTTGCACTGTTAGAACACCGTCCCGAGGCCCTTTAACTCTCCTAATAACATACGAGATCCAATTAATTTCCAGGACGTATTTCCTACGTTCACTATCGCCGAGGTTCAGGTGCACTATAACCGAATTGTCTTTTGCTTATTTGTAATGTAAGTGAAACGGGGCCAGAGACTTAAATTCACTATAACCGAGGGTTCACTATATCCGAGTTCACTGCAACCGGAGTCGACTGTATTAACTATAGTTATATTAGCAATATTATTATATGAACTATATTTTAAACTATAGTGTTATTTCCGCAACATTACATAACTTTCTCTATACTACGTATACAGAGCGTTCAAAAAGTCTCTCCGCAGTGGCTTCCTCCCAACTCCATCATCTTTTATGCGGAAACGGCAACATCGCACCGCGACGGCGCATTCGCCCTGGTCCGTTACGCAACAGCAGCAAAGGAGAGTGATGTGACACATGAAATGCAGTAGGGAAAACATAGTGACGCTAAAATAAAAAGCATTTGAAATAAACTGTTTATTTTTTACTTTTCATCATGTGTTCAGAATCATCTTCTTACATCATGTGTTCAGAATGTTTACCAGAACTTTGAAGGCAAAGCGTTACTTTTTTACGTTTATTATCAAAAACTCTTTTTAAAGTTTTTTGAGATATGGACATTACATACGAAGATATTGAGTTTTTAAATTCAATGGTTTTGGGACAAGTTTTGTAGACATTTCCTTTAGCTGCACCCCAGAAAAGGAAATCAGGAGGTGTGAGATCCGGCGATCTTGGCGGCCATAGCTCTTTCGAAATTATGCGCTTCCCGAACACTTATTCCAATAGATCCAAAGAAAGTTTGGCAGTATGTGCTGTGGCACCATCTTGCTGGAAATACGCATTCATTATTTCATTCTCTGTCAGCGGTTCAATGAAGGGACGTATCCCTTCATTGCGTAACATTCCGTAGAATGTTATTACTGTTATGTTACGGAATGTTATTACTGGAATGTTACTGTATCATGGAAGAAAATTGGCCCAACAACACGTGCTCTAGATATGGCAATCCATACTCCTATTTTTGGTCGTGCAATAGCGTTTCCTGGATGATGTGAGGATTCTCTAACGTCCATATTCTACTGTTCTGAGAGTTTATGTATCCCGAAAGATGAAACCAAGCCTCATATGTAAAACACGTGTAGTCCAGAACATCGATGCCTCTGCTTACAAAGTTCTGAAATCGCTCGCAATAACGAACTCTCTTCTGGGGATCAGTAACTTGCAATTCTTGTACTGCCATTACTTTGTAAGGAAACAGTTTCAATTCTTTTCTTACAGCAGTGTGTGCAGTACCTAATGAGACTGCATATTCTTGAGATAATCTCCTCATTGGTTTTGTGGGGCTCTGTGACATTTTATCAGAGATTGCAAGAAGTTTATCCTCTGATAAAACACGAGGTCGCCCACTTCTCGGCGCATCTGTTAGAGAACCTGTTTGTCTAAATTTCGCAATTAAATCGCGTACAGTATCACGATGTGACACTACAGATTTTGGAAATTTCGTCACAAACATTTGTTTCACATCATCCGTGTACTTATTATTTGCTCGAAACACATGTTCCACCAAAAATACACATTCTTCCAGTGTCAGCATTCTAAAAGTTATAATCTGAGTCCTCACTCACAACAAACAACTTGTAAACTTCACATACAGAAGATGGCCTGTCGTTCAGTTCAATGCAGATTCAGAATCTAAACATACAACTTGTATTTAGTCAAACTGAATGTGTCACTTGGATACAAATAATACGATAAAGTATTTGTATTTCAGATGCTGCTTACATCCAGCGAGTGCGCTTCTGGGAATAACACTTGAACGCCGTTGCGCTGAATGAGCCCGCGATGTTGCCATTTCCCAGTAAAGGCTGATGGGGTGGGGAGACGGCCACTGCGGAGACACATTTTCAACGCTCTGTATTACTCTGTATATACGTAGGTATACCGGCTGTAGACCTGGTCCTGGCTGGATGAGGAAAATCTGAAGGAATCCAGAACTTAAAGAATAAGCGAAGATGTTACTCCTACCAGTGGTTGTGTGTCCGAACCTAACATGGGCGGAATTAAATGTGTATTCCGTTGAAAATGTTTTCGAAATTTCTGTTGTGCATCTTACTTCGCTAAAAGTGATAATACTTTGCATCTACAGACTTCCAACAAAGAGAACTGCAGATTATATTTTGTTCTTAGAAAACCTGGAGATAACATTTAATAAAGTCAGCAATCGCTCTTTTGAATTCATTGTTGTATGCGGAGATTTTAACATTGATTTTCTGGTCGCATCTTGCGAGAAAGAAAAGTTTCTGAATTTAATTAATTCCTCCACTTTAGACATTACAACTAATGTACCTACACGGATCACACAAAATTCGATGAAGGCAATTGATCAAATTATAATTAACGAAACTACTACTCGATATGAAGTTGAAACAAAAGATTTAGGATACAGTGACCTTGATGCACAAATTCTTACTGTTATAAGAAATGCGATCACTGACTCAATAAATAATACACGTATGACTAGATTGTTTACAAAAAGTAAAATAAAATTATTCATTGATTACTTGATGCAGGAGTCATGGGAAGCGGTTTATAATACTGTTGAAACAAACGACAAATATAATTCTTTTTTTTTAACTCTTTCATTTCATTTTAACATTTGCTTTCCTCTTCAAAAAAGAAAATTAAATATTTCACGGAAAAGCAATTCTTGGATAAGACAAGAAATTAGGACATCTTGTGAAAACAAGAGAATTCTTTCTTTCATTTCTAAACGTCATAACGTATCTCAAGATTTCCTCACCAACTTTAAAAAATACAAATCATTGTTAAGAAACGTCATAAGGCAGGCTAAAATCATGAAACACGATCAGAATATTTTGAACTCAAATAAAACAAAAGCAATGTGGAATGTAATAAAAAATACGACCAAATCAACTAGAAACCCTGTAGAGAATGTTGTTTTAAAATATAACGATAGAAATGTGAACTATCCGGCAACAGAGCTAGTCTCTTTAACTAATACTTTTCGAGAACTGGTGCCGATATCACTGTCTTCAGCCCCAAAATTCAATATTAGATATTTCCCCCTAAAATTTAAAACACGGTGTTCGTTTCCGAAACGTCTTCCTATGAAATTCTCAAAATAATCGGTAAACTAAAAAATAAATATTTGTCCGGTTTAGATGAATTCCCAAATTCTTTGTTAAAGACCTGTGCGTATGCCATTGTACACCCGTTAACTCACATATTTAATTCATCTTTATGCACTGGAACGATCCCAGATATTTTCAAAACAGCTAAAATGAAGCCGGTCTTCAAAAAAGGCAACAAAAATTAAATTCAAAATTATCGGCCCATTTCTCTTCTATCAGTTTTTTCAAAAATATTAGACTTTTTTTACGTACGAATGGAAACCTTTGTCAGTAAATACGACGCGCTTTCAGATTGCCAACATGGATATAGAAACTCAAAATCAACGGAAACAGCTATATTTTATTTTCTTAAAGATGTCTCCTCATCATTGAATCAAAACAAGGAACCTATTGGATTATTTTTAGATCTCTCAAAAGCTTTTGACGTTACTGATCATGACATTATACTTTCAAAATTACCTTCATATGGAATCCGTGGTATTGCTCTAGATTGGTTATGTGCGTACCTTAAACAACGATCTCAGAGAGTGGAAACACCTTACTGGATTGATGGAACATTACGTACGCACTTTTCAGACTCTTGCACGTTCCTTGCTAGTTCCTCAAGGATCGATTTTAGGCCCTATTCTGTTCCTACTTTACGTAAACGATATGCCCTCAACGATTCTAAAACGAAAGAACAGTTCTCTTTGCGGGTGACACGAGCATCCTTTGCAATAAAGAAACCGTTAATAGTACAATATCAGATGTTTCAAATTGATTCCGAAATAAATTAATACTAAACGAAAAGAAAACGGTTTTAATGCAGTTTTCCATTTCAAATAAACAATGCTGTGTCCCGTTGAAAATGAACGGTGTACCATTGACTGATTTTAAGGCATCAAAATGTTCAGGTCCCTCAATTCAGTCAAACCTTAAATGGAACGTCCATTTAAATCAATTGAACACAAAATTAAGTTCATTATGCTACGCGTTCAGAATTCTTGCAAATTCAGTCAGCCATTTTTTTTTTTAATTTGTTGCGTCTACATCATCACTTAACGCGTCTCCAAGCTCCTTAAAGGGGCGTTGAGCGCTTTGCACTGGGGAGTAATCCTCCATTAATGTGCTTTTACTTTACTTCGCGAATGTTCATTCCCGCCTGAGATGTGGCATAATATACTGGGGAAATACATCTTACAACTCCCAGACTTTTAGATTACAAAAACCAATTGTACGAATAATAACCAAATCCCACCCACGTGATTCATGTAAGCCTCTCTTCATTAATCTAGGAATTCTACCATTACCGTGTCTTTTTATTTACGAATCAGTGGTTTTAGTAAAAAATGACTTGCTTAAGGGCGGGAATATATTTTCAGAAAATGCCGATGTCTATTACTATAACACTCGTCGTAGAAATCATATTCATCAGGTAACAGTATCAACAGCTCATTACAAAAAATTCACATGCTACAATACATGTACATTGTACATGTACATTTTACAACACTTTGCCAGATGACATTAGACGATTAAATTCGATAGAAAAGTTTAAAGTTTAAATCCCAAGTGAAATCGTTTCTGCTGCATAACTGTTTCTATACAATTAGAGACTATACTGAGGATCACAAGGAAAATAACATTAATTTTAATAGTGATATTTAATGTATTATTTACCATTGGACTGTATAATTCTAAACAATATGCAACAAGTATTGTATCGCAGCTTCTGGGTCAATGACCCCATCTCGATCAGGTTTTTCGTCCAGTTTCCCTGATCCATTGAGCATATGCTGAGATGGCCCCTTGTATTGCTTCTGGACATAAATGTGCACGTCATTATCTGTGCACGTCTTCTAGAGTTCAGTGGGAAATATAGTTATTCAAATTATCGTTTCCATGTTGTCGCGGCAGGAAGTATTATTCCGAAGGACAATATGAATAAGAGCCCAAAATTTATTGCTTATTTATCCTTGAAAATAGATTTTTATTACATGGGAGCTTGCTTTTTTTCTCTTCGTTCATTCAAAATTTAAGTAGTACATGACTTAGTGAAGGGATCACAGAATTTTGAAAATATGCACACAATTCACTTCTCCCCATACACCCCCCACAACTCACTTCTCTCATACACAGTTTCAACTGTGTCTTTGACGTAAAATAAATGAAAAATAAAAGTAAACCTAAGGGGTTTCGTTAATTGAAGAGGGTTTGGAAGAAGAAGGGAGTGTTTGAAATACTGAACGATTCTGTCAGAGCTCTTAACGGCGGCGAAACGAACGAAAAAAAGAACAAGAAAACAACACGAATCCTAGTGCATTAGCACAAAGGGAATGAAGATATGTTTATGAAACAGACATTGGAAAAGATAAGAAAGCTGTGACTGTGATGTTTTTATTTCCTGCGTCAGGTGCTATAATGCGAGTAATACATCCAAGTATGGTACTACCTTATAAAAGTCTCGCTAAAGAGATCAATTGAATCCCCAGCACGTGGAGAATTGGTTTGACTTATAGTGGTTGGATGAGATCTGACACATTTGTGGGATATATTTATTTATTTAGTCAAAAACTGTATGTGACGTATGGGGGAGAAAATCATCTGCGCACGCTTTCTTGAGTTTCAGAATCCCTTCCCAAGAATTTAACTATTAATAGTTTAAATATTAATAATAATAATAATAATAATAATAATAAATTTAAAAAAGTGAGAGATTAACATTTCAGAAACTAGATATTTTCGTTGCCGAATTATAGAAAACTTATTTGTAACGGTAAACGAACGAACAGATTTGATTTCTCTGTATTGCTATCAAAATAGAAACTCACCCTAATCTCTACTATCACTACAAGCAAAAGGAAAGCTCAGCAAAACGTGCGCATAGTGAAGCTACATTTACGTCCAGAAGCGGAGCCATCTCAGCATTTGCTCAATGGATCCGGGAAACTGGACAAAAACCCGATCGAGATGGGATCATTGACCTGGAAGCCGAAGTACATTACTTGTTATAGGCAGTTAAGTCTTTTTTTAATTATACAATGCAAATGTAAACTAATTCATTATAATAATTCATTAAACTAATTCATAATAATCTTAGTTTTGTTAAAGTAAACATTATTTTTCTTTTTGATGATCAGTATAGTCTCTAATTGTATAGAAAACGTTTTGCAACAGAAAAGATTTTACTTTTAACTTAAATTTGTGTACCAATTTTAATTGTTTAATTTCATCTGGCAATGCGTTGTAAAGTAACGTACATGTATTGTATGTGGATTTTTTGTAGTGAGTTGTTGATACTGACACTTGATGAACATGATTTCTACGTCGAGTGTTGTAACTATAAATATCAGTATTACATGAAAATATGTTCCCACCGTTAAGTAAGTCAGTTTTGACAAATACTACATATTCGTAAATAAATAGGCAAGGCAATGGTAAGATTCCAAGCTCAATGAAAATAGACTTGCACAGATCACGTGGATGGCATTTTTTCATTATTCGGATAATTTTCTTTTGCAATCTAAATGTCTGGGCACTAAAGGAGGAGCTTCCCCAGAATATTATGCCATATCTCAGGCGGGAATGTACATTTGCAAAATAGACGCAACGAGCTGCATGAAGGCTGACAGAATTTGAAAGAATTCTGAATGCATAACATAATGCACTTAATTTTGTGTTTAATTCTGTTATATGTACATTCCATTTGAGGTTTGATTGAATTGAGAGACCTAGAAATTTTGTTACCTTAACATCGGCTAATTGCAAATTGTTCATTCTCAATGGAGCATACGTTTGACGATTTGAAACGCAAAATTGCATTGAGTCAGTTTTTCCTTCGTTAACTATTAATTTGTTATTACAAAACCAATTTGAAACTTCTGAAATTGTACTATTTATTGTTTGTTTTTTGCAAAGAACCTTCGTGTCATCGGCAAACAGAACTGTTCTTCCATTTTTAATAGATAAGGGCATATCGTTTACGTACAACAGAAAAAGGATAGGCCCTAAGATCGAACCTTATGGGACCCCATGTTCAATTGGCAAAGAATTGGAAAGATAAGTAAATAATGTCCTTTCGTGCCAGTTTGGTATTTCTACTCTTTAAGATCGATTTTTAAGGTACGAATTTATCCAATGTAGCGCAATACCACGAAATCCATAAGAAGGTAATTTTGAGAGCAAGATACTATGGTTAATAACGTCAAAAGCTTTCGAAAGATCTAAAAATATCCCAATGGGTTCTTCATTTTGGTTCATTGATGAAGGAAAGCATCTTTAAGGAAAGAAAAAATGGAAGTTTCCGTAGATTTAGATTTTCTGAAATCGTGTTGCGAGTCTGAAATCGCTTCGTTTTTCCTAAGAAAAGTTTCCATTCGCGTATAGAAAAACCTCTCTAATATTTTTGTCAAAACTGACCAAAGGAAAATTGGCCGGTAATTTTGAATATCATTTTTGTTCCCTTTTTTAAAAAGTGGCTTATTGTTTGATGTTTTGAAAATATCTGGAAATATTCCTGTGCACAAGGAAGCATTGAAAATGTGAGTTAGTGGGTGTATAATGGCAGGTGCACACGTTTTTAATAAACAATCTGGAAATTCATCTAAACCAGATGAATATTTATTTTTTAGTTTACTGAGAATGATATTGAGAATGTATTTGCTTCTTTTATTACAATTTCTGGTTGTATTGTATGGTATGTAACCTTATTTTAATATTCTTTTGTATTATGCATATTTTTAAGCAACCAAAAACAATGTTTATGTATTAAATTTTTTTTGTTTGCGTTTTGTTTTGTTTGACTTTTACGGAAATAGTCTGGGGAGCCAACTACTGTAACAAAATGGGTGCCAACTACTGTATAAAAAGGTGCTAACGACTGTGCTCACGTGAAATTTCAGACTTTTGCAATTTTTTCATACTTAATACTATAGTTTTCAAGATTTAAACATATTTCTTGATAAGTAAAAATATTTTGAAGAAAAATAGGCCTTATATTTAAGTAGAACAGTTTTGAAGACCGTTAGACAAATCCAAATACGCGAATCAGCTTTAAGGGTGCCAACTATTGTGGACTTTACCGTATTTGAAAGCTGATGGAACCAAGTGTATTGAAGTTCGTTTTTTTAAGTGAAAAAATTGCAACAAGAGATGTGCACTGATTGTGGTGCAATGGTTAATTCCTAAAGAGGCTTTCACAAAATTTTGCATTGAATACCCATTTTTGTCAATGATAAATAGCTGAACCCTTGGATCAAAATGTATTTGTTCTAGAATTTTTTCTAATTAAAAGGGATCAAGTGTAATTTATCATTCAAACTTAATTTCAGATTATAGTGATTTTGAATTTTGAAATGGCTAATTTAATTTCTAAATCCCCTACTCATCCGGTCCAATTAAAATACTGCGCTGTTAGAAAGAAGAGATTTGCATGGCACATTTGACAGTCTACATTTATTTTATTGATATTCCATGCACATTTTCTTCAATGAGAATGGTACGTTTTATTTAATTAAATCGTATTTTGGCGCAAAATCTATTAGAAATTATGCGTTGGACAGTCACATGAACGTTTTGTGTTAATTTTGTATGCCGAAGGTCCTAGCCACGTCATCAGATTGGACATGATTAGTGAAGAGTCAAATCGCCTTAAATACTGACTTTTTAATTTAAATGTTTAACGGTTTAAATACTAAGTCATGCCGCTCGTTAGCCGGTGTTGTCGCTTACCATGTTCTAACGCAAGTGGGCCGATTACATCACGTTCGTCATTATTCGGGAGAAGACCATATATTTTTGAAGTACGTAAGTAAGTACACATATTTTTGAAGTATGTAATATATCATTTTCTAATTTCTGATGAGTGTGTTCAAAGGCTTACTTGCCATATTTAAGCGCTACAAAATCGATATATGGACATTGCCTGATGCACAATGACTTAGGGGGTTTGGATGAAGCAACAAGAACGAGCCACCAACTCTGCTTGCTTACCGTCCACCCAGCGCCAGGTGCGTGAAGTGAATCCAGGATCCCGCGTCGCGCCAATCCACACCAGTTGCGTCTTGAGATGCATTTTCCTTCGTTCCAACTCAGCCACGAGGAAGGCCGCAGCGGCATCGCCACTCGCCAGCCCGTGGACCAGATCGCCCCCGTGGCGCTGGCAGTGGGCTCGAGCTTCCGTATACGATCCACCACGTCCGCCGGGGAACTCGTAGCAGGTGCGTGCGAAAGCAGAGATCTGAGCGTCTTCGGTTGCACCCGAGGGAGCGCACCTTTCGTTGGAAAATTCTGTAACATACATTGTAGTTCACGAACCAGACATCAACTGTAAGGGTTTCAATTTTTGTGGGAGTGGTTGGAGATATATCATTGCATTCAAAGTGGAAAAATACTATTTTTTGGGGGCGTCTTCCCACAACTAAAATATTGAAGATAGGGAGATTTTCCTTAATGAAACCTTTTCCACAAATATTCAAATAAGTTCATGTTCAATTTTTCGAAAATAGTAGTTTTCCAGAAATTTTGGGCGAAGTATAGGCAAATTAAAAAGTTTGTGTAACATTTTTTTTCTCAAAAACCGCTCCAAATTTTTTTCATTTTCTCCTCATATTGGCCATCATATTGGCCTCATATTGGCCCCATTTTGCCATCTTTCCGTTTTTTTAAATTACAAAAAGTTAACAGAACAAAACTACAAAATTGGAGGTTTTTGCTTTAAACAAAGTCTGTTGAAAATATCAGCGTTTTAAAAAAGTAATGTACAATTGTTTGAAAAAACGATGTGATTTCGCGTAATGTGTCTAAAATTTACAACTATTTTTCATTCATTCTATCATTTTCAACTATTTTTCCGTTTTATCGAAAATTGCAAAATTAACATTTCAAAACTACAAGACTGAAGATGGAGATTTTGCCTCCGACAAAGTCTGTCGTAAAAGATTTAAAAAAATGTTATTTAAAAAAGTTCATGTACAATTTTTTTACAAAAAAATAGTTTTCATGTAATTAACAATTGAAATTTATGGAATTTCTACAAAAATTACTTTCTCAAAAACCGTTCCAATATTTTTTAATTATGCAATAAGGGACGGCATGAAGCCCCCGGACATTTTCAAAATTTTCTCAAAAACGGCTTCAATTTTTTTCTTTAAATTTCTTCTAAGAATAGAGTAAAATACACTTATAAAGGTGGCATAGGTACAATTTTCACGGTTAACTCCGAATTTTCGAGAATAGCAAATGTTTGATTTTTTTTCGTAGTCTTCCTACAGCTTCAAAATTGAAAGTAGCAATTTTTCCTTCAAATGAAATTTGTTGTCCATAATTGGTCCTTAAGGTAATGTACATTTTTTGAAAATTTTAGTAGTTTTCGCGCAATACTACGTGCAGTGTTTGCCATTATATTGAAGCTCAAAGTACATTTTTCTCAATTTTTGCCTTTCCTAAGAACTCACATATTACTTTAAGAATATTAAGGAAGAGTAAAAGCTCGTCCTATATGAAAATTTTCGTTGAAAAATTTGGAGTCGTCTTGAAGAAAATACCGCGTAAACATTACTGTAAATGCGAAATTAGAAGCTCTTTTTCTCAGAAAAATTTTGTTTGATATCAGAGGACCTCAAAACATGTATTTCTGTTGAAATCCCGAAATTGATTTTCCGCAGCATTTTATAACTTTCTCTATACTAGGTATATTATTCCGTTTACAAGAAAGTAAAAAATACTCTTAACATGTGATGTAACCAGAATCCTTGTTTTGTGAGTCCTTAATACCAAATAATCGATTGACGGCAAAACGTCTTTCTGTCCGTTTGTGGTCAACGATTGCGCCTCAGTCGAGCGTTCCGCCGATTTTCTCCAAATTTGATTTTTCTCGATCTATCCGAACGAACTCGAGCGTTTGGGAGTGTAAAAATTTGAATTTTGAGGGTACTTTATATGAAGCGAGCATTTACGTTTTCAAGTGTCCGGTCCGAGTTGGAGCTATACGGCACTTCTGTGACGTAGTTTTATGAGTGACGCAGATTTAACTCTGAGGATCCGAGTTCGGGTCTCGTTGCGGAAAAAATTCTTGCTGGTTGAAAACACTTTTGTAGGTTTATGTAATAGTATAATATAGCAGAGTAGTTAGAAATAATGCGAGAAGTATGTACTTATGTAGCACTACTAATTTTCATGTGGTTATGGAAGACCTGTTTTTAGATAACAACACCCCGACCCACTATTCGAAAAAAATCCGCGAGTTTTGTTCAAAGAAAAGCATCTTGGTACTTGAACATCTTGCATATTCATCTTGCATTCAGCGACTATTGGCTGTTTCTGAAATAGAAAATGGCGATGAAAGCAAGGCATCACAAAACAATGTAGAACATTCAAGAAAGTCTGGCTGTGGTCTTAACGGCAATTCCAAACGAGAATATGCTACAGCACATTCATTCTCGTAATTTTTCTAAAGGGGGCCAACGTTAACGATTTATGTAATTGTAGTTCCCAGTCCTCCGAACATTTAAAACTAACTTAAATTAGCTGGCTTGTACTGTAAAAATGTTTTTAAGTATTACTGTACTGACTTTGTAAAAAATCGTATTAATTGCCTTGTAAAATTTCGTATTATTACCCCTGAAATATGACTCTGAACCATCGCTGCCTTTCTTTATAAATGAATTCGCTGTCAACCACATCAACAAGTATCAAGTGGTTGCGGTTATTTATACTTGAAAAGATAATAAAAAAACACGTTAAAAGAAACTATTTCCATTTATTGCTTCAAACGTCTCGGGGAATGCACAAAAAACTGATGAGAAAACAACCAAATATTCACAACTGCAATAGAACAATGGGAGGTAATGTACACAAAAAGTGGGCATGTCGTTCTATAGAAACAAGAAAAACGAGAAGATAACTTGTTTCCCTACTGTTTTTTTTTTTAACGATTGGTCCAGCGAGAAGACATTCATAGGTGATTTCTAAAGAAAATAATCCTTCAGCAGGAAGCTCCAGACGTAAATTTCTTACGAATTTGGCAATGTGACTCATTAAGCACATGAACTATGGGGCACAAATACGCTCTCTTCCAAAAGATTTGGATGTATTTCAGGACAATACACACCTAGTAGGTAGGAAGTTTAGACAGTAGGTGAAAGAAGTGGAGGCTTACATAAACTAGTGGATCTACCAAAGCACACACTTTCTCGCATTGTTTCTAAAAGCAATGCAATATCATACTACTACATAAAGCAGCAAAAGTGTTTTCAAACAGCAAAATGTTTTTCTGCTCCAAGACTCGATCTCAGTTCCTCAGAGTTAACTTGCCAGCACTCATATCAATAGGCTACACAAAAGCCTTACGGATCGAACTCGGGCAGAGGCATAAAAAAGAAAAGTCATAAAAAAATTCAACAATCAAAATATCTGTTAGAAACTCCAAAAGCCTTCAATCCGTTCAGCTTGATGAGGGAAAATCAATTTTGGAGAAAATGTGCCGAACAGTTTAGTTGGTTGGTTGGTGATTCAGGGCGCGTCAACAGCTTAGGTCATTAGTCTCGTAAGTGTAGTGCATGTTTTATTCTCGGGAGACGGCGGTGATCTTCCCCCACTGGATGGCGAGATCCGGTGCCGACCTACCCTCGGCTAGCGGGATTTCCCCCAAACCAGGACTCCCAGCGGGGCACCGCCCCATCCGGGACATGCTCTAAGCTCCCGACCAGTCTCCCGTAATAGTGGTGGGCGCCATCCAGCGGGGGAAGATCACCTCCATCTCTCGAGAAAAGCATGCACTACACTTACAGAACTAATGACCAAAGCAGTTGACGCGCCCAGAAATACGAAAAAATCAATCAATCGGAATATGTGGTAGTGTAGTGCATGTTAGTGTAAGCGTGTATTAGGGGTTAGGATAGGGCAAGGAAGAAGAAAAGATCACGCGCGGTCCGTGGCCCGTTTGGTAGGGTACTGCTCCGGCATTCGCCTGGTGTTGATCGGAGAAACCACGGAAAACTACCGATCAGAGCAGCCGGCCGCTAGAATTCTCCTCCAGACAGCGACTGAATTCGACCTAGCTGAAAAGCCAGTCTCGAAAATCCTGCCGCCATCAGGACTCGAAGCTAGGACCTCCCGGTCAGAGGCGCTGTAGTGACATCAGTTGATGCACTGAGCTACCGCTCCCGGTTCGAACGGTTTAGAAGCTACTGTTCTCCACGAACGGACTGACAGCTATTAGGTTGATAGGTTGATTGATAGATGGATTGATTGATAGTGATTCCGGGCACGCTAACTCTTAAGGTCATTAGCCCCGTAAGTGTTTTTGCTCGGAAGGTACCGGTGATCTTCCCGCCCTGAATGACTAAATCCAGCGCCGACCTATCGTCGGCTAGCGAGATTTTCGCCAACCAGGTACTTCCCACCAGCGGGGTATCCATCCAGTCGAGACAAGCTCTATGCTCTCAACTGGTCTCCCGGCATGTATGGTAGTGTGCTGCATGTAAATGTGTTTAAGTAACGGGTAGAATATGACAAGAAATGGGTCGCGCGAGTTCTGTTTGGTAGGGTACTATCCCGCCATTCGCGTGGAGTTAATCAGAGAAACCTCGGAAAACTACTGATCAAACCAGCCGGCCGCTAGAACTATTTTTCATATAGCCACAGAACTAGACCTAGCTGTCTGGCTAGTGTCGGAAATACTGCCATCGTCAAGGCTTGAACCTGGGATCTCGCGGTCAATGGCATAATGACACAATGACATTAGTTGATGCCCTGAGCCACCTCTCCCGGGCAGCGGTTCAGGCTATATAAATCCGTCCCATGGGTAGTGTATATATTGTATTTAAATTTCATGTTGATATATTCATTTTACTTAGTCGGTTCCTACAGATACACCGAAAAACAACAATTGGTTTGACGTGACATAAGTTTTACGAATCGAACGAGAAATGTGAAAAATTGTTCAAAAGTTGAAAATTTGTAAATCACATAGAGACACTTCCAGTATATTTATTTTAATTAATTGTATTTGCGATTAGAATTGCTTCAAATGGTTTTCAATAAAGTTTTTGGAATTCTCAATAACTTTCTGCGGAAACATAATAATCCCCGAGCAAAGCACGAACTACCGAACCTTCCCTCCGAAGAGATGAGTTCGCAAATTAACCACCTCGGCCACCCGGGTGGGTCACGGGATTTACACTTCTATTATAGTAATAAGAGCATGGTGGTTTCACTTCTAGCATTAGGCAGCCAAAAAATTGAGAAAATGTGAAAAATGTCATTTGGGCGGCAAAAGATCGCAGCTAGGAAATGAATAAGGCATAACCCGAAAGCTAGTCGAGGCTAAAGAGTTTAGAAAACTAACAAGTCAGAGAAAGTCTGTGCCATTTTACAGCACCACTAGTTTTTTAATTTAGCAACAGAATTTATCCACTTTTAGTTACCAGAGCACGGAAAAACATTTTTTCTGCCGAAAATTCGCCTTTTTTCGCCGCAGGATTACATAACTTTCTCTTCTTACGAAGAACGTCGTAATGCGAGTAAGTAAAAAACATTAGAACAATCGTATCTCGCACTTTGTGCTGGAGATTTGTGTGCAAACGTCACAGCTGTCGCCAGCTCACTTATATAAAATGCCTCGAAGAAGACTAAGATACGAGTAACTGAAAGAAGGGTTGAGGAGGAGACTTTGGAAAACATGATAATTGTTTAAAGTTTATTTTAAATATTTCAATCACGTCTTTTGTATTCTTCACATGTTATTGTGACATAAGGTGTTCTTATACTTGTGCATTCTACTTTATTCGCAAAAATATTCAATATTTTTTCTTAAAGATATATATATATATATATATATATATATATATATATATATATATATATATATATATATATATATATATGTAAGTGAATATACTCCGATTGTATTTTAATAACGATTTCCTTGTTACTTCCAGGTATAAAAAATCCTACACACTCAATTTCGTTTTGCGGTGCAAAGTCCCTTGTGCATGCGCATAGGTAACGCGAAAGAACGTCCGCTCAAGGGTTAAGGCTAAAGTTACCGATGCTAGTTCAAATTGTCACCACCACGTAGCAGAGCCGAAATATGCAAAGTTTACTTAATAACATCTGCATGTATGGTCCTATTTTCGATGTGTAAAGGGCATTTGACTCGTATTTAATGTAGAATTTACGATGTGAAGACCCTTTCCCCCTCATAAAGTTGCGGAAACTCATTTTTCAAATTGTTTTTCATAGTTCTGGACAGAAATTTAAAAAATGCAGACATATAGCGCGATGGCAACGTGTTTTGTGAATCCAACGCCGTATCAATCGTCCATATCGGATGAAAATGTGCGCCATAAAGTGGAATTTAGCAAAATATAATATCCCCCCTCCACCATGCCGCGCTGCCTCCAGTTCCAACGCGCACCGCCTGTTCTGAGCAGCTGCAGGACGGGCAGGGAGGCATGCAAGCGGCAGGCAAGCAAGCAAGCGGTTCTCTTTGGGCCGACTGGGATTCTTCAGTGCTTTCGTTATATAACGAAAATATTCAGCATCTCAATATTAGTTGTTTTGCACATATCAAACTAGTGGTCCTATAACTGGGGTAGACGTTCTCACATCTTTTGTAACATCAGTATTATAAAACTCAAAATATAGATTCCGATTTATAACTGATTTCAAAAAGAAAATTGAACTGTTTGTGAAAATATCACCAACATTCCATACTATCACATATTTTCGATAAATATTACATCTTAGAACTTCTGTGACCATGCCACAATCAGATACAACTAGGAGATACTAACAAGCTCTCCTATTCTACGGCTCGATTTTAGTTGCTGAAGCCAATTTTTTAAATTTTTTTTCGTATCATCGGAGAGATTTGATGATATGGTGACTACGTGGCGACATAGCGCGCTGGTGTCCTGCAACCTGAATCCAACACCTCATCGAACATCGAAATCGGATAAAATAACACACCGTAAAGAAAAATGTGACAGAAATTAAAATATTGTTAGTAACGTGAGAAACCCCATTCGTGGAACTGCCCGTTGATCTTGGCATATGTATGTTCTATGTTCTAGATTCAAGTGGGAATTGTGATTAGTACCTCGTGATCGCGTATTGTTTATAGAGCCGCACAAACGAGGTTCTAATATCTATAACGATAGATATTAGAAATCCCGTGCATTCTTTGAGACTAGCAGGGGAAGTTGCTGGTCGCCTCCTTTTTATTTATGGTTGATGGAAAGAGGTATGCTCAAGGCACGAGAAAATAGGTACTGGCAGATTCGGCAGTGTACTTATTACGTTGTTTCTGACAATTCGAACTCTATGTTTTGTTAAAATAAAATAAATACATGTGTTATATTTGTATAAAGACGGGAACAAATAATTTCCGAAACGTTTTGGTACAATCAATGTAAATGAATAATGTAAACTTACGCAAGTGGATTGCTATCAATCGTTGTTTTCTAATTTGAATGATGCTTTCCCTTCCATTTTGTCTCAGAAAAAGTGGACTTTTATGAAAATAGTTATCTGTAGAATTTGCATCATGCAAAAACGGATGGTCGTGTTTTTCGATGTATCGTCCACATAAATTATATGGAAAATTAGAACACCTTTTAAAACGAAGGAAACCTTCGTCTCTCGAGTGATCTTCAATATGACCGTAGGCCTCAATTTACGCTAACAGCGACGTAAATTAATATACACAGCTTTCCAGATAACGAACAAACGGTCGATGCTGCATTTTTCCATGCGAATTGTTTCTGAAAGCCTAAGAAAATATATGAGAGCTTAATTCAATAAGTGAAAAACATTTTTTTATTTCTTTATTCCTCTACTGTGGGGTGACTCAATCACAGCTGTGACTCAACACCTATAACGAAGCGCCCTCCACGAGCTATGCTAATTGTATAATAGGGAAATATCCGGGTGATCGCAACCCACAGGAGGCAGAGTGAAATGCACTGGATGTTTGAGCGGATCAGATAGCGGCTGGTGGTTTCAAACAGGTAAAGTGTCGGGAACCGGTCGCTTAATCCTCTCTCACACTAACGCCACCCTGAGGAGGAGACCAGGTGACCGCCGAGTTCAAAGAGAAAGGCAGGCGCCTGCTTGTTTGGTGTCGAAAGAAAATTGAGTTGTCAAGAACGACGATTCCTTCGTATATTGTTTAAAAGTGAAATAAACTTCCCTTGTAAAATATACTTTGAGGTAAATTTAATAGTAAACTTAGCTTGTTTTAGTTTCATAACAAGATAGACACGCTCCAGAAATGTGTATGTTTTATACTTTTCTGTGTTAAATAAATATTAATAAATTATATATTCAGATTCGCAGAACAAATGTTTATTTTTATTACTAGCTGAAGTACCCGGCGTTGCTCGGGCATTTATTACAGTAAATTATTATACAGGAAGAGGAATTCAATCTTTTCATGCCCTGCGGCAGGACCTACCTCTTTCTCTTCCATTGAATCCCTTCTCCGCCCTACTCCCTGCCATGCTCTGCTAGGCCACGCCACGATAGCTGTCCTCTTGAACCCCAATTGGAAATTTCCGGGCTATCTCGCTCACTTTTCCACAAAAAATGACATTTTTCTTATTTAAAGTTCCAACTTCTAAACATTCACTTTATAACTAAAAGCAATAAACAAATCTAAACTACAAAATAAAATACTTGTAGACTCTCATATATAATTTTTGTGGAGTTTTATATAATATTCCAACACTATCAATAAATTGTCACGTTGTAAAACTGATCCTATCTTTATACTTCTTCTTGTATTGTATTCATAAAGAATAATTAAATTAGTTCAAAGAATTGGTCGCCCCGACCGGGATTCGAACATTCATAAAGAATGTTTTGAAATTGATCTGTCAACTCGTGACCTTGAAGGGACTTACTGTTTTAAGCTGAGTATAACATGCAGAAGTTCATGCACGGGTACGGTAGTAGGTACATCCGGAGTAATAGTTTTAGATGACATAACGTAATTGATGAATCATAATCATAAAAATAAATGAAAATACTTGTATCTATTCTGAAACATAATTACCAGTTTTTATAATTCTGAACACGACAAAAATATACATGTTTAATGTCCTATGTGCTAGTAATATGTAGTATAAAACTTATTTGTTCAGGTAAATCAATTCATCATACAACTGATACATTAGCTAACTAATGATTCACCAACAGTACATTATGTGTAAATAATAAATTGACAATGCACTGAGCCACATAACAAAACAATATTAGCATCATTATTTTATCTCAAGTTATAGAGATTATGGATCCTGAAATATGAATAATAGAAACCAAGGACTTCCAGATATTATTTGCTTACACAAACATTTTTTGACAAATTAATTTTTGCTTTTCTTTTTTAGAAAAATATGAATGAACTCATTCACTGGGAGCAATTGATATGCAAAACAACTTTACAGATTAGTCTTAATATGTAAACGATCATTCCTAAATTACATACCGCTGCAGAGAAATCCATCACATATTGAAGAAAAACTTTTACTGGGTTTACAAAAACATAAATTACTTTCCATTTTTCCAATTTGTACAGGAGAGCTGAATAATAGGAACCAAGAACTCCCAGATTAATTTATTTGCTCAGAAAAACTTTTTGTTTGATAAATTAATTTCTGCCTATTTTTTATAGAAAAGTATGGATGAATTCAATTATTGGGAGCAATTGATATGCAAAACTACAGTACATATTAGTCTTAATAAATAAATGATCATTATTTAATTATCATCCACTGCACTGAACTTCTTCACATAAAGAAGAAAAAAGTACAACAGCAATTGCTATGCAATCAACTTTACAGATTATTCTTAATATGTAAATGGTCATTCCTAAAATACATACTACAGCACAAAACTCCTTCAAATATTGAAGAAAAAATTTTAATGGGTGGACTGAAGACATACTAACATTTTCCATTTTACCAATTTTAACATGAGAGCTATTTATTTACGAATCTGTAGTATTTGTCAAAACTGACTTACTTAACGGTGGGAACATATTTTCATGTAATATTGATATTTATAGTTACAACACTCGACGTAGAAATCATGTTCAAGTGTCAGTATCAACAACTCATTACAAAAAATCCACATACAATACATGTACCTTACTTTACAATGCATTGCCAGATGAAATTAAACAAGTAAAATTGATATACAAATTTAAGTTAAAAGTAAAATCTGTTCTGCTGTGCAAAACTGTTTCTATACAATTAGAGACTGTACTGATCGTCAAAAAGAAAAATGTTTGCTTTAACAAAACCAAGATATAGTATAATGAACTAGTTTACATTTGCATGGTATAATTAAAAAAAAGACTTAAATGCCTATAACAAGTAATGTACTTCAGCTTCCAGGTCAATGACCCCATCTCGATCGGATTTTTGTCCAGTTTCCCTGATCCATTGAGCTCCAAATGCTGAGATGGCTCCTTGGTTTGCTTCTGGACGTAAATGTAGCTTCACTATGCGCACGTTTTGCTGAGCTTTCCTTTTGCTTGTAGTGGTAGTAGAGATTAGGGTGAGTTTCTATTTTGTAAGAAACACAGAAAAATCAAATCTGCAGTTCGTTTACCATTACAAATAAGTTTTCTATCATTCGGCAACGAAAATATCTAGTTTTTGAAATGTTAATCTCTCGCGTTTTAAATTTTATTATTGTTATTATTATTATTATTATTATTATTATTATTATTATTATTATTATTATTATTATTGTTATTATTATTGTTATTATTTTTTATGTTAATGTAACTATTAATAGTTAAATTCTTGGGAAGGGATTGTGAATTTCAAGAAAGTGTGCGCAGATGATTTTCTCCCCTGATACGACATATACAGTTTTTGACTAAGTAAATAAATAAATAAATTTCCGCCGTTACTGTTTCTTTGGAAAACTAAAGACCAATTAATCTGAGTCGATAGATGGCACACCATACTCCAATCTTTTTTAATGCAATGGTTTCTCTACTGTTTCCTATGGTCTCTCGGTAGCCCCGGAGGCTACTGTTTTGATGGTTAACATATCCATCCAGATGACGCCAAGCCTCATCACTAAAGAAATACGTTATAAAGTGCCTCAAGACCTTCGCTAACGAATCGACGTAACCAATTACAATAATTCTTGCGAGCAGCCCGATCAGGAATCTTAAGCACCTGAGATGTCCGTAGTTTGAACGCGGGTATTTTCAATTTTGTAGTTACACAGTTCACACTTCCATAAGAAAAATTACATTGCTGCTGGAGTTTCCTTAATGATGTGTTCGGGGAAGTTAAAAGAACATCCCGAACTTCCTCTAGTTTTCGCTGCGTGAGCACTATAATTAGGCGACTATTTTCCGATCAAACACACCTCCTGTCTCACGATAGCACTTCACTAACCAAAATATGGTACTACTCTTGTTCCGAATAGACCCAGATGCAAATTTTTCTCTGAAAGCTTCCCGGCACTCTTTGAAAGAATGCGTTAGGAAATACTCCTCTACCACAAAACAACGTTGTTCTACGCTGAGGCGCATCATAAGTTAACTATGAAAGTAGGAAACTATGAATGAAGATGCGGCCCGTTTTGTTTTGAGCAGATATGCCCCACACCACAGGAAGTGGGTGAGTGAAACGAAGAGGGTGGTGTTAAATGGAGTGTCGCTGAAATGCAGTCGAAGGAGCAGTGTTGCCAAACTTTTACTTTCTCTCAGTGCGTTGAACAGCAGGTTTGCGTTTTATACAGATCACCCGGTACCAGTATTCATCATTCATTCATTCATTCAATCAGTCAATCATTCATTCAATCATTCATTCAATCATTCATTCAATCATTCATTCAATCATTCATTCAATCATTCATTCAATCATTCATTCAATCATTCGTTCAATCATTCATTCAATCATTCATTCAATCATTCATTTATTCATTTATTCATTCATTTATACATTCATTCATTCACTCACTCACTCATTCATTCATTCATTCACTCATTCATTCACTCATTCATTCACTCATTCATTCACTCACTCATTCATTCATTCATTCATTCGTTCATTCACTCATTCATTCACTCATTTATTCATTCACTCATTTATTCATTTATTTATTCATTCATTCATTTATTGATTCATTATTCATTCATTTATTCATTCATTCATCATTCATGCATTCATTCATTAATTTATTCATTCATTTATTTATTCATTTATTCATTCATTTATTCATTCATTTACTCATTCATTCACTCATTCATTCATTCATTCATTCCTTTATTTTTTTCTTTATTTCTTCTTCTTCTTCGTTATTTTCCCCTCAGGAGCTTGCCGTTTTCACCCTACTCAACTCTCGATCCTCCCAATCTCGTGGTTTGAGGCCTCTATCCTTCATAGCGTCCTGGGTGTATTTCTCCCACTCTAAAACTGGTCTTCCTCTTTTTCGTCACTCATGTAGTTGTCTTTTTAAGATCTTGTGTGGCCATTTGTTTTCTGACATTCTCTGAACATGTCCATACCATTGTAGTGCTATTTTCCAAGGTCTTCGTAATAGAACAAATTATATTCATCGTTCTCCATATTTCATTTCGTACTCTGTCCCTGCGAGTAAGTTGTAGGCATCGTCTCATGTAGTCCATTTCCAATGTCCTTACCTTATCTCTTATTTTTTGGGTTTGTGGCCAAATTTCCGCTCCATATAGTACTATATTTTCTACTACACAATGGAATATTCTTCTTTTGATATCTTGGCGAATATTGTTACTCCACAATGTGTTGTGTAAAGCTTTGGTTGCTTTCTTCCCCATAATTATTCTCGAGTTTATATCTGTCGTACATGTACCCGAGTTGTTTATTATTTCTTTATGTCTTCCTGCCTTCCTGCCTTCGTGCCTGCCTGCCTGGCTTCCTGCCTGCCTGGCTGCCTGCCCGCCTCCCTGCCTTCCTTTTCATTGCAGATGACATGTCATCTATCGAATTAGGAAGTTTAACCTTGGCCATTTATTTTTTATGTATTAAGAATTTGCTATGATATTTCACATTGCAATGGATGTTCCCTAGTGAATTTCTGTTGATTAACGTTAGAATTTAAAAATGTGCAACTTTACTAAATTTATAAAGAACAAATATTTTAAAATTCGCATTGATACGTAGGAGGTCAGCTAGCGATGTTTAATTTTGTAACAAAAAATCTATTTGCATGCACTTACTAATCTAGAGGACGAGAGAATGTAACACGATTTCACATGCACTCGTATTCCTATATTATAACATAAAACATCAAATTAACAGTTTTAGAACGATGATCCTGAATTATTGAATGATAAATTGAATTGAAAATATTAGCATAAAGTTATATACGTTCATTTAGAAATATCTATACTTGTGTAAATGAAGTAGTATTTTGTGATGTGTGATTCTACTCATGTGATCTTTCAAAACACAAAATTGAATATTTCTGTATTGAAAACCTTAACACTACATTCATCCAATCCAGTGCAGTTTATAGCAAACAGCTAAACAGTATGTTTCCCTATTTTTAATGGTAATGGTTAAACAAGAGGAACAAATAGTTTCTGACTCTCGGCGTTAACTGAGGACTTAAAAAATAATAATAATAATAATACAGTTATTCGGTTGCTTAACATCCCTTTGATAGAGAAGCAGAAACAATTGTTTGGGAGTAATGCACCTTGAAAAATATTTTTTTATAATCAATTTCTTTCCTATTTAATAAATATATCGACTTTCAAATTGTAGGACTTAAAAGAGAATATAAAAACAAAATAAAAGTTATGCTCATACTCGCCGTAGAAATACGAATTTAGCATAATTAACTTGGCCACAGAATTTGTTTACAAGCAAGTGCATTTTAAGGGTATGTGGCAGGCAAAAGCGCAGCATTGGAGAACGGTTTTTTCAGTATGCTTGTATAGAGCGAATGAATTAAGCGCAAATAGATAGGGTCTACTAAGATGTTAATTTCTTATAAACAATTACATATATCTCGAGAACGAAATATGACAGCACCGAACGGATTCCGGAATTTTGCATCGCATTTAACTGCCATTCAGATTAGACAATAAAAAATTTGAAATTTTTTGCAATTTGCAAACATTTTATGAACACTTCTTTTTTTCTTCAAATTTCAAGTAGTATATGGCTTAGCGTAGGGATCACAGAATTTTGAAAATGTGCACAATGTTCACTTCTTCCCATAGCACGTAATACACAGTTTTTAACTGTTTTTGATGTAAGGTAATAAATAATTAAATAAATTCTCAGAATTTGTATCCTGGCCTGAACAAGGCCACCGTTGGAAGAGGAGAAAAAACGCTAATGGAGTGAGAAAAGTCTACTCACCGTCGGTAGTAAACACTTCCACCTCACAGACAGATAGCGAGCCATCTACTCCGACAAGCTGCAAGAACACGTACTGCCCCACAAGTGGTCGCGCACATGAAAATGTCTTCGTCACGCCTTCTTCTGCAAACGTAACACAAACAAAATATATGATTTTCATATTTGTTGTAATATTAAACAACAGTAAGATTGACCTGTTCTCATTGTATTCGTGACGATATCGAGGTGTTCCATCGAAAACACTTTTGAATCAGGGTCATTTCAAATTGTGCGACAATTTTTACAACTGACCTCAGTCGTAAATTTAGAACAGGAATGTCAAGGTCGCAGGCAATGTACCTAGTTTACCTTGTTTCTTAGGCTCTGCGTCCAGAGAAACTGCCGCAAGGTTTAAAAGTGATGGTGGTCCAAATTACTCCGGGGTGGCAGTATATCCCTGGGTACTGAGCGCATTACAGTCTTTTGGAGAAGTCAGTTGGCAGTTATTGCCCCAAATTCAGCAGTATCAACTATTCAGTGTTCACGTGGATTACTATTGTAATCCATCTTAATTCTTTCGCTGTTTACAGCCAGAATTGGCAATGAATGCAATCAGAAGTTGAGGACTGAGAACGATTAAACGCATTCCACAAATATACACTTTGTGGACAAATTCGGTAGTAAACTACACTACATTATCATGCATTCTTTCAAGACAGGAAAGTTTTGCAGAATATCAGACTACGTGCACAGAGAAAATCACAACTCATTCTCAGAGGAAATATGATACGAAATTTACAAATTAAATGAAACTGAAAGCTCTGCTCTGAATGCGTTATTTTGTTGGAATATTGAAGTCTTCCAGACAGATCGACATCTCGAGAAGTGACAGCAAGTTGTATTGTAAGCAATACGTGGACATGTAAGCAATATGTGTTACGAAAAACCAACAACATTCAACAGAATTGCTTGAACGGTGTGCTGTGAGAGTGCCCCGTGCATTCAAAGAAAATCTGTGTAAGATTTTCACTTTCTCGTATACGTACTACGTATATAAGGAGTAATATACGTAGTATACAGAGAGTTATGTAAAACAGCAGCGATTTTTCGACAGAAAAACTCGTATTGCGAGGCCCTGATGTCCTGTTCGAACATGTAGTAAATTCAATTTATGTTTTCAGATTTCACGAATAGTTACCACTTGTTACCGAAAATTGTTGATTTCTTTCAAACGTCCGTCCGTCAGTCCGCCCGTTCGTCCGTCCGACTCGACGCGCTGCAAATTTGAACAACATTCTTTAAAATACGAGGGATCATGTAAACGAAGACTGGGTAATTTTCAAAATTTTCTCAGAAATAGATTCAAATTGTTTCTTTAATTTCTGGTAAGAATAGAGTAAAACCCGAAATTCTCCACAATGGAAAAGAGATGAATTCTCTCCGATACTCCCAAAACTTGATTTCGGTCAAGATATTTGGGACCCGAAAAATAAAAAAAATGAGGAAAATGTAGATGTTTTTTAATCACACACAGAATAAAAAGTGTCGATTGCACAAAAACGAAATGTAAACCATCGAATGAATTGAAACGTTTTCTAAACATTTTGTTTTACAATTTCTCAAATTTTTGTAAGCATGACCGCAAATGTGAATTTTGTGTATTCGCTGGTTTCAAAATTCACAAGTGGTTTGGGTTGAAATTGGTTACCAAACAGGAATGCTGTAATTAAACAATGTATTTGTTTCGAGCAATTCGAAAATATGAACACGACAAATATTTATCTGTGGAATATTGAAAGAATATTATGTATAAGTTGGTGTGTGTCAGTCATAATTCCTATCAGTGTTGTGGTTTAAGTGTTATCATAGTGTATTACTTACATAGTGATTGTATTTAAAGTGCATCAATTTTAATAATTTCATTACTGAAATCGTGAGTGTTCGGTTCCTGGTTGCGAAAATTGTACTCATGACTGCTGTGTGTAATGTCAGCCTTTAAATTGCAGTAGAGATATAGTTATGTAATGCTGCGGGAAAAAGCAACGAGTTTTCGGCAGAAAAACATTTGTCGGGTCCTGGTGAAAAAAAAGTGGATAAATCCAGTTGCTAAAGGATAGAGCCGAATAAGACGGTGGAAAGTGCCCCAAACCAAATCGATAATCGCGATGCTCATTTGAAAGAGAATACAAAATGACGTAGATTCACAAAAAATCAGCCTCCTAGGGCACTCTATTGCAGAGATACGAGAAACGTGTTTTGCATGTTTTATTTTTTCTCAGCTTCTATTGCATGTATCAGGCTGAAAAAATTGCAGAGTGGGAGAAAAATTGTTTAATTTTAAGGTATTTTTGTCGTGAGATTTTAAGGTAAATTGATGAATTCTTGGAGTACTATCTCATTTTTCCCCCCTAAAAAGTGCTTATAACATTCTATAAAATATATTTTTTCAGCTTTTTAAACAATGTGGACAGTAGTGAAAACAAATCTTTTCAGTTTAAACATTTGAAATTCGCACCAAAATGTGATTGGAAAAACTTGTTTCCCCAATGTTTAAACAATGTATATTAAAATTATTGAAAGGTCTCGCTTACCAGGATGATTCGTAAGTTTTCTGACAAATGTTTGTTTTATGTGGAAAGTATTTATTTTATCGAAATAAAATCATCAAACCCCTTTTTTCCAGATTTATTTATTGTTTCTAATATAAATAAATTACTCGGTTTTAGGTATAGTAATCATTTATGTTTATAATATAAATCAAATTACTTAGTTGTAGATTTATTAATCATTGACAATAGCATAAAGGTCCTACGTATGGGGTTCTTGTTCTTAGAAATAATATTGATTCTATCTCCTTGGCGGAATTAAATGTGTATTCCATTGAAAATGTTTTCGAAATTTCTGTTGTACATCTTACTTCACTAAAAGTGGTCATACTATGCATCTACAGACCTCCAACAAAGAGAACTGCAGATTATATTTTTTTCTTAGAAAACCTGGAGATAACACATAACAAAGTCAGCAATCGCTCTTTTGAATTCATTGTTGTATGTGTAGATTTTAACA
>BLKR01014828.1:0-202851 GCA_011170035.1 Teleogryllus occipitalis | reverse complement strand
CACACACACACACACACACAAAATCTAATGCAAAAGAGGCTCATTCGTAAACAACCGAGTCCATTTGTGCTTAACGAAAACACACGGCGATGGGCGTAATCGGGCAGGGATGCGATCGGGGTGCGGACGAGGGAACGATGTGGAGGGGATGGGAGGGCGAGGGGAGGTGTGTCGGCGGCGTAGCATCGTCCTACTTCCCCGGCGTTTTTTGATCGGCGCGTTCGTGTACGTAGTGCACTTACACGTTGCGGGGGCCGCGCGCTGCCTAGGAAACCGGTTTGACTGTACGTGTAAATCGCTGGTCGCCTCACTGCTGCCCCCACCGCCGCCAGAAATTACATTTCAGGATTACTGGAGCTTAAGAGAGGCCTTGAAAACGATTCCTTTCTAACAAAAACGTAGGAAAGGATATCATGGGGTAATTTACGCCAGGTGATATACATTTTCCGTGATTACGCCGTGTCTTTCCTTCGTACGTAAATAACAGTAATTACAGACTGCGTGGCCGAGGGGCTCGCGAGCGAGAGGGGAATAGGGGAGGGGGGAGAGGATGAGGCGGTGCGGGCGAACGCGGGCGGGCGCGACGCGGCTCCGGCCGAAACCCGCCCCTATCCCCGCCCATTTCCCCGCCCTCCGAGCCGCATCTCAACCCTCCGAAACTCACCCCACTCCGTTTGGCTTCGTTGGGATGTTCCAATAGTGTTACGTTCTTGGGCAAGAAACCTCTAGTTAGTTCACCAGTGTCTCTAGTGGGGTTCTTGGATGCTTTTAGTTAATGATTCCGTATGTTACGAGAAAACGTTTCTAACGTTATTGTTCGTCGTGAGTTTATATTTCATTCGAGCATTTCTAACTATACGAACTAATTGGATACAATTTTGGAGAACAGGACGGTCCATCCAGCCTTCAAATTACATGACTGTGTTTTTTACTATTGTTCTGAATAACATCTCATAATATATCGTTGTCTTGGTATTTAGGATAGAAAATAAATGGCTTCAATGTATCATCTCTCCACAGTGCCTTTTAATTTTTACATTTTTTATGAACGTACTTTTTTTATTGCTACTTGATTTGGCCCACATTCTTTTTATTTCATAGGAATAATCGTTTGATTTCTACTAATTTCGACCAAGCTAGTTCACAAACTTTGTCATACCATTGCTAAACATCACTATTTCCGATTTCCCCATTATTATTTTTTCATTATTTTGTGTATATCAGTCTCGTTATCTTTTACACCTACCATGTGTGGTAATAATAGCGTTGGTGTAAATAAACTATCTGAGTAGTGGCAGTTGTCGGTATGTTACGTCGTTGAAGTGTTCGGATAAGCCACAGAGAAAACGACAATGTCAGTACCGCTGACGGCAATAAACTCAACATGGGAAGGAAACAACACACGACAGAGATATGACCAACGATCTTGACCATGACGATCTTATTCATCGGTGAGGAAAAAAATTATATGGACGAGAACTTAAATACAGACTACGGCTAGATAAGTAAGAATGCTTCCAACAAGTAAGATATCGAAGACCACGGTACCCGAGGCTACGAAAAACGACTCGAGTGACAATAAATGCATTGCCGAAGACGGTGACGATAAACTACTACGACATGAGCAGCGATCATGTGACTAGCTGGAACCGCGCGGTATACTTTGGTGAGAATGTGAATGGCTTCCGATTGAATCATTACTTACAGTGTCTCCTCAAATCAGCATTTAAGTTGGTTTTAATGGAAAAAATGGAATGGAATGAAAATTGTAAAATCTCACAAAAACAAAAAATGAAATTAATAATAATAATAATAATAATAATAATAATAATAATAATAATAAATAACAAATAATTGTACATGATCATTAGATATTGAAAAACCTTTGTTATCTAGAATTTTCAAAGTTTACCATGAAATATATATAACGTGCCTTGAGCTTGTCCAAACCCCACATTGTAACAAATTTTATTCGCTTTTGCCACTCGTTCACCAGGGGGCGTAGCCCAAGCGGGCGGCAACCGTTCGGACGGGGCAGAAGGGGTTGGGTGTGGCGTCGCGACGCCGGCGTCCTGGGTTCGACAGCTGCGGCCGACGCGCACCGACGCTCCGTCTCCGCGGTCGTGCGCTGCGCTGGACGCCGTCGTCGTGAGGACGTGCCGCCACCCCCACCCCGAGGACGGCTAGGAGGGAAGGCGGGAGGGCCAAACGTCCACGTACACGAAGGTCCGTGACCGGTGTCACCAAGATTCCCGCCTCGCTTTGCCGATTTGCGTGGCACGTTGAGGCAGGCGGCGGTCACCCGAGGTTTTGGCCTGCGGTTTTCTCCCAAAGGGTATCTTATTTTTAAAGGATGTTTCCCACTTGTATTAGGGGTTTGTGTTAATGGTCCTCCTTTATTCATAGTTTCATAATTTCGAAGCGGACTCCCCCCTCGATGTTACCGGATTCCCGACTCCCTCAAGACGTTATTTTCGACTTCAGCCAAATTCGGACTACATGGCCTGGTGACTCTGCTGTGCTAAGGCCAAAAGGGTTTCGTTTTCGTAGCCGTAGTTGTGCGGAGGGCAACAAGAAAGACGGAAGGATGGAAAGGGGGAGGGAGATATGGTTACATAAAACAAGGAGATGCGTGACAAGTGACGCCAGTATTCGCCTCGCTTTGTCGATTGCAGAGCTCGTTGAACAGGCGACGGTCATCAAGCTTTTGGGACACGTTTTATGCCCGTTAGTCACGTAATTTTGAAAGGAAGTTTTCCAATTGAATGAGGACTTTCTGTTAATGTCAAATCCCATCTGTGACCTCTGAATTTCTCACTCGCCGTCATTCATAGTTTCATAACTTTGAAACAGACTACCCCCAAGGATTCCCGACTCCCTCAAGATTTATTTTCGACTTCGGCCCAATTCGAAACACATGACACTGTCTGCCGTGGCGCTAAGCCCCAGACATTTTTCTCGTTGTGCGAACGCACCCCACCCCCTTAACACGGCGAGAAGCGAGTGACTTGAAGGGGGAAGAGGGGGAAGGACGACACGTCTGGAGTGGGAGAGAGATCCGAGTCAGGGTCCCTGGGAAGAATTCCCTACGGTTTGCCGATTTGCGTGGGTCGTGAGAAGGCAGGCGGCGATCATTCGGGATTTGTACCACGTTTTCAATTCGTTGGGCATCATATTTTTTTAAAAGAATATTTTCCATTTGCATTAGGATTTTCTGTTTTCGCAGAAATCCGTCTATGATATCTGCATTTCACATACTTATTTTCAAACTCAACTTAGAGCTGCCTGTTTTTTCTCGGTCTTTTTTTTCGATTTCGGCCAACTTTGTATCAGGGGACATGGTAATCCTCATGACGTCGAGTTGCCGACACACATGGCGATACTGGTGAATAGTTGACATGAAAAACAACTTCAAGGGCCTATACCACAAAACGCACTTCCTATATCTTGTGAAAACTGAGTGTCACGGAGTGGACTGCTATAAAAATCAAACATCTGTCACAGATTTCTTCCTCGACTCCTCGGTTGTCTCTTGTGTATGAATACTTGGCAAATTAATGCTCCTAAAACGTTTTAGAGTAAGAGGTAGATGATAGTGTGCAGATCCTTCAAGCGCGAATGACCAGTGGTTAGTACCACGGCTTTTATATTATTTTCGAGTTAGGTATCAAGGAATCTGTACTTCCTGCCGTCATGAGGCATGAGAATTAAACTTCCCGAATGTTTTGAAAAGACCGCTTTTGTCTTCGTAGTTTTAGCATCGAATTCCTATGAAATTCTTCTTTGTTAATAACGTGAAAAGTTTCTGAACTTTTTGAAAAAACATACTGACCTAACTATGAAATGCAATTTAATTATTTTAAACGTATAACAAAGTTTTTACAATCTTGGACCCAGATATGTCGTAATTTGTTCACTTTTATTTTTATTATTTGTGATGTTTTACAAATTTCATTGTTTCTGTTTTCAAGAGCTGATTGAGAAAATTTTGTAATTATTTTTTTATGCAAATGTTTTTCATAAATGAGTCGAAACATAATTTTCCGAGAAAAAGTGTAAAGTTGTATGTTTTTAAAATGTTCAGAAATTAGTACATTAATAACGATATACTAAGTCTATACAGTCCCTAACATATTCCTCCTTATTTGTTATGTTATAATACAATATTAATGTAAGCATAATTAATGTTCTTACTTGCAAGACTTTAACGCCACAACAGAGAAATGATAAAGAGAATATATTTAAAAACTCAAAGCTCATTCTTTCGGTCCTTTATAGGTATTTGTCGTTAGAAAAATAAACTTACTTTTTGGCAAACTTTTGGCATCAAAGCTATAACCGCTGTATTCCTTTCTTACAAAAACCTTTCTGTGTTTTGCATTACCTCATTGTAGTGAGACTGAATATTCCGACATTATACATGTGCTAATGCACTCTTTGTTGAAACTAGACGTAATAAGATCAGGCAGCTGGTCTGGACAATTTCCATGCGGATCTCTGGTTAGAATTCTCAATTCGTTCCAAGGCCTTTCAATTTGTTTTTCTCCGCCGGTATTTTGCATAAATATGCAAAACAGACATAATATCATGAGGTGCTCACGGTTCTTTTCGGCTTTTGCAGTGACAGATGTCTCGTAAGAGATATTTCAGGTTGTTGCCTCCGTGAAGAGTTATTAATAAGCGAAAATATGTATCTGTAGGTATCATTCTTTCTGTCTTGCCACAGAGAAATTACGAAGACCTTAGTTACTGGGCCTCATTTTCTGTGCTGCGGAAGACGTGGTTATAACCATGACCTCCTGTACGGTTGAGCTGTATTTCGTTGAAATTACTACAAAGTACATGATAATTTACTGTTAAGTTGCATTGCAGCCCCGCATTTGCTCCTATAAATTATTCATATAAGTCGTATAAGTACTGTGAGAAATTTATTTTAGTCAACTCCGCGTTCACATTCTTTTGCACGGGTGTGCAGCTAATGAGGCAGTCATTTGTCCGTTTTGAGTTGGCTCTATATATTTTCGTTTTTACCTATCTTTTGTGTTTCCTTTGACGCTGTCTTACTATAGCACTATAAATTATCTCGGGTTCTTTTTTTAAGTTGTAAACGACATCTCATCTGCATGATCAAGAATCACTGGATTAGCATCCTCATTGAAAACATTTGAGAATAAAAATACGTATATGTTAGACATTGCATTCCGTGACTCGAATTCATGAACGCCATCGGAGTTTCCAACCGATTGTTTGCTTTCCATAAGGTCGAAATATCGTGACAAAGTAGTCTTATATCAGGCAACTCTGGTCTTTCACAAAACAAAAGTATGGGTGGCATTATTCTCACTTTATTCGTTATATACCCTGCTTTTTACCTTGTTCATACTCTCACTCGTGTAAGTGACTTACTATATAGTTCACTTATCGCGGAAACGGTTCTTCATCTTCTTTAACTCGACCACATTGTGTTGCAAGGGCCTGTGTCCGCCGATCTTTTCCTTCCCGCAGATGCTATTGTCTGCTCGTTTTTGTCTGGCGCTCTAATGAAAACGGCGGTCGATTTCGTGCCTTCTTTGGCCAGTGGCGTCGCGGATTCCCCGAACAGTTCATACGTACGCTCTTGGTCAATTACTCACTCAGCGAGAGGAGCCGAGCGGGAAGAGGAGCATCAGGAAAGGGCAGGAGGAGGGTGGGATCCTGGAGGATGGAGCAGGAAACGGAGATCAAATGGGGAGTGGGGGCTGAGTGTGCGTGAGCGCGTAGACCCTGAGTGCAGTGTAAGAACAATTGAATCGTTTATTTCAGAAACCCGTCAAACACCAAAATTTAAAACGCGCTTTAGCGGTGGAATATTGTTCCATGACGATAGACACATCGCTTATTCCATATTTACCTGAAAAATATTCATTTATTAACTGCTTTAATATTAAAAAAATATTTTGAAATCGGAAAAACTGAGACACTTTTCTCAATTTTCTCGACATGACAAATTTGGCTTTCTGAAATAAACGACTCAATTCAGGAACGAATATTCGGACGTATGACGTGTTTGTTTTTATTTAACACATTTATTAAATTTAGATGGATTACATCGTTCGGTACAATTACTTTACAGATGTTCGTATGGCATGTATTCGAACTCTTGGATGATAGGTGACCAGCCGAACATTTTTACGGCACTTAGGTTGAGGATAGATTAGTTACTGACAGTCGCAAAGGACGAAAATCGGAAAACTACAAAGTATACGTACAACTATGGAGTCACTGAGGTGCACTGAATAATAGACGGGTCGGAATACGATTCGAAAACTGTGGGAAAACGAATCAAAGACAGTAATGAGCGATGGACAGTAAAGCTGGTATGCAAGGAAGACCAGGGGCGGATGCAGCAGATCATTGTTTTTTGGGGGAGGGCAACATAGATTTCTGTTATATAATAAACATACTTGTTATTATCTTGTATATTTTTGAATTGCATATACGACTATACAATAATATTTTTTAAATAATTACATAATTCTAAAAAAATATTTAAATCAATTTTGCCAAATTAAGGAAAGTAACAGATGAAAATTCTAGGCCTTTGGAGGGGGAGGCATGGCCCCATGCCCTCCCCCTGGATCCGCCACTAAGAGAGCGCGTGGGCAGTGGATGAGATAAAATTCCGAGAACAATAAAAACACAAAACGCCGAAAGCGAATAACTCCGACGAACGGCAGCCGAGCTCCGCGACCCGCCCGCGCGGGGCGGAAGGAGATCCGAGCACGCGCACCTCCTCCGAGGGGGAGGGGGAGGTGACGGCGAGTGCCAGCGGGCGGGGGGCTGGGTGGGGGGTTGGGTGGGGCCGGGCCGGGGGCGTGGGGCGTCTCGGAGGCCGGTGGGCGCCGGCCGAGGGGCGTGGACGGGCGTCGGCGCGCGGGGCGGGCGGGAAGGGTGGCCAGGCGGGCGGGCGGGCGCCCCGGGCGGACGCGCATGGGACACTGGCACCTGCGAAGCATTGTCCGGCGGCGGCAGCGGGGCGGGCAGGTGGACGCACGCGCGCCCACTGGGTGCAAAGGCGTGTGTGTGTGGCGGGTGCCGCCGCCAACGCAGCCGCCCGCGGCCACGAGTGAGGGCGATAGCCTCCACCACAAAGGGCGCACGCGGCCGGGCTCTGACACCCCGACGACGACGACGACGATGTGACGCCCGGCCACTTCGGAGGTGGAGGCGCTGCCACTGTCTCCCTCCCTCCCCCTGCCACCCATCGCCTCTGCGGCCGCCGCTCCGCGGTCACCTATTAATGTGTCGGCGCGAAGGAGAAAGAGCACGTGCTAGAGGTGCCTGCATGCCCTGTTCTGCTGAGTCGTGCCAATGGGAGACTGACCAGGGTGAAATGACGCTGCCCTGGAGGAGATGTGCCTACCGACGACATGCCCTGTCTCTTGTCTTCGTGAGCTTGTTCTTAACTCGTCAAATTCATCGTCTCTCACAGTTAACCGGCGCGAAGAGAAATTGATTACCTACCTTTTTGTGGGGAATTAATATTTTTTGGTCGATAGCCGGACCAGGTTAGCCGATGTCGTTTAGGCTGAAGAACCATAGCTGCCCCGCGCTTGAAAGGTCGCGGGTTCGAATGCCGACCGGGACAAAGATGTTTGTGAGTTTGTTTACCGTTACCCCCAATGTTACTTATAGTGGTCGCTTTATCACCTAAGTAGTTGAAAAGCTACCTTAAATAAGTAATAATAATAAGTAAATATATATATATATATATATATATATATATATATATATATATATATATATATATATATATATTGTAGTACTACGCGAAATAAGCGACGAGGATGAAGGACTACTCAGTAGCTTTCAAATCTGCTTCGAATTCGCCAATATAGTCATTTTTATATAACCACATAGTCGCATATATATAGCCATTTCATTGACACTTATATCGACTTTTTGTTGTAGAAAAATTACCTGTATTATCAGCTTTTTCCATCGCACTCTCTTATTATATTCTGTGTTAAATAGATGTCCATGCCACTAGTGATAACCTCAAGCATAAAGACCTCTTGCATCCACATTGCCCCTCCTTCTCCTCCTCCTCCTCCTCCTCCCCTCTCCCTCTCCCCCACTTCCGCCGCCTCCTCCTTCAGCTCTATCTCAGAGATGCAAACCTCTTTACACCCCAGCAAGCTAGAGGGAAGTAGTAAAAGTGAAGAAACAAGTGTCCTGTATTATTTGATAAGTTCTAGAGATATTCTCTCCAATCTACCAAACCATCATAAAACTTCTAAAACTTCAGTTTGATATTAGAAGTGTGTGTAATTCTAACAATATTTTCGTGTGAGAATCTAACTTCATTTAAACGTTGCACGTCGTGTGTACGTGAGTCATAACGTATCCTATTCAAAATTATCAAATGGAAACTTGATATTCATAATTCGTGTACATGCAAGAAGAGAGCTGGCAAAATTTATGAGACCACTGACGGTGCAAAAGTGCTCATCATGTGCAGTTCGTATGTTGCGAGATATATGTTTTCCCTAAAATTTCTCTGATCTTGAAGATTTTGAAGCTTATTCAGTGTTGTTTTGGTCTCGAATGATTGGTCGGGCGAGTATAAAAAGTTTTTATCAATATTTTAAGCATTACTACCGATAATATCTTTGCTAATGTACAGATATTTTCACTACCGTTCTCATTTGCATTCTCACTTAAATTATCGTACTCTGTTTTTTCGATATTATCAGTAATGTTCTCTTATTAAAATTAATGTAAACCGTCACTAAATGCGTGGTCGCTTGTTATCCTGTTCAATCGACTCTACAGATGCGGTCGATTCCTTTAGTATAGGTTACTGCAATTACTAATCTTCCGCATTTAATAACATTATCAATCTTTATTACGCGAAATAACAGTGTCTACTAACTTCACCGTTGACGTGTTGATTCACAACTGTTGAGCTTCTTTCAGGATGACAAGTTAGACAACGTGTCTAGGAACTCGATTTCAGCTGTTACATTGAATTGTTATGGATTAAAAAATTGATCTCCGAAAGAAACATTCTAACAAACATTCTAAAAACATTCTGCGGGTTTTTTAAATTCCCTTTTTTTATCATGATATCCAATTTGTATCGGGAATATTATATAACCAACGTTGTCGCCTAATTAACTTTGAACAGGAATAAAATTTTAACACCAGTCTACAAGTTTGAAAATGATTATTTAGGAATATATACCAATTAAATGTGGCCTATTTGTTGCTTAAAATACTCGTATTGCGTATATTGCAGGCTAATTCAGAGAACTTCGAAAACTTATTTACGAAATAGAATACTAATTGAAAGCTGTATTTTCGAAAACGTGTTCTGTGAAAATTAACAATTTGATTAGAAAATTAACAAACGCCCAGCTGCGTAAACCAGAAGACTCGGTTTCGAATCCCGGTCGGGGTGACCAATTCTTTGAACTAATTTAATAATTAAAAAATACATTGTTACTCAGTAACAAGGTCACAATTTTGATATCTTTACGTATGCGGAACATATTCTCCGATCCAACAAGTGCGTACAACAAGGTGACAGGAAAGATGACAGTTAGTCACTAACGCAATAAATTCAAACAAACTCTCTATGGATTGCAAAGTACATAAAAATGGGGACTTCTTTATTGTAAATACAACTTTCGAGTCAGAAAATAGAGTCCAAACTACCGGAATTCACTTTCATACTACATTGAAATTTGCATTTCTCAATGTAACTATTATTTATTCTATTTATAGGACACAGTTGCAAAAAAGAAACGTCCTTCTTTCGAATGTCGTGGGAGACTAGTGACCACAAAAGTATCCGTTCGTGAAAATAAGCAGTCCAAATGCACGAAGTGATTCCATGACCTCGAAAGCTTGCAGCAACACAAGATATTCTGTGACAAATTACGCACTTTTTGCGTAGCCCTTCCTCATCAGACATGAAACATGATAGTTTTTCTTTGAAATATTCTAGTTATACAACGCGGTTGCGAGTGCTGCAGACTACAGTGCGACAAAGCTGGTGACGAGCGAGCAAGCGTGTCCATCCATATGCTACGCCTTTGCTTTTATTCACTCCAGTTTTTGCGCGTTTTAACAAGCCATTAAGTGCGTTCTTCTCTGTAAGACACAAGTCTTCGCACAGAGAAAGAGTGGAACTCGCGTGCCTCCAGCATTCACGACGTTGTTATTTCGAAGAACCATATGCACCAGAGTGTAGGAAAGCTTTTCCTCTAAAAACCGCGGCTCGATTTGATAATCCCACGGAAACCGAGAACAAGACATTTCTTACAGTGGAGTTCTCAGATGCGTTCGCATACGTTTTGTTGTCGGTTGTAGGGTATCCGCAGGCTGGGTAACGTTTTTTCGAGGATATGCAGAGTAGGGGGAGCACACACAGGTCCAGAGCGGTGGTGGGAGTGTATGGATGAAAAAACGAAGACCGTAGCACGTCATGTGTGGGGAAGAGAGGGGGCCAGCGCACTACTTGTGCCCCAAATTTCCGGGCAAAAATCACATTTTCCCTCTCCTTCCCGGCGTGGCTCGGGGGAGCCGCGGGGCGCGAGGAGGGCCATCTTTTCATTGGCTCCGCGAATTGGAAGGGCCTGGCGACGCGGCGCGCGCGGCGGAGAGGGGGCAAGCTTCACCCGTTGCACCCCTACTCGGCGGCGCGTCCCGCACCCCGCGCCCCGGCACGCCCCACACCCAGCCGCCCCGCGCCACGAGATCCGGGCTCCGGGCTGTGGGCTCTGCGCGCGCCGCGTGCGCTACCTGAGTTCATTCACTGTGCGTGGCGGGACGCGACGACACACGACCGCGCCGCCGCCACCGCCACCGCCACCATCACCGCCGCCACGACGGACGCCGACGCGGCCTCAGGTGCAGGCGACGCCGGCGACGCGCGCGACGCGAGCGACGCTAGCGTCGCGCCCATCGCCCCGCCGCAGACCGGCGTCCACTCAGGTGCGGGGGCGGGCGCGTGGGAGGGGTCGCGCTGGGCCGGCGGGGGTGGGGCGGGCGGCGCGTGGCGCGTGACGTCGGCGCGCCGGCCACGTGGGTCGCCACCGCCGCCGCCGCCCGCTCGGCCGCCCGGCGCGCCGCGGCGCGTCGCCTCGCGGCGCGCTGCCAGTGTGCATGTGTCTGTGTGTGGTGTCAAAGTGTGTCGGGCGGTGGCGCTGACGGAACGTGTGTTTGTGTGTGTGCTTGCAGCGGCGCCTGCACGCGAGCCCGCCGTCGCCGTCGCCATGGCAGCGCCGCAGCCGCACCACAACGGAGACGCTGAGGAGGGCGGCGCGGGAGGAGGCAGCGCCTACGACGAGATGTCCGACTCCAGCGACGAGACGGAGGCCGAGGGCGACAACACAGGCGGCGCCGCCGGCACCGACTCCGCGGGCGACGAGCCCCCGCCGCTGCTGCCGTTGGCGGCCCTGCCGCCCGCCGCGCCCGCCCACGCCCACATGGGCTCGGCGGCCGCGGTGTCGCCGCCGCCCCCGCAGCTGCTCATCGCCGCCACGGCCACGCCCAAGCGCAACAAACGCAAGAACTTCCAGCCGCGCAACATTCTGTACGCCGACGAAGAGGAGGGGGCGGCCGGGGCGGTGGGGGCCGGCGAGGGCGTCGACAGCCCGCCCGGCGCGGGCGCCGGGGCCTCCCTGGAGGAGCGGCTGCACGCGCCGCTCGACCTCACGGGCGACGGCGCCCCGGCCAGCAAGCACCGCCGCAAGTCCGCGCTGGCGCCGCAGCGCCGCTTCACGCCGGCGCCGCAGCCCTCCCCCGCGCCCTCGCCCTCGCCCGCGGCGTCGCCCCAGCAGCTGGGCGGCGGCGCGCACGTGGCCGGCGGCGGCGACGCCGCGGACGCCGGCGACGAGGCCATGGACCTGAGCCGCGCCGGCGTGGCGGACGCCTTCGCCGACTCCAACAGCGACACGAGCGGCGACTGGGGCGGCTCGTCGGCCGACGACGGGCAGCGCGCGCCGCCGGGCAGCGAGGTGGCCGCCGTGGCCGCCGCCGCCGCGTCCGCGCTGCGCTCGCCGCCGCCCGCCCTGCGGCCGCCGTCGCGGGCCGACGCTGCGGACGCGGCCGCCGTGGCCGCCGCCGCCGCGGCCGCCGCCGCTGCCGCCGCCGCCGCGGGCGTGGGCCCGCCCGTCGCGCTCGCCGCCCCCGCGCTGGGGCTCGCCCCGGGCGTCGCCATGCCCGCGCTCGCCGCCTTCCCGTTCGCCCCGCCGCCCCCGCAGCCCGGCGCCGACGCCTGCGCCATGAAGGAGTACGCCGAGAACACCATGAAGGAGCTGCTCAGCATCTACGGGCTGAGCGGCGCCGACATGGCCGAGACGCTCACGCAGAGCGTGCCCATGGCCAACTTCGCTTCGGGTGAGTGTGGGGCCCCAGCTGCGGAGCCAGGAGTGAGATGCGCGCCTTTTTTCCCCATTATTTTTTCTTTTTTATTCTCTCCTTTCTCGCGAGTGCTTTTCAACCTCCGCTTTATCCGCACGCTTGTTTTTATCGCTATATGATTGAATGTCGTGTGTAATCAAAATCCGCGATCGTCGTGTATTCTTGCGTAGTTGCCCAGTATTTTTTTTGGCATGCAGAATACATAATTATCATCACGTTTGTCTCGTTGCGGTTTTTAATGCGACCTAAATACGCAGATGGCGGAGACAGCATCTGCTCTACTTTCGAGTAGTGGGTTCGAATCCGCCGTAAACATTGTACGTAGCGATAGTCGCGTGTTTGGCAAGGACAGATTTCTATATATTGCGGGTATCATCTAAATGACCATAAGTTCATATTTGCTAAGGAAATCCCGTTATCATTTTCAGAACTGGGTTCTCCAACATCACCATACGGTTATTAAAACTCGAATGAACATTTTTAAACTACTCCTCTATCCCGCGGAAGAATAGCACATACACATATTTGTATTTATGAGAAAAGTAGTCGATTATATGTGAGAATTTGCCGGTCATTACCATTGAGTGGAAATTTCCATTAAATTCACATACCAAACCCATTTGAAAACGTAGGCCATCGTTCCGGAGTCCCCTTTGACCTCGCCGGTTGCTCACCTTGTTTGTCTTCCCCCAAGAATTCTGAATGAAATCCAGTTTTCGACCGCGTCTTTTGCGTCTGTTCTTTTGCCAACGTTTTATTGTCGATTCGAACAGTAACTCGTCCTTCTCAAATGTCCTATTTCTCAAACGTGACGCGTTTGGCCTTCTGTGGCCTCGGTAGAGAAACTCGCGCAGTGATTGACAGTTGGTTATCCGCTCTGCGTGCACGTGGGCGGTGTCGTGCGAATGGGGGTGGGCGTAATTGACGCAGGCCACCTGGATGCCCGAGATTGATGGAGGATTTTTATCCTGCGGTTAAAGTGTGCTGAGAAAACCCAATCAGGCGTTCTTTTATATTGATTAAGTTCACTCGGCCGAAAATAAAATTCTTTCGAAATACCTTCCATTGATATCTATGGAATCGTAAATTCAATTTATAGTTCAACTTATGTATCAAAAATTTAATCATTATTCATTTAGCATACACGACTTAACGATGTTAGAAAGCGTTGTATCCAGAACGAGCCCACGCTGTGGCTAGATTTTCTGAAATGTTTTCCCCATCTATGATATTGTCTCTGAAAAGTAAACAATTCTTTTGACGTATAAATGCTTAATCTTGAAGCTGGAGCGAGGCAGTTATCATGTCGAAGTTGACAGACCAATGTTATTTTACCAGACATAATTTAACCTGTGGCTGAGCTAACACTGTGATATTCCATACAAAATTTCCCAGTGACAGTCAATTTTAAAAAGAATAGGTAAATAAAAGAATGTCGTTGGTTTTCTCACTTTTTAATATTTTTTGTGTTGTGAATAGATTTGCTTCGTTAGAAGTAACCTGAACGTCCTTTAGTTCAAATTATATTGTTGGCATATCAGCGTTTGTTTGAAATTATTATTTTTGTTTTGTTTTTGGCGATGTACAACAACAATAAGTTAGACTCTGATATCTATTGGACCGATGATCTTAATATAAATACAGTCAAACTCGCTTTCCAACGAACTAAAATCTATGAAAGCCATTCTGAAATGACAAAAAAATAGATCAGAGAAAATCATTTTACCCAGTACGAAATCGTCTCACCCCAATATTTTCTCGAACACGCAAGTAGTCCGGACATGTTTGGAGAGGCCACACATTGGGCGCGGCCTACCGGTTGGCGAATGCTAGCGGCGGGGGGGGCGAAGAGGGGTTGAGGGATGTTTCGCGAGATGCAGATGCCCCCGGGTCGTCTGCCGGGCGCTGGGTCATCCGTCCGGCTTGACCGCTTTTGCCCCCTTCCCGAAACTCACCGTCGACACCCCTTCCTCATTTTGTTTGGCCGCACCCCGCCTCGCGTCGCGTCGCCCTCGCCTCTGCGGCTTGTCGCAGAGACCGTGTGGCACAGATTAGCGCAGTACGCGAGGGAATTGAATGACGGTGTTGCCACGTGAGTGCAAGCGGCACAAACGGGCGCACACACATATTCTGGATTTCAAAGAAGTCGCAAAATTTCAACCCGTTCCGTTTACGTTGATCTGAATCCCCACTGAGTGGAAATTCGATTAAAATAAAACGTTATGTTTATTCGTATTGTTCTGCCATTACGGGACGTGTAAAGTGTTTCTTTGCTAACGAAATATTGTGGCAACTGTTCATCTGCCGGCGCAGTGTTGCAAATGTGTATTTGAGGAATTCTGTTTGAGATTTATAAACGATGAACGTTGTTTGTGTCACAAGGCATTGAATTTTTAATCGTGAATTCAAAAATTATTTCAATATTCTAATTTAAAAGTTTGCATTGATTTATATTTATTATTTTTTTAATTGTTTGGGAACCCAAAACGTTTGGGCAAATTTTTCAAACTTTTTATTACGAAAAGTGACACTTATTTACATTTCATTGGCATCTTCATTGAAAAAAATAATTAAATTATTTTGGAGCAAGAAAGTGTAAAAATGTGATTTTGTAAGTCCAAAGTAATCTTATTTTCATAGAAATATATAATTACTTTTATTACATTGTAAACAAAACTCTTGTATCATTACATGAAATCAAAAATTTAATTTTTTTATATCTGAAACAGAAGTTCATCATAATGAACATTTCGAGAATTCTTGTGACTCAGTATTCTGCTCTGTGGGAGGTATCTAATATAGGGTTTAAAACCTCGTGAAAGCAAGCCCATATAACAAGCTCTCCTCAGATTCCGAGAAAATATAATTTTTTTGTAACTTCTCAAAGGATTTCCCTCGCCTCCGAGGGGAGACCGGATCAGCAGCAGCAGCAGGTCTATAGAAGATGGCCCAAGGCACGCCGCGGGCGGGGAGGTGAGGGAAAGGGGTGGGAGGAGATGGCGAGGGAGGGGCGGAGAGAGGAGGGGAGTGCCCGCGGGGAGCCCCACACCCCCCGAAGCCCATGCCTGTCCGTGGGGGTGGGTGCGCCGGAGACTCAGACCTTGGCCGGCGCGCCCGGGGGGCCCCTCCGCGGGTGGGGGGAGCAGACGGCCCTTGCCCTTCAGGAAGCTGCCGGGCGGGAGGGGGACAGCTGGTGCCCTGCGTGGTGGCGTAGGTGGAACGAAGGAGTAGACGTCCGCGAGGGCCCTCTCGCACGGCCAAGGAATCGCTCGCTCGCTCGCTCGCCCGCCCGCGATGCGTTTCGCTGGCTGTGGGGGCGTCTCTGGGAAATGGCTTCGGGTCACTTTTACGGCCCGAGTCGGGAGAGGATGAATTTACGTGTTTTTTCTCTCCAAATTGTTATTAACAGGCTGCGAAAGCTCAAATATACCATGCAGCAACGGCTCTCAATTTGCATAATGAAAGTCTTTAATTTCTTTCATCTAAATGTTTATTACTGGAACAGTCTTTCAAATTCCTATCACTGAATTGTTCTCATCAGAATCTCTTTTAAAAGCATGCCACGAGATATGTGGTGGGTCTTTTGTTCTGCACCTCATTTGTACCTTTAATTGAATTCTCGACCTCCAATTAATAATATCGTTTCATTAGTGTTGAAGTTTATTAATCACTTATTTGGAAGTGATTTTTTGTGAAGGTGATTGAAGCTTTTTATGAAGGAACTTGGAATCAAGATCGTCGCAGAACTTTTGTTAGAAAATATTTTCATTAGCTCCAAAATAATTGTATTTGTTGGCTAATGAAATATCCCTTTCGTGATTTAATAATTTAGGAAGAATTATTGTCATATAAATGACTCAATTGGTTTCTTGATGTAATTGCACCTACTTTCAAAAGTTTGCAGATACAATCATTTTCATTGAAATTAACATGTAAGTTATTCCTATATTTTCTTCTTCTTCTTCTTTTTCGTATTATTATTATTATTATTATTATTTAATTGCAATTAATTTACCTTATTTTTTGTTGCATTACTGCATTATTTCAAAAGAACTTAATGTATAAAAATACTACGAATTGAAATCTTTGTTTTGTAACCAAATTTACCTGATATTGTTTCGTGAATATTTGGTTCCTTCAGGTATATTGCTATGAAACCATTACTACCGTGTTACGTATACTATCACTATCCAAAAAACCGTAATACCACGACCGTCTTTTAGTGTAGACATCTGCACCAAGGAGTATGAGCATACGTAATATCAATGCAATCGACCCTCCAATCACACATGGGAAATATTGCAGTGGCCAGCATGGATCTCATCTCGTAACCACATGGAGCCCGAACCCAATACAATTCGAAGAGTTTGCCTAAGATTTCGCGGCAACCGACGCCATTGTAACCCTCTCGGAGGGGCACACGCCGAACGGAAACGGTTGACATCCCCGTTCCTCCAGCGGGCGAAATTTAAATGATTTAGTAGGAAGGGCGTAAAGCTTTCAAACTTAATGCGCGATTTAAATAAAAATGGAAGATAATTTAAGCCGTCGGAACGAAGTTTGCGCGCATTGAAAGCAGTTGAAGTCATTTCTCAGTAGTACCAACATAAAAGTGAAAGGGAAGGGTTAACTAATGTATGCATTGCGTATTTTCCCTCACACGTCCGGGCCGTGTCCGTGACAGCTGCCGGTTTTCCCAGCCGTTGCGGGGGTACTTAACGCATGAAAGGCGCGGTTATTGCTCGCCCGGATTTTGTGTCCATAAAGTGCCGCTGCCATGCAGTTATCGGGGACGAGGGCGAGCGTCTGTCCGATTTGCATACGGCGGCGGTCGGCGCGTCTGCCGCCGGGTCTCGCGCGAACGAACGGGGTGGTTGCAGCGGTGGCGGCGGCGGCGGCGGCGTGGCGAACTCTTCGGAGGGGAAGGGAAAGAGTGGGAGGAGGAGGACGCGGAGCGAAAGGGGGCGGCGGCGGCGGCGGAGGAGGAGGGGGCGTGATCGCTGGTTAAATGTTTTAGGCTGAATGGGAACCGGAGACGTGTTTTTTCTTCTCTCGCACGATCTGCTTTTCTGAGCGAAAAAAGAAGAGGAGCGTCCCGGAGGCGAGGCGTCGGCGGTGGGGGAGGTGGAGGGGGGAGGGGCGGGGGAGGAAGAAGGGGAAGCGGCACCCGCGCCCCACAACGCTGCCATTGTGGCGGAGGGCGAGAGAGCCGCTGCAGATGCGGGCCGTGCTCTGTCCGTACAGCGGTCGAGCTGCTCCCGCTCTCTCCCCTTTCCTCTCCCGCGCGTTCCAGCTCTCCACCTTCGCCACCCCCGCCTGTCCGCGCGTCGCTCCCATGCCTGCTTCTCCCCTCCCTCTCCTCACGCCCCGCCCCGCTCTGCCCGTCCCGTCCTGCTCCGCGCGTCTCCGTTTTCTGAAGTTTCCAGTTGGATCTGGACGTAATATCTAAAAAGCCACTTGTGGGCCGCTGGCATTGAAATGAGGCCACTCCGCGGCGCCTCTGCGTTTTCATTTTGTTTTGTTTTGTTTTCCCTCTTTTTTTTTCTTTTGAGAATCTGTCATTTCTCCAATGCGTACCCATCATTCCCCTTTCTATTTTTGTATTTTTGTGCTGTCCGCTGCAGTTGTGTGCTCTTCCCCTGGCTCCTTGAAGGCCCCCTCATCGCGGCGCAGGCAGTGGGATGGGGCGGAGGGGGAGTCGTGGAATTGTAGGCGCCCGGTGCCGCGGTCGGACTTCCCGTCTAGAAATTACGAGGAATGAAGGCATTGTTGACGAAAGCGCACGGTCAGAGGTACGGAGTTCGACAGAGAAACGACAGGCAGGACTCTGAGGAAGACGTCCTTTGTGGTCTGGCGGCTGGTACAGATGACGCAACCTGTGCACTACCTAGATCGTTTTGTAGGAGGACTTACAATATTGTTATGGAAAGAAACATTGAATGAATCAACAATAATGTTTTTTTGTTATTTTAATGGTTTGTTAGGAACACGCTTTTAGAAACGTTTTCATATCTAAGAAGCAGACTTGAATTTACTTTTTTTGAAGGATAACTTTTTGTTTCCGTTTATCTGTTAATTTTTTCATTTTTCTTTTCTCGTGGACATTTCAGAGATTTCATAAATGGGATTTTGGAATTGTGTTAGGTGTTTGTTACTTTTATTGTTCGAAAAAATTATCCAGCCACCTCCCACACACCAATAGGCCTTTTAACTTTGAAATAGTATATTCCTAATGCAATGATTTCATTCGAAATATTTTAGTTCAGAATTCTCATTAAGGCATTTTACCTTCTAGCTGAAAAGTACCCATTTTTTAATAATAAAAGTTTGTCTTAATATTAGGAACATTTGATAATTTTGACATTTGGGTGCAGATCGAAATAGAATTTAAATTCACTTCAAAAAATTGCCCACTTTGCATGCTTTTTTGATCAAGCACTGAATTATTTAATAATTCAAAGCAGTAAAAAACTCTTGAATCATATACGTTTGATGTTGCTTAGTCATGTTCAGCGATTGCCTATAATAAAATATTCTTGGGCAGAAAAAGTTAGTGTTGCATGTGGAATTAATCAGGCCAGCGCTCGCTCTTTGAAATCTGTTCGGTAAAAAATGCTGTCAGAAACACTGCGAGGTAAGTATCTTAATGTCTTGTCAAAAATAAAGCAAGAGTTTTCACTAATTCACATTCAATGATCCAAAGCGGATTTTTGTTGCCATTAACTCTAATATTATTAAGTTCTTTTTTAAAATATGCATATTTTATATTAATCACACATGAAAGATCTGAAAAATATAATTTTAAGTAATTCTGAACACTGATTTGTTGGGTTTAGTAACCAGAATTATTTCGGTAGATAAACTGAATTTTTCATTAATGTTAGCTGATATGATCGATGTGCAAATAATCTTTTTTCGTTGGAAATTTTCAATTATACTTACTTCAACGCCATCTGTGAATACTTGATGAACTGAACGCGGTTAAATGTCAGCATATTCTCAACACTGTTTTAAATCGTAAAACGACTTCTGAGAAATACTTTAGTACTCGTGAAGGAGATCTGTAAATAACGTTGCGCTGATTCTTTAAATAGCATCAACGCCCCAAGTCGGTAATGGAACATCAAGGCATCCAAATTCAACCACATCGTAAAGTTCGGTTCGTATTGCCGTTTGCTCCCAGTTCATGGGAGTGAATGAACAACATAGGCTCGGCTTTCGTTTTGATTGATTAATGATTCCGGGCGCGTCAACTGCTAAGGTAGTCCCGTAAGTTTAATGCATGTTTTTTGCTCGGGAGGTACTGGTGATCTTCCCCCGCTGAATGGTAAGATTCGGCACCGACGTACCGTGGACTAGCGGGGTTTCCTTATCCAGGTATCTCCCACTAGCGGGCACCCTCTCAACCGGCCCCCGACCGATCTCCCGGCATGTGTGATGGTGTAGTGCATGTTAAGAGTTAATGTGTATAAGTAAGGGGTAGGATAGGACAAAGAATGGGAAGGAAAGATCGCGCCCGGTCCGTTTCCCGTTTGTTAGGGTACTTCTCCGGCATTCGCCTGGTTTTGGTCGGTGAAACCACGGGAAACCTTCGATCAGAGCAGCCGGCCGCTAGACGTCTCCAGACAGCGACAGAACTCGACCTAGCTAGTGTCAAAAATCCTGCTTACGTCGAAATTCGAACCCGAGGACTTCCCTGTCAGAGGCTGTGCAGTGACATCATTTGATGGCCTGAGCCATCTCTCCTGGTTCCGCTTTCGTCCTCTGAATCACCTTCCCCATCTCGCCGCCGTTTCACCTATGCAGACGGGCCGCTCCAAATTTAAGGAACAGTCGGTGTGGCGAGTCGTGTCTTGGCGGCGGCCGCGGCGCGCCACTGAACGGCTGTGGTGCCGCGGCCGGGGAGGGGAGGGGAGCGCCGCACCTTGTCGCCTTGTCCCCCCACCCCACTCGACCAGTCATCCACTGCGCCACACCACGCTGTGGCGCCGCAGCCGCACGGTGGCTTGAAAGACGCAAAAAGCGGACAAAAGCCATTTTTAACAACTGTTCAAGTTACATTTTTACTTATTTAACGTCGCCTTTCAACTTTTAATGTCGTGTAGCGACCACTGTAAGTAACATGGGGGTAACGATAACTGACACATAAACATCCGTGTCCCGGCCGGAATTCGAAACTGCAACCCTTCAGCAAAGGGGTAGCTTCGATTCTTCAGCCTTTGCGATCCGGGCTAACCAGGTTGGCCAATAGGTACATTATCCCAGCACACATGGAAAGAAAAATGTCACATGCTTCATGTGTTGCGTACTACTACTTCACATTTTTTGGCCGTTACGAGGTCGAAGTTTTGAAAACATGAGGAGTTTTGGGTAGCGGGACGTTCATGAATTCGCTCGGTTTTGAAATTCACAGTAACATTCTCAGTAATTGTTAATGTTATAAACTGCATTTTTCTATTGTTACTCGTCCGTACTTTACAACCATATTTCTTAAAAAAATATTTCAAACTCTCACATTTGTTGTAATTATTATTGTGTAACCCAGGAGAAATATTACATTTACATCTTTTATATTTAAAAAAAATATAGGCGTAATGTGTTTCATGAAACTTGTATTTGTATGGCAAAAAATAATTCGGGTAAGTTTAATTTCCGTCCACTGGGTTTCGTCAATTAACTTTTAATATAGAGTTCTAGATGAAGATACGAATAAGGAAATATCGCGCGCAACATGCGTGCCTTTGTTAAAGACACTGTTCCGCCTCCAACTGATTGGAGGAACCCACGGATGTAACTGATTCGAGCAGCCAGACTGCACAGTTCCTGTCCAGACAGCAGTCGACCCTGCATCTAGTTACAATTTTAGCTGATGTTGATCTGCGACCCTCGAGAGTCGGAACCTAGGACTGCGCGGTCTACGGTGCTTCAATTATGAATTTCATCTAACTGATCATTTAGTTGATTTTTTTTCGGGAGCGTCAAATATTTTGATAATTAGTCCCGTAAATATAGTACATATTTATCCAGGGATGTGGCGGTATTCCTCGCCTACTGGAACGCTCGTCGTGTTTTGGAAGAGACTCTTCCTCAAGGTATCTCCTCCAGCGGGACACCTTCCCAGCCGGGAGACGCTATAAGCTCCTAATATGTGTGGAAGTGTAGTGCACGTATGTATGTTAAATGAGTGTTGGGAACAAGAATAAGAAAGGAAAATTCGAGGCCAGTTTTATAGAGTACAACTCCAACATTCGCTTGGAATCGATCAGAGAACTCTCAGAAAAAGACGGATCAGAGCAGCCGGGCGCTACAATTCTCCCTCTGACCATGGTTGAATTCGATGTATTTATGGGGCTAGTGTCGAAAATCCATCATCGGGACTCAAACTGAAGGTCCTCCTCAGCGACGCTGTGGAGGCAACGGCGATGCTGCCGCTGAGCCATCGTCAGCCGGTGCGACTTTCATGTCGAAGGAGAATCTTTTTGTCCGCTTTCCCCCTCCGACCGGACCATAGTGTTCGGCCACCGCACACGGCCGACAGCGCTTCACAAAATCGCACGAGAGTATTATTTTCGTCGGCGGCGTCCCCCTTCCACGCAGCGCATGCTTGGCTTCCAAACTCTTCGTTTCGTCTGCTTCCTGCGCTCGTTTTTATCCCGGTGTGTCCCAGCGCCTTCGCGGCCACCGCCCCTGTCTCGGGCGTCCGCCCGCCCCACCCCTCCCCCGTCCCCCTCCCGCGCCCGTCCTTCCCCTGCCCGCTGCCCGCCACCGCCCGCCCGCCGTATTATCTGTGTATCTTTCATTATGGCGTTGCCGTGGGCCGCGGCCGCGCTGCGATGGTATCAGGGCCATCGGCGTTCGCCTCGCCGCCACCGCCGCCACCGCCGCCTTCGCCTCCGCTGCCGCCGCCGCCGCCAGCCGCGCTTCGCTCGCCGGCCGTGCCACCTTCATTTGTTATTTGCCCCATGATTAATGATGTTACTAAAGTGTGTAGGTAAAAAAGTCAAAAATCTCGCTGGCAACCGGAATAGAAGGGAATAATGTACACTCCGTGTTTGCTCCAAAGTGGGCACGGCGTTCCGCTCTGAAGCTCTTCCCGCCCGGTTCCGCCCTTCCCCGCCCGGCCCCGCCCATACTCCGCCCCGCCCGGCGCTGCACGTCGCCCCGGCACCGCCGCGCCCCGCCGCGCCCTTGGCCACCGCCCAGGCCACCGCGACCGCAGACGCTGCCGCCGCCACCGTCGCCACCGCTATCGCCGCTTCGTCGCCGCTCTATCGCTACCAACTGCACAGTGCCTCCCACACACCCTCTCACGATTACTTCGACGTTATTCGAGAACGCTATCTACTCCGTCCACTATCGTGTGAGCTCCTCGATGCCTTCCGACGCCGTGCATAGTACGTGCGCCGTTCGACCCGAGCAGATACGCGTTATTGAAAGCAGAAGGACCGGCGGCACGGGCGTTTTGCTCCCGAGAGAAATTGTATTGCGAAGCCGATGAGCACGGGATACAGGGGCAGAAGCGACGATGGGGCGAGAGGTAGGATGAAAGAATAGGTGTGCCCGCAGCGGTATTTGGATAACTGAGAACCGTGTTGGGATGAGTAGGGAACGACTAGATGTGGCGATACGGGGAAACTGTCGCCGAAACAATTAGATCACGAGTTGAAGTTGGCGGCAATGACGAGAACTGTGGCGAAAATAAATTAACAATATCAATCTTGGGGTGCAATGCCATCTGTGTAATTGAGTAGCCAATTTTCCTCGAAGACGGGGTGGCGATTGAGTGAATTTGCGTGATGCGTTTTTACGGCAGGAGACACAAAAATAAATTTCAATGAAAGTATCTGTAGAATGAAAATATAGTTCGACAAAATGTAAATGTGTTAAAGATGACGGATATTTAAAATAATTACCGAATTAAACACAACCAAATTTTGGCAAATGTATTAGAATGGGAAACAGGAAAAAATATTTACATAATATCCGGTTCCAATTGGGTTAACCGGTAAAAAATATTCATAAGAATAATTAGTAAGTAAATATTTTCAGACACATTCTTTAAAACAATCCGATATTGATGACGATCCATTTTAGAGCACAAGCAGTCATCCGGGGCACGATGACAATCTTGTAAAAGCTGGTCCAGCGGTGGCGAGCATGCCTGTGGGGGGGAGGAGGGGTTGTCGCCCAAACGTCAGACGAAGACGCGGCGGCAGCGGGGCAGATACGCCTGTGTGACGTACACGCCTTGTATGCAGCCCGTCTCCGCCCCGCCAACGCCTCCGCCTTTGCCCCTACCACAACTGTCACACACCGTCGCCAACTCCACCCACCCCCAACCGTCGCCATCGCCCTGGCGCCAACGTCAACACCGCCGCCGCCGCCGCCGCCGCCGCTGCCACCGCCACATTCTGCCATCGCCACCGCCGCTGCCACCACTGCCATCACCACCACCATCGCCCCCCCCCACCGCCACCTCCGTCACCGCCCCGCGCGCTTCCAAAGCCGGTTCGGACATCGAAAAGGCGGAGACTGGCGTCCGACATGGAATCCAAGCCGGGCGCCGGGACGCCGTGGACGACGCTTCCGAAACGTCGGCATTTATTGATTGTGCGGCGGGCGCTGTAGCATTGCCGCCGCCGCCCCCGCCCCCACCGCCGCCACCGCCGCGCGGTGGGTGTCCTCTTCCAAGACGCCCGATCATCCTCCTCCTTCGTCCTCGTCCGCCCCCTCTATAGTGCTTATCATGGCGGGCGAGGACGGGCGACCGACGGCCGCCGAACTCTCCCCGGCGCGGCTGACGCGGCGCGCTGCTTTGTAATCGAATATCTTCGCCGCTTTCTACTCCGGCGAAATGGACGAAATATGAAATACGCCTTATCACCTTGTAACGTTTTATCTATGCATCTGTGAGTGCTTGTGTGTGATGGGTTCAAGGTGACGTCATGTGCACTGCTACGTATTGCATCATAATTCCATTCGTCGAGAAAAAAATAATCTGTTTTTTTTTTCGGATGTGTTTTCTCAAGGGAGAGCAAATATATATTAATTTTTTTGAACCCTCGATATTAGATTAAATTAATGGTACAAAAGTGTATACATAAGGTAAATAGAAGAGTAAAATCTAGATAGTAGTTGGTAAGATTAGTATAAGCTTAGGTTGAAAATCTAGGTTAGCGCCCTCACCCACATAAATGTATAAATAAGATAAATAAATGTCATTATATACTAAGACGATTTACCCGAGTTTACATACATATATCATGAAAATACTCCATTTGTATCAGAGGCTACAGTAGCCAATTTTACAAATGTGCTGCTTCTAGAAATATATTCTGATGCAGGAAAATCTCTTCTTTGTCAGTTGGTTATTGTCGAGCTTCCCTGAAATTAAAATTGCTGCAAATAATGATATTAACAAGGGATCTACATGTTGTAAAGCTGTTTATTACAAGTTGTGAACCTTTTTCATTCTGAGTGTAATGCTTTGTATAGTGATCACCCTTGAATACTAAGTATGGAGTAGAAGAAAATTTGAAATATGCACCATCATCTCGTGGTATTTTATATTGATTAGGATGATGGGTAAGGTCGAGAGGTCATCGTCGGTCGGAGAGTAGTTTTGGATATGAATCATCCTTTGTCACATCCCCGGAAGAATAAATGAACAAGATTTTGAACCTATATTTCTGTCGATGACAGCAATCTATCTGCTTCTTGGAATCTCTTTAAGCAGCTGGTTTATTTATCATACTTAAGAAATAAAATGGCGTTGTTTTATTGCAGAGAGAAATTCCAAAGAGGAATTGGAATTGGGCAGATAGTCTGTGTTCGACCTAACATGGTCCTCTTTGCATGTTCACTCATATTCTTATAATTCAGGAAGCCCCGTAGACGTGGTTAGGATGCTTCGGTAATATGACAAGTCCAATGTCTTCTAATGGCAGTCGCTTTGTAAATGCATCATTATTCAAAACATTCTACCCTGAAAGAAGGAGAGAAATTTTAACCAGGGCCTATCTTTTAAAAATCTCCAATTCGGCTTATAATGGCAGACGAGCTGTCAACTTACATCTCTGATACTTCACTTTCTTTATGATGTTCTTCTCGGTATAATTCTCCGGTATGATGAAGGATATGCCAAATAGAACTTTTCGGCTTCCTTGCTGGTCATCACAAAGGGTGCTGCGATCAACTAAACATCAACTCCCGAGATCAGGTTTGTAAATAAATGATCCTGCCGTGCATCACCTTGAATGGAGATTAAGAAAATTGAACTTATAATTAACTCTCTCCTACAAATGACGGTTTTTCAGTGTGAAAGAACTTTAAAGATTCCACGAAATTTTCGCTTTTTTGTTACGTAAAGTATCAATTCATCATATGCGAAACACTATTCATTTTGTTCGTTGAAACCTCATGAGTGGCTTTTTGCAAACTCTGAATTATCAGTATAATATATTTCGAGTCAACTTTTTCTCAGAGGCAAAAGACGTTTACGTTAGATCCAAGATACGCTACTTAGATGTACTCGCAACTGCTCACGAAAACAGTGCATATGACAGGTACATCAGCTGTCTATCTTCGTGCAAGCGGAATATGATTCCCTTGAGGATGAAAAGGTCCATCGATAACTTCAACTTCAGAGGTTGAGTTGCTTGCGACTGACTTGAAAACGCATGCATTTCGCGCATTGTGTTGCGCGGCGCGATACCCAACGGGAAATGGCCACGTTCGTCTCTATATCACGTGTTCATCGGTCATTAATTTTCATGTTTAATATAACTGACTTAAGCTTGGGACAAGGCAAGGGGCTAAATGATGATGAATCATACGTTACTTTTCACTTGTATTGTGTGAAGGACAAAGAATCTGCGGTTCGTTGAGCATGGAAGCTGATCTGCAAAGGATACAAGTATTCACACAGGCTTGCATTATTGTTGTAGTATAAATACTTTAAAAGTATTGCCGTAAAAATTGCTGTCAGAAGGAGCTGGAAGAGTGTGAGGAAAAAGCCTTGGAAGCTTGCTTTGTTCGGCGCAATTTGTGTTCATACGAGAAGACTGAGCAAATTAAAACTAGTGGTGTTACATCAGCAATACTTTCTCGCGTTATTTGTAACGGCTACGCAATATTATAATACCACTTCAACCTGCAAAAATGTTTGCAATATGCCATTCACGTCCCCCTATACCAGCCTCTCTGGAAAATTCGGCCTTCCCGAAGCTTTAAAATTGTTAAACATTTGCATTTGCAATTTTCACAAACTCAAGATATTTTCATTGTTATTATTTCAAGATCGAGTTTTAAAGACAGATTTCATTAAGAAAAAATATATATCTTCAATATTGTGGCTGTTAAAAAGACGCAAAAAATTAACTTTCTCCAAGTTTCAAAAATTTTGAGTTCAACGAAAATGGGGCCTTCGCCAGATTTATAAGCGTATTTTGCTTTATCGAAAAAGAAAAAATCTTGGAGCCGTTTCTAATAAAATTTTTGTCTTAAATTGCCTTTATTTCAGGCCAATATTACCCCAAAACTACTCAACTTCTCAAAACACTATTTCTGATTTTATTTAAAACTTTTTGTAGAACAGATTTAATTCAGAAATAATACATCAATTTTATACGTAGTAACTGAGAAAGCCGTGGTATTTTATATCCTCAAACCTACGATCAATTCACATTAGGCTATATAGAAATAAAGCTCCTCATTTTTTAGCGACCGCGATTACATATTAAAAATTTTCCTTGTATTAACGCGCAGTTTTTCCTATAAAGTTTAGCGTGCAATGTCGTCGTAAACAAGTATACAGGTTGAGTTATATTTGTGTTAGCTTCAAGTAAAAAGTGCTATAAAACAACTTTGAATATGTTTGTCAACTTGTAAGAATGGTAAAAAGGAGATACTATGCTATTGGAGAACGTGTTTATTCATACATTTTATTCCTGTCTACAGATTGCTTATAATAATATTACGTACTACATACATACAGCTCGATTATATTTCTTGCGTTTAATCATCTCCTCCCAGACAACATATACGGATACTTACATAATGCGGCGCAAGCTCATATGAATCCTTTAGCAAATTGAACGCACAATAGCTGCGCCTTGCACATTAACAAGAAAATTGCCTGCGCTCGCGCCTCATTGGGCCCACCGCGCTTAATGAGAGATCCTTTAGTGCGGGGGCGTCGTCGGCCAGCGCTGCGCACAAGCGGTTGCGCAGCGATCGGCCGTTGCCCCTGCGTCTGCGAGCGCGCAGCCGCCGCCCCCGCCCCGCCCCCGCCCCCGCCGCCATCGCTCGCCAATCGCACAATCCGCGTACGCGATCGCTCACTGGATAACGCAGCGCGCCGCACGGCTCGTCGTCCCGCTCCGCTCTGCTCCTGTCCGCGAGGCGAGGCGGTCTGCAGCGGACTAGCGATGTGATTTTTCAGTTTTCCCCTCGCCAGTATCCCTGGCGAGGCGGGAATTTATTCTAAAGTTCGGGATACATTGACTCCAGCAGTTATGCTTATGGAGCAGAGATGAGGGCTGTAACTTAAATAAACTAACTTAAAACTAATAACATGGCCACTTTGGGCAATAAGTTTATTGAGTTAATTGAGAAATATATATAGTTCAAAGTTCTTGGGATTGTTCTTTCTTATCTTGATTTTTTTTATTTTTCACATTTACACTCTCTTTCATACTTAAATTTATATGTACAACGCATTCACTCACTCATTCATACCACACCGCACAACACTTCACTACTAACTTTCAACACTAGCGATGCGACATCGATGGTGATGTTTATGAAACATCGATGTTATTACGAAAACATCGGTGTTTTAAACATTGATTTATTAATTCCGATGGGTTTTTTTTCAACATCCATGTATTGTTCTGGATGTTTTTATGTTATTTGTGAATGAAAAAGTCAACATTTTGTAATGGTTAAAATATAAAATAGCAGATATACTCACTTTATGCGACATAGGTGTATGACCTTCTTGCAGTACCATTCTACGGCGAATTGAGAAATTTCTCACCCCTTAATGGCATTGAGCGCTCAGGCCTTCAGGATTAATTTTGTTAATTGTTATTATTTTTAACTTTGTTTTGCCAGTTAAATCATAATTGATCATTATTAAAAGCTGCCACTATGGGATTAAATTCCACCTCGCGCGAATATTTAGTGTTAAAAGTTACTGAACCAATTTGAAAATATCGATGTATAAAATCATAGATGGTTTTGGGGCGATGTATTATTAACATCGACGCATCCCTACTGAGCACGGGCGTGGAACAGGGTAAGGGAGCAACTCTACACCCCTGGCCTCACCTCTGCTATGGTAAGCTCTCCGTAAACGGGTGGGGTCGGGTAGAGGTCTTCAGTAGCATGTACGTCGCTTTTAAATATTACGAATCACGGAGTTCTTTTAACGTGTTATGGATGTATTGTTGGACTCACGATGCCTGCTTTATACGAACTCGTGAGTAACGTACAAGTCTCTTACGTTATGCACAAAATTTACATTACTTTACGTACAAAATTCGTTTGTATTTCTATAAATGTGCCTTTTATTTATTAAGTAAAAAATGAAAATCACACACATAGAAATATGTGAATATCTGTATACATATTTCGTGCTGACATGTATATAGTATGCTTATGTATTACTCGTGCAATTTATTATTCACTAATTTGTGCATACAAATTTTTACAAAATTATGTGTGAGTATACGCGCATTAATTTAGAAATTACATGGGATTGCACTTCACATTCCGTACCAATTTCCAGTAGACGTGCTACAAAACCGAGTATTTATCTATATATTGTTCATAAAATGCAGTCTTTACGTTTTCTATATCGCCTGGAAAACATTCAAGAAGCGGGATATCGGACGAGTTTTATTCAAACCTTCTCTCAGGACGAATTTCTCGTTCCATTCGCTCCGTAGGAGCAGCCGTACCGCCCACGCGCCTGTGGAAGGCTCCTTCGGAAATATGCTTATCGCCGCCTCCATCTGACGCTCAGGTGCGGGGGCAGCTCTGGAATCCGGCTGCTGCAACAAAAGACTTCTTCCCGCCGGTATCCTCAATCCGAGATGAAATAACGCCTACCTTAGGTGCGGAAGATAAACCATTTGGCTTCGTACGCCAGTGTATTGAAGTTGTACTTCATCTCAAAAATCGTTACGTACGAATAAATTATAGGTTGTAGGCACCGTAGTGTGCGAAATTTTGGGTATCGAGTGTTGACCCTTTTGAGAGAACAGTGGGGAGTGATTGCCATTTCGTGATGACGCATTCCCACAACCATTGGTTTAGTTTTAGGTTTGGATTGGGTTCTAATTATTTTGTTAATTAAGAGATATATTTACGATATGCAATTTTATTGACATTTAACGATCTCGGAGGACGGTCGACGTTTGAATATTCTTTCTCCAGGCTATACAAAGGCATAGTGCAGAAAAGCAATGGTTTCATGGAAAACTCCCCCCAACGAAAATACCCCCTTCAGGTTAATTCAGGGCCAGCTCCGTGTTTCCTCATTCGGGCTCTCCATTGTGAACTCCCATTCCCCGACAGCTGTCTCAGTGGGCCGCGGAAGAGTCATACTCGCGATGGAGGAAGCTTCAATGGCGAATCCGGTCAGTAGCACGTCGTATGGATGCGCCTTTCGCTCTCGCCCTCCCCTCCTCCGCCCAGGTGCTCTTCCCCGCTCAACCCGTGCCGCCCGACCCACCCCCCGCCCTCTCCCCCACCCCGTCGTTCCGCGCGCCTGTCCCTGATCCGTCAGCGTGCCCTCGTTCTTCCCCTCCCGCCGGGCCGGGCTCTTTCTTGTGCTAATTGCGTTCGGGTAGGGGCGCGTGTTTTATCATTTCCCGTATATTCTCAACGTGTAGTCTATTTGCTCCGACCTCCCCCCCTCACCGACTGCGCGCGGTGGCGTTGGCGGCGGCGGCGGCGACGGTGGTGGTGGAGGCGGGAGGGGGGGCACCGCGCGCCCGCTTGTCCCCCCCCCCCGCCCTCTTCCCGGCCGACGGCCGCGCCGCCACTACTCCATCGCACACTTTTGTTAAAACCTTTCCCCAGCTGTCCAATAATAACTCAGTGTCAGATATGCAAATGCAGTTCGCCGCACGCTGGGCGAATCACGCACAATGCCAGCGCGCCTCCCGGCCGAGCGGCGGAGGCGGAGGAGGAGCAGGAGGAGCGGAGCGGAGAGGCGCGGAGAGGATGGAGGGATCGGATTGTGGGCGAGAAGGCTCCGGCCAGAGGGCCTTCATGGGGTGATTCCCCTTGTCGGACTTCCTTTTTATTCGTACATGTTGCACATATTTTGTTCAAATAAATGCAGCGTTTACTGTTGTAATAATTGAGGTTTAGATGTTCCCTTCAATAATTTCTGGATGAAGACAACTATTTTTATCTGTCATACTTGGTCCAGATCCAAGATCACACACTCGAACTACATACTTCCAACATGTAATTACATCCGTACATCCAAGTACCCTTTCGAAGAACAATGATTTCTTCGTGAATGCAAAACTACGACGCCATTTTGTGTTGAAAATCACATTATGTATTGTTAGATTATGTAGAGGCCACCATTTTTTCCCAAGCGGGAACTGTCAAATACGAACCATTTTGGTTATAAATGAGTCCATTAATCCTTTCTAATCATATTCCTCGCTGATGTATATTTTACAAGATGTGAGAAATCTCCAGCGTTTGTATTCGAATCCTCTGCCCATTTGCTAGCGCTCGCATCGTGTCATTTTCGAGACACACCCCGAGGCCGTCTCGGGCCGCCAACGAACGGCCGCTGCCCGCCCCGCGCCGCGCCGGCCCACCCCGGGGCTCGCTTCGCGCCGCCTCCAACACGCGGAGAGACTTCATTTTTCTCGGCATGCATCTTCATACTTGACAGCCCCAAAAAAATGAAGGTAGTTGCGCGCATCGAAGTTTCAGCCAATTATAAGACAAACGTCCAGTCACGTTGCGGCAAGGGTTCGGCGTTGCCACACTTCCGAAGGCGACGTGGCCGCGGTTCACGTGGGAAGTTCGTTTGTCACATACCCTCATCGGTCGTGATTTGACGCCATTCCGCAGTCTTCTTCGCGTGGATATGAATGCGGTTTTTCTGAGCGACAGGGCTGCGTTGGTCGATTAGCCCCGTCCGTCGACTCGCAAGCTTTCCGACAAAACCGGCGACGATGTAAAATGGTTATCATATATCTCTGTCGTATGCGCATTTGATATTTTCACAACACCAAACAATCAATTTTTCGTGCTGGTATCGACCTCCGGACGTGTCATCGAATGCGACATGATTCGTAACGAAGGACGTGACTGCCGGGTCGTGACAAACCGAAGGGTGGGCTAACACGGTCCGCGTCCAATCCAATACACAAAAATTGTACTAGAACAAATCAAGGTCGTCCCCTTCCGCGGGTGGGCTGGTGGGCGAGGGGGCGAGGCCCGTGGATGGGAGTCTGGCCCCAAGGCCCCTCTGGGGGGCCGCAGCCGGCGCGAAGAGATCTCTTGTGTGGATGACCCCGTAGATCCTGCCGTTCTGAACAGGAAGAAGGCCGCAGTAAGATGTGGCTCTATTCTCGCTTCTTCTTCTCCTCCTTCGGCTCCGTTCGGAATTATCTCCTGCTGAGATCCGAGATTGAGATGGTTGCGTTCCCATGGTGAATACCGAATCACGGCCTGATCTGTAACGAAGAGCGTTCTTTAGCGTCGTAAAAAAAGTGTGAATAAGAATAAGAACATATTTACGGGAGTGCTGTGGGAACAATCGATGTTGTGGATAGTCGGTGCCGAGAAAGGTGCAATAACTGTGGAAGATAACTAAAAAAAAGGAATTTAAAGGGGGGTTGATTGGGGATTGAACCTAAATGTATTGATAGGTTTTTTTTGTATGTGCTAACTAGAGACTGTGCTTACAAGTGGTATGGAAATGAGGTGCGGGAACTCGTGAGATGCATTTTGCGCATCGCCCCTCTGTCAACGGACATGCTAATCAATCTTTATGACATTTAACGACCCCAGGGAATAGTAATGACCACTTTTTCTTTAAAAAAATCCAGTTCCAACAGTAGGATTGACAAAACGGTCGATGCAACTTTTTCATGTCCCTAGATCTTCAGCTCCATTCCTTTTTTGTTGAATTTTCTGCTCCCTCTCAGGCCAATGAGCATGTGAAAGTCTTAATATATTCCTCCCACCCTTTCGCACGGAGTGCTTTAAAAACGTATCCTCCCCCCTCGCTGCTCCTCCTCCTCCTCCTCCGCCTCTTTCTCGCTTCGACCCGCGGCGGCAAGACACGCACGGAAACGGGCGTTTTCGCACGGGAGGCGCTCGGAGCGGGGCGGAGAGGGGCGGGGCGGCGGGCGGGGAGGGGGCGGGGGCGCGCGCCCCCTCGCGTGGCGCAACTCCGCCCGCGGCGGGCGGCGCAGGCGTGGCTAGGTGGCTCGCGAGGGGCTCGTTGGGCGAAGGCGCCGCGGCGCCCGCCCGCCACTGGCCGAAACGCCGGCGAGCGCCGCGGCGGGTTGGGCTGCTCGAGGCGCCGCAGCTCGCCCACGACCCCGGCCCCGGCCCCGGCCGTCTCCAGCCTCGGCACCGCACCTCCGCCTCCGCCGCCGCCGCCGCAAAAAACTGTTTTGAATGGAATTGTTTACGGCCGCTCTTAGCTTCTCGTACAGGCGTCGTAAACGGCAATCCTAAATTAATTTGGTGGACTGTGTAACGTAGCCGTGAAAATGTTCCACATATGAAGAATTATTTGGCGGCAAACGTGGGGCCTCGGGCGTGAAGAGAGGAGGAGGAGGGGGCGGAGGGAGTCGGGACTCGCGTGCGTGTCCGGGGGGTCGGGGTGGGCGGGCCGCGTCGCTCGACCGAGTGCGAGGGCGTCGGAATGGCGGGGGTCATTGCTTCGGTCCCGAGCCAAGCCCTGCGGTGGGACGGCCCCCCTGAGTGGCTCTTTGTGACGTACTCATTGTCCTCTGGAGAGCGCTGCCAGGAGATGCGCTCTGTGCAAACGCCGGCTATTTATGGGGCTGTGCGGCCGTTCATCGAAGGAGATGCTCTGTTCTAGTATTCCGTCCTTCATGGGAACTCCGCTCGGCGTAGTTGGGTGGGACGAGGGGCGTGTAGTGTGTACAATATTGGGAAACATGAGAGTTCCCATGGAAGAGGCTTTTTGCTGATGTAGTATATATTCTATTGTCTTAATTCCGACACATTTTTAACGTTCAGAATAATGCAATGCAATTAACTCGCTTGGTATCTGATACTTTGCTTGCTGGTTTCCTTGAGAAAATGTCAATACAAGTGTATTGATATATGTTAAGAATATTAATGATGATAATATTGAAATCGATGTTTCCTCATTGCGTTTACGAATAAGAACTGTCGTATGTTGGCTAATCACTGATTAGAAACAATGAATTATGCAATATCGTTTTGTTTCCTTTACACTCCTTTCTCATTGATTTTATATATGTCGTCCATAGTTTGTTCTGGCCAATTTATTCTCTATCTTACTAATGAGTTGAGAATTTGATTCGAAATTTTTCCCTTCATTTTTTCACTCCAAAATCTGTTATTAATATTAGTAGTTGTAATATAATAAAAATCGTATTAGTAATAATGATATATAATAAATGTAATTAAATATTAATTATAAATAATTGATCCTTTTAAATATTAACATTGTTTACGAGTAATCTAAAAGTTGTTTGGCGATGAACAAGGAGGCATTATCCCTCGTCGCAACTTTTTGTTACATCAAACAAGTAATTCATTAAATTTTTAGTCATAATCATTTGCCAGAATGGAATGCCTCCGAGTGCTGATACACGTCTACGATACGTGTTAAACTCGCAACAGTGATGCGCTATGCTCCGTGACGGCCTCGCGTCATTTTTTTTATTTCTCGGTCGGGACCGGAGAGTCGCCGGGGCATTCTTGCTCCGATCTCGGGTTTTACGTTTCCGAAAGGCGTGTTTCTTTTTTCCGAGGCTCGGCCGCGGGCCCCCGGGGCCCCGGCGCCCCACGAAAGTCCGCCCGCCCGCCCGGCCCTCGACGTGGCACGAATGCGTCCGACTGGTATTTCGAGAGCTGTTGAGCGCCTTGTGTCTCTTTGGGCCGCCCGGGGCCATCGGCGCGCCGCGATGATGCTTCAACTTCGTGGCTCATCTTTTTCACTCGGCCAGGCGCAGGAATCTCGTTCCCTCGGTGTGGACATGGGTATTCGGTGCGGTCGTTAAATGCGGTGGGAGTGTATTGTCGATTAAGATTCTGGATAATCTTCGTTTAACTCTAATTTTCTCCTTGTGTAACTCTTTATGTTCCCTGTCACTTCAGTTTCTTTTATCTCCCGTGATATGAGTTCCGTTAACGAACGATAGTGTTTTTTTTAATCGTTGCCAGACCACTTACACGAATGGCATTAGACAATAATAGTGATCTGATGTACATATTTTCATTCAAAAATAATTGATTGAGCTTTCCTGAATAAATGATACAACTCAATTTATGCAATTTTTCGTACATTTGTATCTTTAAGCTTTGCAATTGTCCCGAACGCATGGCCTGATCTGGCCGTTGCCCAAGCGAAAGGGCTTAACACTATTCAGCCGCAATGAAATACGTCCGTTTTGTCACATAAGCGCTGATAAACAGAAACAGTCGGAATAACCTCGCAGTAAGCTAGGCGAGCGTGAAAATTTACCGGCCAATAAAGCAGTAAGCGTTGCATACATTGAGGCAATTTTCACTTAACCGCACGTTTCGACCGAGCTGTTTTGAGGGGTCCCCATTGTCCGACGGGCATGGCATATGGGCACAGCGACGCCACCTCGCGCAGACGGTCGCCGTGGATGGAAAGGGAAAGGCGTGGCCGGTGGTGCGGGAGGGGAAGGGGCGCGGTGAAGCGGTCAGCATGGAAGCGCGCGCACACGCCGCGCCCGGGAGACATGCTGACAAATCGCCGCGAGCGCGGAAGCGATGGCCGGCCACGATATGGCGATACGCGCGCGACGCCACCGCGCCCGCCCCGGCCCCTGCCCCTGCCACTCCCCCCGCCCCCGCCCCCGCCCCTGCCCGCTTCCGGCAGCGCGCGCCGCCCGCCGCGGCGGGGCGACCGCCCGAAGCGATGACCGAAACGTGCCAACGTCGCGCCGCCAGCGGCGAATTGAAAGGTGGGCTGAGTGGGCTGCAGCCAACAGGTCCCCCACCATTCAGAGACTTGACAAATTGGGTACGGGGAGGTGAAATTTCAGGTTCTAGGCGTTTACAGCCTGAGGTGTTTTCCTGGCTTAGGGTTAACTAGGATTTGGGCTCTTTTTTCATATGGGGAATAATTGATGTTCGCAAGAGAACATTGAACAAGTACGAAAATTGGTATGCCGTTTTGAGATGTTGAATAGGTTTTTGATTAACTATGACTCCCAGGTTTACTAAACAAAATTAAAAAGTCTGACTTATCCATTCTTCCACGAAATAATATCACATCTAGCTGACAAAACATTTCCAGAAGCAAATTTTGAAACAAACTTATTTGTCTCAGCAGGAGTACCACAAGATAGTGTTTTGCGTTCCATTATAATCGGAATATATAGTTTAGATATTCATTCTTCACCGACCACCGTCACAGTAATACTAAGCCTTACTTGCTTCGCCGAAGATCCTCTCATAATCACTTACTTCGAGATCATCTAGTCTATGTTAGTAATTGGAAGGTAATCAGGAAAATTTTAAGAAACTTGCGTTCAAAAATTATGCATTTTCACAAATTGTCATTAAATTATAAAAATAATTATGATAAATGATTATATATAGTTTAGAGTGTTTTAACAAGGTCAGAATACTGTTCCAATTAAACAAGATAACAGACGTTAACATATTTCGTAAAATCTTCGTACTGAGGTTCAATTCGACTTCGAAAATGCTGACACAACGTGCCCCTAAATACGAACCTCAATTATACCGTGAGCATTAACAAACCCTTCCCCTTTCATTCTCACCGCCGCGTAACGCCCACGATCCTACCTCCAGCAGGGATCCCGACTCGCGGCCGGGCGCACGCCTCTCTCCACGCGTGCTCACGTGCGTTAGAATCGCGTGGCTTGTGGGAGGGGGCGGCGGCCGGAAAAGGTGGCGCGCGGCTTGGAAAGCGCGTAAGCGGCGTCGTTAAGCTCGCGCCGCGCTTCAGACGTCACGCGGCGGCACGAGGCGGCGCGGCGCGGCGTGTCCCGGACTGCTAACGGTAAGACGACCAACACCTTCTTCCTATGCCGAGGTGCGTGCCTGCCGTTGATGAGCTAGAACCGGCCGCCGCCGCCGCGTGGCGCGGGGTGGTGGCGGGACGGTAGCGAGGCGGGGCGGAGCGGGGCTGGCGGAGTGGGACGGGGCGGAGCGGGACGGAGGCGGAGCGGGACGGGGTGAAGCGGGGCGGAGCGGGGTGGAGCGGGCGAAGCGGGGCGGAGCGAGACGGAGAGTGAGACGGACGCTGGGCGGGGGAGGCGGCGGGGCGAAGCGGGGCGGTGCGGGGTTGGGTGGAGCGGGGCGGAGCGAGGCGCAGCGGGGCGGCACGGAGCGGTGGAGGCGGGCGGAGCGGAGCGGGGAGGCGGGCAGAGCGGAGCGGAGCTAGACGGAGCGAGGCGCAGAGGGGCGGGGCGGGGCGGAGCGGAGCGGGGGAGGTGGCGGCGCGGGCATGCTGCAGCATAGCGAGAGCTGTTCGTGTTTGATGGCGCACGCGGTTTGCTGGACGCCAAGCGCGCGTGCTGCGGGATTCGCGGTCGCGTCGAGGGTGGTTGAGAACGCGAAGCGACGCCGAGCGACGCGAACGGGGTGCAAAAGTGGTGATCAGATGCCCGGGGTCCATAATCTTGTCCGCCCTTACATCTGCAATATTATGGGGCGTTTTCAAATCGGGCGCCACGGCCCGGCTACTCCGACTGGTTTTTGACTCCCTTGTTCACCGCCAGGGACCGACACAAACAACGGTCTCAGTCATATTTGTCCGTTACTGCTGACCTTCCCTGCCTAAGCGAATATAAGATCTGATTAGGAGGGAAATATTGCAGGATTTAATTTTGCCAGACATTTAGCCACGGCTCTTTTACATACAAGCGTGACTTGGCCCACAAAGTAGTTTTCGCCCTTTAAAAATCCTCTGCCCCCACCCGGATTGGAAGCGGCGAACGTGAGTTTAGAACGTCTTGTGGAAAATCCTTCATGCCACTGAGGGTAGGTGGTGCAAAGGAGGGGAGAATAGGTTCTGTGGGCGAATTTTTGACTGCTGCGTGCAGGTCAAAATAGGTCATTTGCCAGACTGCCCTAAGCATTGTGGAAACTTGGGTTCTATCATATTGATTACACTCTTGTTTATATACACTGTATCTACATAAGTTAACGAATATACTAAAATACATAAAACTTGTACGAACAATCCCGATTTTTTGAAGATAAAAAACATATTTTTTATCTTCAATGTATTTTCTTCGTCCTTTTCTATTTAATACTGTATATTTCTACGATATATTCTCTCACTTTGCGCAGAGAAACTTGGAGAAGTCGCCGTAATGTACACAGATGCATTGGCGCAACGCATATATCTTGATTGTTATTACCCTGTGAATCTGCGGCGAGCATCCCAAGCGAATCACGAAGACGCAGCATTCGAATTCTGGCCGGGATCGTTTTGCTCCTCTCGGCTCATTGCAGATCGAATGAGTCTGAATCGGTTCGTTTCGTGCGGCCGCGCCTCCCACTGGGCTGACGCCGAGCGTATTGTCCGTTGATTATCGCAGTCTTTTGCATCGTCAAGCCGCATTCCGGTTCCCGCAAACGTTTGTTTGGCGAAGTGGCCGCCGCCGCCGCCACCGGCTCTTCCTCATTTGGGCACCTCCTAAACGAGCCCCGCGGACGCAGAAGCACACATGGCCGCTGCGTGACTCCTCACTCTTTCCGCCACTCACACACACTACGCAACACAGCCTTTCGATGGGCACTGCGCAGAATCATTTCTTCTTCTCGATCTTCCGATAGGGCTGGTTTCAATTCCGTGGTGGCAGCAGAGATATTGTCCTAATCCGTAATGATTAAGGATCTAGGAGGTATCATCCATAAAGTTTATTTAATTTTTTTAAAATCATGATTATTTAACCACATGTTTCGGGAATCTTAACTTGTCTTCAGTGACTCTAAAAAGGAGAAATAATCTGTTAATTCAATTTGATTACATATTCTCTTCTCTGTAGGGGCACTGCAGATAGATTCAGATTTCCGATACATGTGTGTGGTTAATTATTTATAATATTAAATATATTTTTAAATAAAATTGAATCCTTACTCGGAACTAGTTTCTGTGAATAATATTTAAATGAAGGATGACTACCAACATTCAAATTTCTGCCTTCGAGGCTGCAAATGTGATAACTAAGCCGTCGAAGGTTGCTCATATTATAAATAAAAATGTTGGTAATGTCAACGCCTTTTATTTAAATATTTGGAATACCAACAATACTTCACCCATAAGCTGTGCGAAAAACTTGAAAGAAAAGGAGTGCCCTCTCGGGGTTCATTATCTGAACAATCGCTCTCAGCCAGAAAAGTTCTTGGAATATGTAATTTGCTAGAAATAAGAGAGCAAACACCCAGAAAGGAGTTTCACTTTTTTCTTCTTCAATTGATGATGTGATTCTTTTTAAATCAAGGATTCTATGGCGCGAAACTATTGTTACAAGATATCTTGCCTGCCAACTCAGCAATTCCAAAGAAATCACCAATATTCATTCGTGACTTGCCTCGAAAAAATGGAATACAATCTTATGCAAATTAGGCAAATGTCCTTGCATAGCGGAAAGAATAATGCATTACAATCAGTTTCCAGAAGTTTCGAAAAGAATGGAAATTGAACTTCGAGTTCCTCTACTCGAAGAAAAGCTTTGTGAATACAAACTAGTGATGTATAAAAGAATAGTGCGAATATTTCTCGGATCCGAAAATACTTTTTTTGTAATCTATTACATCATTTAATAATTGTTGATGACGTTAAGGATGTAGCGTATCACGTAATACGTGCTCCTTTGGATGTTGATTAATTTTTTCGGGCACGTCTACTACTATGGAAATTCGCCCCATTAGTGTATTGAACTTTTTTTCTGAGGTGACGGTGTCCCCCCCGGCTGATTGTCGAGATCCGTCGCCGACCTATACATCAGCTTGCATGCATAATTCCCCTTCCAGGTATCGCTCCTAGCGGGGAATCTCCAGCCGTGAATAAATTCTAAAATTCCAACTGGACTCCTGACACGCGTGGTAGTTCTGTGGATGTAGCAGTCCTGCTTCTGAACAAGTGAGCCGGTCTCCATTCGAGAGTTGTGGCAGTTAAAAATTAAATTCTCTAATATGATTGTTGTTTTTATTCTAACGATCAAACATTTCAACGAAAGTATTGAGTGAGAGCCAATAAATACACTGACTTCATGTGATTACAACCGCTCTGCTTTGACTTTCGCGTGAGACAAGGATGTGTGTACTGCGTTTTTACCGTGATCGGCAAAGGTACATGTATTTCTTATAACCATGCGTATGACCCTTTCTCAAATCATAATTGTCGTGAGATGTCAAGAATCAATTGTCTATTCTTTGTCGTTTACACCTTGTTAGATACATGTACAAAAACAAGAAGTGAAAGAGTCGCGAGTTTTGTCAACTATTGTTTTCTTACCACTGTCTCCGTTCACACGACTACCGATGAAAGGTGATGTACTCTTGTCAACCTTTCGTTTTTAGAAGCATTGTTACGGTAATGTGAGAAACCTATTCTGAGTCGACGTCCGAATTACACGTTCGTACAGAATGCGTGGCAAGTTTTCCGTTTCGCATGAATTAAGCGATTCAGGCAATGACATCGCTTTAAATCAAACATTTCTCACGCTTTCTGCACCTAAGCACGAAGTGCAATGATCGACACGTGGGAGGTCGTTGATCGTAGGTTTTTAACAGGAAGATACCCACGAAGGTGAAGAAGCGATGAGTTTTTAAAAAGAAATTGTAACGAATTTTTAAATAGAACAACATATTTATTCTAGTATTGATATGAGATCACGAATATATGTATCTCCTAATGAGCAATATTTCTCCCAGCAAATGCGCATTATATTGTTTATGTCTCATCAGAGAAAAACATGCGCCTGCCACAGGATTTATATTTCAGCACGAGAGATCTTTTCCACGATTTGAGAGCGCAGCTGGACACATGCATTTAGCGATCACGTGTCTGCTCATTCGTCATGGAATGCAAAAGCAGCTGTGCGATTTCGCAAACAAAAAAAAAAACAGCTTCGCGGTTACAATTTTTGCATGCATTTTTCGTGACGTTTGTTTCTTTTTCTCGTTTTTTGTGGACGTGGGGGGGGGAGAGGTTGCGCTTACGCCGCGTTCGGGTGCGTTGCCTTGGGCGGCGTGCGTAGACTGCCGAAACCAAATCACCGCCCACTCCCCCCTCCCCTATCTCTTTTGCCGATGGCGCTCGCGGCAGCGGCAACGGCAGCGGCGGCGTCACGGAAAAACGTAATTCGTGTGGTTGCTCGCGGGAGCGTCTGGGCAGCGCAGCGCGGCCCGGCGGGTGCCGCGCGGAGGCGTTGGGTTTTGTTGCGTACGTGCTTCGCGAATGCGGCGGCTCTCCCGTCTGCGGTCTCGCGGACCACCACTCGCACCTCCGCCGCCGCCGCCGCCGCCGTCGATGCTACGCTCCCTGCCACATCCACTGCGATTGCAACCAAACGATCCTGCGATGCGAAAGGCAGAAAAAGATCGCGGCGATCGCGTTTTGCCCATTGCTGCCTCCTCGCGCTGATGGTGGCCCGGCGGCTCCAGGACAATGTTGCTTGTTCTGGCAAATGTGACGTCACTCTATGCCCGAGGTGCGCCCCATCTGCTTTCTCATTCCATCAGTGCTTCATCATCATTCACACCATCACAAATGTCGTCGTCAGTCTTAATAATCCACGGTGCAAGTCGAAAAAACGCAGATCAACAGTATCATTAATAATTAGCCAGGCGTTTCTCAACGAAGGTTTCTGTAGCTATTGATCGTTCGAATGCCAATGGTTCTAAAATCGTGAACCTCAGAATAAGCATGAACAATCACCTATTTCTTTATGTGCAATAGGCATTCAAATTGTTTCCCCACTTCTGTCGTTATAATCATTCTAATTGTTCTAGTTGTGAATGGATGTACTGTTAGAGTTGCGTATGGTGCGCGACGTTGCCGAGATAAGAAAAAACAGCGGAACATTTTCTGTTTTCCCCACGATTTGAAACCAGAGCACTGCATCATTCAAATAGAGCATGGAGAATTCGATTGAACAGCTTACTCAGATGGCGTGAGATGCTGTGTATGGACCGTTCGTAGCAACAATTAGCATTGCTCACGGTCGTTAAAAGCGACCGTGTCGCCAGTAAGATCATCTCGAGCACGAGTATGTCGCCTTGCAGAGGCGCGTGGCGGCGGAGGCGGAGGCGGAGGCGGTGGCAGCGGCGGCTAAGGAAGAGGAGGGGCTGCGTCTGCTGCCCTCCGCGGCCTCTGTTACCCCCGCCCCTCGCTCCCCGCCTCGCCCCGCGCGGCGGCCGCCAAACCGAAATACGAAAATAAGAAAGTCAAGGCGTACCATAAAGAACTAATGAAGGCTAGCCTCCATTGGAATTTCCTTTTGTGGAGTGCGGACTCCCCGGCGAAGAGCATGTCCGCCGGCGGGCGGGCGGGCAGGCGGGCGGCGGCGGGCGGGCGGGTGGAGGGGCAGGGCGGGGGCGGCGGACCCCGCCCCCGCAGGCCCGTCTGCCCCCCTCCGCCCTCACCCAGAAACTCGCGCATCGGCCCCCGCCGAGAGCTTATGGTCCCACGCCCCCGCCGCCGCCGCCGACCCTGTCTCGCACGCCGCGGGCCCCCACGGGCCCAGTGGCCTCTCCGCCGCCGCCAGACGCCGGTCTTTGGTCGAGTGACCCCGGTGTCTGTGTTATCGTTGCCTTCCGATGAGCATCGATGTTTATACTCTCATTGGCTCGTTTCGTCGTTATTCTCCCTCCCCCCCTCTCGCTCTCTCTTGCACTTTAACCTTTCTCGCTCTTATTCACTCCCACTCATTCGGTGTTCCCTGACTACCTCAATGAAGGAACCGAACTTTTCAATGTTGGTACAATGATAAATCTTGTTTTCACGGTAATGGTGGCTGTTTAATTCGTTTTTGGCAGCTGCTGTCTGTGAGTCTCGCAGATATTTCATCCGATCCCCAAAACAAATTTTTTTGCGATATTTTTGCCCTAATTGCATACCACATGGTTTTTTCTGCACTCTGTCATTTACGAGTTGGCAACACCTTTTGGCCACCTAGACACCGCTTTCTTCCCAATGTCACTTTTTCTTGAATGTTTCTACACTGAACATGACCCACTATCGTGCAGCCGTGCAAGTGCTTCCTAATCCTGTTTCATTGCTGCTCCATCGCGTAGGTCACTGCCGCACTTCTGTACCAATAAGCCTGCATCATCTTGGCTGTTGCCGCCGCCGCCGCACCACCACCACCACCACCACCACCACCACCACCACCACCACCACCAACACCACCACCGATACTACCTCCAACACCGCCACCACTACCACCACCGCCACCATCGAGATATCACCGTAATTCCCGCCGTCGCTGCAACAACCACCACCATCACCGCCGCCGCCGCCACCGCCATCGCCAGTGTAACCGCCAGTGTAACCGCCAGTGCTTCGTCGAGCAGTCACCGCCAACCCCCGACTCGACGGGCGGCCCAGCACCTGGCCGCGGGCACCTTAACCGAGTCGAGAGCCGCCGCGCGGTGGTAACGGGGCCTGCCCATATGCGGAGGCGTAGGGCGCGGGGGGGAGGGCACACGTCACCCGCCCGGCCCCCTGCCCCTCGGCCCCCGCAAGTCCCCGCGTGTCCCCGCCCACCCCCCGCGCGCGGGCAGGGCGCCGCACGCGTGGCATGCAGAACGCTCGCCTTCATTTGGCGAAAATGTGCTTCGGCGGCGCGCGTTCCTCGCAGCGTCAAAATTCTTGAGGGGCCCCGCTCGCGCGCGCCGTCCGCCGCGCCCGCCTCCCGACGTTAAATTTGTGGTTTGCGCCCGGCCGCCCAGCGTCTCGCGTCCGGCGTCTCGCGTGCCCCCTCGGCTTCTCCGCTCGGCTTGCGCGCCCGCCCCCCCCCCCCCGCCCCGCCCCCCTCCGCTCCGCGCGTCGCTCCGCCCGCGGACGCCGCGCGGGCGCGCGCGCCAGGTCGTTGCTCTCAGCGGCACAATTTAGTTAAAATTGGTATCTAGCCGGGGCCGAACAAATATGGACTTCGGTTTCCATAATAAAGGAGACTCCGCGAGCGAGCGCTGGGGCCCGCGTGCTTTTTTTTAAAACCAGATCGCCGCGCGGGGCCGGTGCAGTGCCGCCGCCGCCAAACCTGCATTTTTCTCCTTTCAAATTTACCTTCCATGAAAATTACCGAGTCGCTATATCTTTTATATGTGTCCTTCCCGACCGGGCGGGCGGACGGGCTAGCGGACGGGCCGGCTCACCGCCGCGGGCGCCCGTACCAGCGCCGGCGATGGCGGTTTTTTTGCTCCTTACGTAAATTACATATATGTTACCGAGAGAGGGATAAAGGTTTGAAAAAGAAGGAAAAAAGCTACTTCCATATAAAAACCGAAAGGCAATTTCGAGAGACTCGGCTCTGCGCCCAAGGACCCAGCGGGCCGCGGCGGCGGAGGGGACGGCGGCGGCAGAGGCGGCGGAGCGTCGGGGAAGGGGCGAGGCAGCAGGGGGCGGGGGCTGTCGGTTCGAGGCCCGCGCGTGTAATCCTGACTGAAGGGCCGGGCTCTTTTGTCCGCTCGCCGCGCCCGCCCCGTCGTAATTCCAAGATTTACGGGAGATAATCGTGTATGTGTTTCTAATCAAACCCGTTCTATTTGTAAGCTGATTTCGTCGTGACTGCGGCCGGGCTCTGGGCCTCCCCCGCGCCCCCTACCGCCACCATATTTTATAAAGGCGTTCGTTTCGTTCTCTTTGGAGGACGAGAGAGGAAGGAGGAGGGGGAGAAGAGCGGCCGCCGCCCCCGGTCGCCCCCTGCGTCTCCGCCTCCGCCGCCCCTCCCCCGCCGCCCCCGCTGCCTCCGCCGCTGCCGCAGGATTCTGTAATTTCTTTCGGCCGGCGTAGCGCGTTTTTCTGAAAAAAGAAGCTTGCCGCCTGTGTGCGGGTCGGCCCCGCTTACCGCGTTCGTCTCTCAGATATCGAAGCTCAGCCGCCCGCACTGGAATATTTCTAATGTGCAGCTGCTCGTGTGTGCTGTTTCCAAATTTTGATTTCTTCAAGAATATGAATCGTATTCTTGGCGCTGGTTTTCGCACTTTCGGAATTTAGTGTGCGTTAGCAAAATTACTAACTTTGCTTACTCATTGATGACATTATTTTACGCACATCTTGAACGTATGTCTTGTGTCTGTACACCATCATTGGCGCGCATTTATGAATGTTCTCAGAAACTTCATTTCATTAATGTGGATGTTAGAATTAATGATGGTGATTCGTTGCGCGAGGCATAATAAGAATTTTAAATCACTTTCATTAGCAGCGAATCTGGCGTTCCTAGGAAAAACTGTAACTACACTATCAACCATTTCCCGTGGTAGTTACATCATCATTTTAGAGTTCAGATTGAAGCTGGAAACTAAGCTTGAAAGCTTGGGTTGGGGCTTAGTGTTTGTCCACGCCACAGCCTTCTCCTCTCCGCCGCCGCCCCGTCGCTGCCCCGCCCCCGCCACCCCGCGTCGACGCGTCGGCGCTGCGGGCCGGCGCCTTCGCCGTCCCCACCGCCTCCGTCGCCGCCTTTTTCCTCTTCCGTTTTTGTGGACATTCCCGAAATATTCCCTCGAGTGTGGTGTAATAAGCCTCCAGTGAAGCATTATCCGACTTTTTGCTTATTTGCGTGTTTATTTATTTATTTTGTGCTTCCACGCGCTTCTCATGATCCCGATACTATCGCGCGTCGCTTTTTCTCCGTCGAGGCGCGTCCGGCCGCTCCGAGACGTCTCACCACGCCCCGCTGCTGCCCGCTCCCCGCTCCCCGCTCTGCGCACTCAGCCTCGTGGTCCCCGCACAGTCAAAGTCCTGCTTTCTTATGTCAGCTCTCCCTTCTTATTCCTTTCGTCCTTTTCCTCCTTGGCTTGATACTCACCCCTCGCTTTCTTCTCTTCCCGTCATTTTCCTCTTTCTTCTCTTCCCGTTATTTTCCTTTCTTTATTCCATTTTCCTTCCCTACCCTACCTTTCTACTTCATTCCTTTCTTTTGCTTCTCTTTATGTTATCTTCTGTACGTATTTGTCGTCCGTCCTTTTATCTCCCTTTCCTTTAAATTGTTCTGTATTCATGCATTTGTTATCTTTCCGTATTCTCTCCTTTCATGATTTGTTATTGCCGTCTTCTAAAGTTCCTAGCGTCTTTTTTCGATACCACGTTTCTGATTTTGGGTCCACTACAATTGCATAGATCGAGGTCAGTTTCTGGTCTGAAGTCCCTGCTATTGGAGATCTGTGATTGATCATCGCATCGCTTGAGCTCTCCGTGACTGTCGTGACTCGTTCCGTCGCTTCTGAAAATCAACCGTCGTTTGCCTCTTCTTTCTGTAAATATTGTATTTTTGTCTTTCTCCCTCTACATCTTGTCTCTTATTCTTTCTCACATTTTTACGATTTTTGCTTCATACCTTCCTTTTCTCCGCTTTCCCTGTTTTCTTTTGTTTTTTATTTTTCTCCATATGCCTTTTCCTTTTCGCTTGTTTCTTTCAACATTCTTCCATCCCCGTCGCTCGTTCTGTCTCCAGACACTATTTTGGTTATCGTGTCTTGCAATTACCGCCTCAGTGCAACTTGTTCTCCATTGCTTGTCCGTCCTCTGCTCGTTGGTCCGCGCTCTCCTCTTTCTCCGCGTCTTTTTCGTCCTCCGCGCCGCCGCCCCGCGCCCCCTTCCCCTTCCTCCCCTTTCCGCTGGCCTGCGTGAGCGCGTCGGCGGTTTTGCTGGTGAATGCGTGTTTTTAGAGGCGTCGGGACATTATCTCTTCGCGTCAGCAGGAGATGACGAATGTGTGTACTTCGAACGTCGGAGCGGGCGACGTCTGGGTGCAGGCCATGTGGCATTTTACAGAGCCGGCGGGCGGAAAGATTGGGACTCGGTTTGACCACTTACCGCACAACGAATCGATTGTTAATGGAACGGAAATTTCGATGACCATCGTTTCGAATAATATATCCGCAATTATCCTGAACTGAAACACCACTACTTAGTCCACTGCAGTGGTTGATTACCCTATCGGAGGTTATCGTCCTGGTTGCTGAACGGCTTCTCACTCAAGGATTCACACAATATCAGCTTCCTTTTTACATTGTTTATTTCGTCCGTATCTGACTTGACAGTGGAAGTCACTTGGGACTTTCTATCAACGCTGGCCCCCTCACTGCTCAAATCTTGGCTCCGCTTCGGTTGCATCTTCTTCGTGGGTTGCACATATAAGCTCTTTAAAACGCCCATGTACAATATCTGGCGAGAAGTGTGCTATGATTTATGGAGTGTCGCTGGATTTGCTCTGGGAATTCGCCAATGCCGTAGGCGAGCCTCCGCGGGATTAGTGTTGCCAGCAGTGCTCCATTTGGGAGGACGACCCTGCATTGAACATTATGGCCCGCCCGTCTTCGGAGTTAAATATGTTCTCCTTTCTAATTTTTCTACTTTAAAAAAAATCATCCGCACTATGTATGTTGAAATAAATTTTGAGTTTTTTGTCATGGCCTAGTTTATTTTGGCTAATATATCAGTTTTGTCCGAAAGTTGATTTTTGAACATCATCCTATTTTGCCTTTATTGATTTTTAATTCTTAGAGAAAGAGACAACTCTTACGAAAATTATTAACAAATAACTAGTAACTTCAATGCAAAAATTAGTATTCTACTGTCAAGCTTTTAATGGACTGTTAAATAAATATATTAAAAATGCAGCATTTAGTAAGCATAGCAGTAATTTCATACTTCTTATTTGTTATAAAATATATTCAATTATTTCTACATAACAATCTCACTGCATCAAAATTCTCCACTTCTATGTCACAAAGTTGACATGCCTTGATGGGATGATTGCATGGGGTCTCCACCTAGCAAATATCGCACAACATTAACTATTTCAATTTTATTCCCATACGTATTAACGCTGTTATTTTTCTCCTGACCACAAAACATTCCAACCGGCGTAATTTGTGTTAATGAATAGATTGAAAATAAAAGTAAGTTGAATTTTATTTTCTTTCAATGAAGTGTAGGTAACCCATGTTTCTCTTAAATTTTCATTCAAAGCTAAATTTATTATCAACATTACATGTGTTAGAAGATGTTTAACCCGGATATCATTATAGATAATTATAATTATTCAATGCTGTTGAATAATTGGCACAAACGTGTGTGGTTTTCCACTATGAAAATGTAAAATAATTTCAAGTAAGTCTGTGTGGCAGTGTGCTCCCGTGAAAAGACGGATATTTATCTTAGTTGGAAACTACCCAAAATCCCCGAGAACCCGTCAATATTTTATATTACAATTGCTTTATTAAAAAAAAAAACGATCATTCACAACAAGAACATTCATTGTGTTCGCATGCAGGTAGTAGAATGAAAAACAAACTATAGTGTGCGTCATTCAGTCATTCACGAGGCAAAATTAATGATACAGATAATGGTTGAACGATCTGTTTAAAAACTGTAATAAAACAGGAAACAACTTCGTTAGGCCGAATTCCTCCATCAGAATGTTCTTTACCTATCTGATGATTCTGTTACGTTGGTACCTTCCCGTGTGTAGGGGGAACAGACTAAGCTGAAAACCTCCAATATAAGCTCGCCAAATTGTTCCAGGCAGAGACAGACAAACAGACTCGTTCTTCTCCGACCGGTTTCTGTGCCTGCCTGTTCCGAACGTTACGCTGTACAATTCTATCCGAGGGCGTCGCCACGTCAGCCGTTGTCGTCCGTGTGGAGGTTTATCCGCGAAGCCATATCAGTTGATGCGATTCACGTGAATTCGCCCAGCGGACAAGGTAACGGCAACTGGCAACTTAGTCGCAACCATTGTCTCACCCGTTCACCCCGGGCCCCGGGAGCATTCCATCGTGATAACGGATAATAAACGACGACGTAGGTTGGTTCCTGATCGTTGTACGTGTCGCAGAGTGTGATTGAACAATAAGCGTGTTCGCGTGTATGCGAGAAAGCTCTTTGGCGTACAAATGTCCGCCATACTCGCGAGAGATTTATCTCGTAATGACGTAATCATGCAGCCCGAATTTGACCTACACGTGAGTGTTGGAATCTATCGTAGGACTAGATAGAGATGTCAGCTGGTGGTCTGAAGTTCATTCGTGCGGAGCACATAGCCATAACTGTCTTTTGTGCGGTCACGGGTGAGCGAGAAAAAGTTTGTCATTGTATACTTATCGCGCGTAATGAAATACATGTGAGAATATCGCGAACTCTTTAGAGAACAAAACCATTGTGTGCTCCCATTTTGGAAGGCCGATGAAAGATACAGCTGAGACCTTTTGGTATTCTCAATAAGGTACGAAACATGTACAATACTTGGGTTGTGTTTCTTATTAATATTTTGAACTACGTCGAAGGAAATTTGAGCGTCAAGAAAATAATTTTGAAAATGTAAAAGAAAATATTCTCAGGAATCTTGGATTCCTGAGAATATATTCCAAGATTGTTTGGTGTTTGTCCATTACATTCCTTTGGGTTTATGGAAGAAGAAGAAAAGAAGGGCTGCTTTTCTAACCGGACCTTCTATACAATTGCCTGGAAGAAATACTACACGTATGGTTAAATTCTACACTGAAGTAGATACATGGATACGTTTGTAGGACCTGTTTTTCTGTTATTGCCAATTCTTTGCCCAATGTTCTCATACTAAAAAACGAGTTGAATATTTCTTAAGGGCTGCAAAACTAATCGAAAAAATTTTAACCTTGAGTTCAAATTTCATGTCTTGATTTTAAAGAATGTTTAAGTTTTTTTTTGTATGCAGAATAATAACAATGCATTACGTTCACGTAGTAAGCTCGTTTCATATTCAGTCCACCTCACGACCTGCCACCTTACTACCTGCCCTTATTTCATACCTTTCGCTCCCCCTACCTCTAACGGGGGGAGCAAGACCTCGTACTCTCCACCCCACATTCTCATGCCGGATCATGTGAAACTCCGATCAAGTTACGGCGAGTGCCGCAGTCATTGTTAACGTTGTTCGCGTTGACTGCATAAAAATAATGGAATGGCGCAGAAAAGGGCTACTTTCTCAAAGAAAATACTTCGTTTCCCCGATCGCGAGACCGCCGGTTTGCCAGGATCGACCGAGTTACCGGAGACGATGAAGTGCCGACGGTGGCGGCGGCTGGTAGTGGTTAGAAGTGAGAGCTCTTCGATGCCGAGCAATCATGGAAACCTGGCGAAACCCGCTCCGTGTACTCTTTACTGTATGAAATTTGATTCTAAACGGTTCAGTAATCCCCTCGCTGGGGGTTTGGCAGTATCGAGTTGCTCTCTCCCCGCCCCTTCCCCTCTCACGCGACTCGTAACTTCGCCCGGCTTCACCCTCCCGGCGCGTTCTGCACTGGTGTTGCGACATTCTCGCGCATACTTCGTTTAGTGTGGGTCGTATTTTATTGCGGCTCGTACAGAACTAGCTTCTATTATGAGATCGCGACAGGCAGACAATCTTATGAAGTATTACTTTCATCACATCTATTTTATCAGTTGCCATTGTATTCTTTGAGTAAATAATTTTTTTATGGTTAGGTTATAATCAGATATAGATGATCATGTGATAATATTCTAGTAAGTATTATATATAGAATATTTTTAAAGCGGATGGTCATGCTATTTTTTCTAATGCTCAACGCAACATGCTGGAAAGCCTGGAATAGTACGCTTCTACATCCCATGGACATGAAATGTTTACCAATATGGGACATAATTTGTTTATCAGAATTTTTAAATACATACTTATATTGAAATTTAATGAGTAGTAATAAATGAATATAATGTTACTATATTATTTCCACTATATTATTAAATTAATGATAAATACATCAACGACAATGTGTAATACGTACTACCTACGCTATCTTCAGTTTCATATTTTCAAATACATTCTTATTAGTTTTCTGTCAAGTTCGCAATTCGTTGATTTTATTCCCATGTTTATCCATTAAAGGAGGTGTATTTGATAATATATAACTTAAATGTGCATGTGGAGTGTTTGATTCAAGTACTATTTCATACCGCTATATGTACGCCATGAAAAGCATTCGCTAGTTTTGGTGTCCGTACATTCATGAATGTCCATTCCTCATCCATTGAGCTCCGGTCATTAAGTCTGAGTTAGGCGAACGGTCTGTGACGAGTCAAGCGCTGCATCGAGTACTCGACGGAAAATCTTAGCTGTACACGTATTGTACCGTATACGTCTGACTCACTGCGGATCTTCATGCTATTCAGTTTTCGTGTCCGGTCGTCACGCCTCTCAGTTTTATGGGAGGGGTGGAGTTATGAAAGACGCGATTCCCACCGTCGCCTTTCGAGGCTCATGGTTCGTAAAATCGGTGACTCATTTCGCAATTTACATGTGAAGCTCGACGGTCGAGGAGCATCTACTTAAAAATTCCGTGGATGATTGTCCTTGAATGTTCCCGCGAGCGAAAGACATACTGTTTGGTAGATGTTAAAGTTAAGAATGTTCCAAGTGTGTTTCCAGGAAAGCACCTTGTGGTCGTATAGGAAATATGTTACGTGGAAAATAAGAGACAACAATGAAACTCTAAATTAAATTATAACGTTAAGAAAAAAATACGTCTGATATTGTGGTGAAACAGATATAAGCTGGTACGTGTGCCGAATAGATGAAGATCGTGTGGTTAATACGTTTTACAAGTGGAATTCATTGACAGTGAAGGATAACATAAGAACATATGGACAAAGGGAACTTCAGAACATGGAAGAATTGTGAAAAGAATGCAAGAAGAATGAATATGAAAAATTCGACATTCAAAGGTTAGAATGCGAAGAAAAGAAATGCTGTAGTTGAGAAGTTCAAAAAGAACTAATGATGAAGCCCCTAGAGAAGAAGAATATGTTGAAGCTAAGAATATTCCAAGCGCGTTTCGAGGAAAGCATTTTGTAGCCTTATAGGAAATATGAAAATTAACGTCAATTTCCCCCACCATTCCTCACTCGACTCTTCCTTTGTTTGGAGATCTTCAGGGAGAACGAGCATTCTTCTAAATAATGGTTCTGTGTCCTTGTCCTCTTGAGTTCTCATTTCCAGCGCATCAGATGATAACAGTCCTTATAACAGCCATCTAGCTCTGTTCTTGGGACAGCTGCACACACGCGGCAACCGCCCCATCCACCTGCTTGCTGTGCTCGACAAGTGAGATCATCTACTACTACTACTACTACTAGCGGAACCAAAATGCTTCAGGAGAGACCTTTTATATGTTATTCATGTTGGAGGAAACGCGTTGGCGATGACCCGTGATAATGTATTGAATTGCATCCATTACGAAAATAAACAACTGATACCGCACTCTTCGACCAGGAAACGGTGTTAGACATTGCCTCTCAATAAAGATTGTGAAATTTTTTGACATATTTTAGAAACCATATTTTCTACATGCATTTTTATAATTCGTTATACTACTTCTAATTATTATTATTATCATTATTATTATTATTATTATTATTATTATTATTATTATTATTATTATTATTATTATGTGCTGATTTTCGGTACTAACATCGCAGGGCATTTTCTGATTACATCTCTCATTATTGAATAATGTGTTCTGTGTGAGTTTCAGAAAATCACTTCTCATGCAGTTTAGACGAATATTTTAACTTCCGAAATGTGATCTTTAATTTAATTTACTTGTCTAAGACGATGTATTTGTAGTTCTTAACTCGATCACACTAAAATATCGTTTAAGGAACGATTACGTTTTCACACAATGTGTGTTTGGATTTGCACATATCAGGCGCTGCTCAGTGTATAAAGAAGCGCGCGCCTGCGTGAAATGTTTCGAAACTCTAGACGAAACGTTCCATTGTTGTAGCGAGCGTGTTTACATTGCAAACCCGACGCGCTCACTCCACAGACAGTAGCCTGCGAATGCCTCTCGTCGTGGAAGAAGACGCGCAAAACGTGTGGGAGAAGGGGTAGGGGAGAGGGCCCGCGCGCGTCTGCCTTTGGCACAACGCAGACCTCTCAGGTGCGCGCACTCATCACTTTGAGTAGTGTACCCACTTGTCATTACTACTACTATTACTTATTAGACATTCTCAGAGGGACAGGGGCCCAAGCCCCCCCCCCCCCGGGAATTTCGAAAGGGGTCCCGTACCCCCACTTAATAGAGCATTTTATTACCGTAAATATTATCAATTCATGATTTTGCCACTTTTTACGCTCATATTTTGGGGAATTGATACACAACATTTGGGAAAGAAGCTTTTCAAACCACCTGGCAGTCCTGTAAATGATTCAACATGAAAATCAATTGTATTTGTTAATTATATATTTTCATCTATAATTGTGTTCTTAAAATCTGTTTCATTCAAGTACTAGAACAATTTGCCAAGTGCAAATAAACAAGTTTAATGGAATGGAGTCGAGTGGAGTTCAGTGACATAGAACCCCCTCTTGTGTTAGTCTGCGCACGCCTCGGGTGTATAGCGGGTATTTAGCAAACAGCGTTCTATATAAAATCGTTCGGGATTTTGATTTCATGAGTTGAGTATATGCAGTGAAAATTAGAATACATTTTGTATTTGAAAGATGATAAATCATTCCGTATTCTTCCTCTTTCAAACTGATTGGTGAATGATACATTGCTGGAGTTATTTGTAGTCATTAATTTTATTTGTTAGGCTATCTAAATTACTCCAGAATATCCGAATTTTTTTCCGCTTCTTGTTTAGAAGCCGTACAAGAATATCTCTCATGTCGGAACCTTAGTAACTGATGGCTGCAACGATAGCCGACGGCGTCATCGCCACCACCGTCACAATTTTCATCACCACCGGCTTCCTCCACCACCAGCACCTCTTCCTCCGTGCAGGCAGGCAGGCAGACGGGCAGGCGCGGCGACGCGACGCTTTATCACATGTGAAGCACATGGACCGGGAACCAATCTCGGGATCCCCCTCCCCACAAATCAGGCTCAATCAGAGCCAGCATGTTGGCATGCGCACACGTCGACGTTGCCAAACGCCGGCCCACGAAGCCGCCGCCGCCGCCCCTGCTGCTGGTGCGTCCGCCCAGAACGAACCTCACCACCGTCTCTATTGACGATGCAACTCCACCACCACCACCTCCACCCCTGTGGTCATCGCGACTACCAAGCGATCACTTCGCTGTTTCTCGTTACTGCGTATGCCGACTCATCCAAAGGTACTGTAACCACCGCCGCCACCGCCACCATTATTACCACCCCACCCGAACACACACCACCACTGTCACGTGACACCCGGGATTCTCACCCGGGATTCATGAACACCTCCTCAGCTATTACTATCATCACTGTTTTTCCCCACGACTACTTGGGCCAGCACCGCTGCCCTCACGTCCCTGTCTTACCCGCTGGCACCGTCGTTTCTTTTTTTACTGCTCCCTCAATCGCACCACCACCCTTGCACCCCAAGTCCATCACCACAGTCACCTTTCTCATTATCTATAATACCGCTGTATGCAGTGAAGTTTCTATCACTACCACAAGGCGATGCGCCGTCCCACCACCACACTACCACCACCACCATTCTCGACATTCATAGCCATTCATGGCTCTCGCCATAACTATTACTATCACCATCTCCCCAGCTCTGCTTCCAGCAACATAACTACTGCTACCATCACCTTCTCCATAACTATTTCACCCATCATAACTTTTGCTTCCATTACCACCTCCCCACCCCTATATCTACCAGCAACGCTATCCTGTCGGCCCTGCTGCTTCCAACGCCGCCGCCACCTCCATCACCGCCTCCGCGACCCCGCCCCCCGGTACTGGGACGCTCAGTCGCGCATCCTACGTCTGCTCTGTCATACTCTTCGCCTCGAAACTAACGCGACTAGAAAGGTGTGATGCATCCCAGTGAAAGGTGTGATGGCTCTGATAGGGAACATAATGAATCCCATGTGTGGCGGCTGCTTCTACGACAGACACGCAGCACGAATGCGGTAGTTAGATGTAACGGGAATAATTTAATAGCGTTTGTGTTTGTGGAGATATTTGGGGCCTGTAGATCGCGAGATAAGTATAAATAAACTAAAAACTATGTTTTCGAAATTATTTATTAGCATGTCGATGAGTACAATGAATACTTTAAGTGGAACACTGCTAAGACGGAGTATTTTTATTTCACTAGAAATCAATCAGCTCACTTTAGGTCTGACGTTAATTACTGAGGAGATTACCATTTTTAACCTTAATGCATTATTAATTACAGAATGAATTAATCAGATTTCAGACTATATTCACATAATTAAAAAACAAATCGAAATTCTTAGAATTAGTGTTTTACATTCCAAAGCACTTGGGGCCCTGGGGCTCCATGATCGTTAGGGAGGCTGTAGGTCAGTGGAGAACTCTGAAACAGGACAAGAGCTCTTCGTGTGTTTATTTCCTTCCCGCCTCCACATTATAGATCGACAACAAAACACCTATATGTCTAAACATCGATGCTCAAAATTAAAATATCTATGTCAATAAAACATTGTCCCCAAACGCTCCTTTAAAACTGGGTTAGTAACCATTGAAGTTCACATGAGGGGATTTAATTTGAAAGTGGTCTCATTTAATCATTTAAATTCAGAGTTAACGGTCAAAGAAATGATCAGGACAATTGACAAAGCTTTGCTTATATGATTCGATTATTTTAAAAGAATATAATATCATTTATCCCCGAAAACTCGATTTTATTTATTTTTCGCCCATAATCACATTGGTGTGAAGGATATTTAATTCGTGGCAATCTGAAAATTATTATTGAATTTTGTTATGATACCTTTTTCATTTAAAAAATATCAACCTGTAAAAACATTGAACACGCAACATCAATGTTAAAAAATCGACTTCAAAAATCTGTTAAATACATCGATGAATTTATAGATCAAAGTCAGGGTAGCGCAGGGACGGACAGGCCAGTAACGAGCTGCGAAGCCTCGATGAAACCCGCTCCAGGCGGCCTCCGTTCGTCCTTTAAACGACGCAGATATTCCTCGTATTCAGTGCAGGAGAACTTGGTTTCGCGATCCACGCCGTGAACGGCTATAAGACGAAATTTTGGAGAACGTATGGCCGGATGTCCCGGCAGACACAAACGGAAATACATCAATTCTTTTATAAAACCCTCTAGCGTCTCTGACCGGGAGGTCCTAGGTTCGAGTCCTGACGCCGGCAGGATTTTCTACACTAGCTTTTCAGCTAGGTCGAATTCAGTTGCTGTCTGGAGGAGAATTCTAGCGGCCGGCTGCTCTGATCGCTAGTTTTCCGTGGTTTCTCTGATCAACACCAGGCGAATACCGGAGCAGTACCCTACCAAACGGGTCACGGACCGCGCGCGATCTTTCCTTCCTCTTCCTTGTCCTATCCTCTCCCCTTACACACACACTTACACTAACATGCAGTACACTACCACATATGTCGGGAGACCGGTCGGGAGCTTAGAGCTTGTCCCGGCTGGGGTGGTGCCCCGCTGGTGGGAGAGTCCTGGTTAGGGGGAAACCACATTAGCCGACGGTAGGTCGGCGCCGGATCTCGCCATCCAGCGGGGGAAGATCACCGCCATCTCCCGAGAAGAAACATGCATTACACTAACGGGACTAATGACCAAAGCAGTTGACGATCCCGGAAACACGAAAAAATCAATCAATTTTATAAAAATGTGGATGTTTCGAAAATATCCACATGGATGTCGCATCCCTACTCCGCGTCGCTCCTGCCCGTGCCTCCGCCCGGGGCCCCGCCGCCGCCGCCGCCGCCGGCGCTGGAGGCAATTGGCGTAATGAGCCCATCGGGCGGCGGGCGCGTCATTGTCGGAGCCCCGCGAACCGCTCTAACTGGCGCCTCGCGCCGCGCCACCCGCACCTGTTAGCGCCCACGGAGCCAGGAGCGGGGACGAGAGGAGGGGAACGGGGAAGAGGCTACCCAGGCGGAGGCGCTGGTGGAAGCTGGAGAGCGGAGGTGGAGGCTGGGACGGAATCTCTAGGTCGAAGCGAAACGGCTTTGCGTGGACGAGCGTCGCGGGTATTCGGGGACGGAAGCGAGAACAGAGGCTGTTGAAGAGACGGGCGCGGAAATGAGGTGGATGCGGGGGCAGAGGCGATGGTGATGGCAAGGGTGAGAGACTAGGTCCGAAAGGGTGAGTGGAGGCATTGGCGGAGTTGGAAGTGGAAGCTACGGGACCCGCTTGTTACTTCGCAGTCTCTAGAGAGCTGCGTTTAGCGAGCTGTCAACCTTTCAGAGGCTTCCTGGACATTTGGAGTACATAACGATGCACCACAGGACCTAGAAGGAAATTGTTAATACGTAAAAAACGCGGTACGATGTCTCATATGTCGAGTGAAAAATGTTGAAAAATTTACTTTGACGAATCGCACGTAGAAAGATCGATCTTAGCTTTAATAACTCCTCAGTTTCTTTTTCGAATTTCTGGATTTTCCGTATTCGTCGAGCGAACTAGGAAGTGGTTTTCTGATCTTCAAATAAGCGATATCTTCTACTGTTTTCGGAATGTATTTTTTTAAATACGTTGGCTACTTCTTTTTTCATCGTCATTCGAAAGGAAGACACTTGAGCTTTAATTAATTTTGATACATACCTAGATGAGGTTTGGATTAAAAATCACTGTTTAAAAAATACATATCGACTTCTAACAAAAAAAAAACAACTTATTTACGTGTTTTCAAAAATATAACTTTCAAGGTTCGTGAGTAGATACAATGCCATTTCTACTTCTTTATTTCAGTTTACTGCGTCTTCCAACGTGGCACACGTGCAACTATGGCTTTGGAATTGGTTTGAATGGCGCTGCTGAAAAGGCAGTCCCCGCTCTTAGGTTAGCGCGGCCTGCCTTGGATCGGGCCGAGTGCGGGGGCGGCCGGCCGCGCCTCTCCGCGCCCAGACAGATAGCCGAGCGGGGAGGATGTGCGCGCGGCGGGGACGGGGGAGGGGAACGGGCGGGTGAGCGAGGCGGAGCCGGCGGCGGGGGCGGCGGCGACGGCGCCGGGCCAGAAATTATGGGAATCAGACAGAAAACAGATCTCGTGGAGTGTACAGGCGAAAGAGCATGTAAATTATTAGACCCCCAGTCTTCTTTCATGTTGTTTTTGAAACTTAAACTAACACCCACATCCAGACCTTTCATGCGTCTTTTTAGTTCCGAGCCATTACAGGAAAATAAAAAGGAGCTCTGTTTGAGAGATGCAGTGGAGGCGACATTTGAAAATTTGTTTGAAGCGGCCATCCCGTGATATCATACATCTTAATGCTAGGAAATGAAAAATGAGAGGCGAGGCGAGGCGGGGCTGCTTGAGGAAGAGCAGGCCGGCGCCTGTTGCCCGCTCCTCCCCCTCCCCCTGCCCAGTCGTCCCACTCCCGCCTCCTCCCCTCCTCCCCACTCACCAGCTGGTGCAGTGGCTGCGGCCATGGGCTGTCTCCAGCCTCGTGCTCATGAACCTTTCTATCGGCGTGTCATTGGCATGCCATTGTGGTCGACGGTGTCATTGTCACCAGCGAAAGGATTTGATCCTTCTTTCTGATCTACTAACGACTGTAGAACTCTATTCTCTGCGTTTCCGCTTTTCCCTTGTTTTGTTAAGGTGTCTATTCCTCCGTTCACATTTTTGCCTCTTCTACATATCTCTCTTTCCTTCATTGCAATTTTCTCTGAATTTTTTGTTGTTGTTTTTTTTTCACTTTTCTGCTGACTTTATATGGTACAACTCCTCTCGAGTTTTTTTCAATTTTCTTTAGTAGTGGTAGAACGCAAGGCCGCGAGGAAGTAATCGTTCTCAACGCTCGCGCACAGACAATAGGACGAATGCGCGCGTGGGAGTAATGATCTGCTTTGCCGCCGCTACTCGGGCCTTACGCACGACCCCGAGACAACGCAGCTGCATGAAACTGCACCGCAACGCGGGCGTTTCAAGATTGCTCCTCCGAGGAGTATGTAATCCATAATACGCGCTCGCGAGTGTCTCATTCGGCATAGTTGCACGCACAACGCCGCGCCGCTGCACTGGGCTGGCGGGCCTCTCCCGCGTCCTTCGCCACGCTCGTGCGTTGAGAGTGCATTCGCCAGCGCGCTCCCTCGAGATGCGGAGAGTGTCGGCCTTAAGAAGACGGCGGGCGCGCATCTGGGTTGCTTCACTGTTCAACTGGAACTTGTTGTCACACTGCCTCGCCGCTCGGGCCTAATTCGAGGATATGTATGCTTTAGTGAGCTGCTCTCGTCGGTACCCACATGCAAATATGATGTTCTTGATTTTTTTACTTTTAGAAACCTCGTGTGATTTATAAAAATAATTACATTAATTAATTTTGTATTAGATGTAAACCACACTTGTTAGATGTTCATACAACCGCGGATCTTACTGAAAATAATTGGGTTCAGTAAGTGAGGTTATTCATTAATCAGAGGATTTGGTTCGTCTCCGAGTCGAAAATTGTCAACTTCCATTATCCGCATGCATTTAATTTTATATAGCGGAGAAAACCATCCCGTTATTAATTGTTTTGAATCTGTGGAAACAGCCGTTTTCCTTCTCACAATCAAATTTTTAAAAAAATTGGTACCGATAGATTAATCGAACTATTTTGGCTCTTTTCGTAAGTCATTCGTACGGCTCCCACCAAGGGATCTGGCGACTTCCTAATCCATGCTTTCTTTGGTTGGCGCCTGCTCAGACCTCGGTCCTTCGCCGTGAGATCGGCTCCAGTCGTTGGATTCTGCAAGGCGAGGCGCGCTCATCGTGTGGTGAAGTTGGTTAATTAATGGCAATATACTGGCTTCGTCCGTCGGTTCTTCTGGTGTCGTTTTCGCAGCTTGAAGACCGCTTTTATTGCTTCGGAGGCAGTTGCTCCCAAGCCAAAGCAGGAACTACGCACCAACTATGCCATCAACCATGTTTCCTCAGACCATTTAACACCTCGTATTCCCGTTTTTTGTTTTGTTTTTTCAGTTGGTCGTTTTTTTTCGGCGGCTATCGTACGGACACAAAGGTTCGCTTTATGCACGTGTGCATGAGGCGAGAACGCCTGATGTACGTACGTTGCCTGCGAGTTATTTCATTGAGGCGCGCAGGCCATCCACATTCACGCGGATAGGGGTTTGCGGGGCGAACGCCTGTGCGAGGGCTCGCGTCTTCATTATTTCAAGAAGCGGCGACTAGCTCGCGGGATGCAGCTGTAAAATTATACGACTTACACCTTTGCGAGAACGTTTGAAACGCGTACTTTTGAAAGAACACTAGGAACAGGATGTTTAGTTGTAACACTAGTTAAAATCGCTGCCACCGTGCGACCCGACCAGGGAAAGTAATGTGGGAGCTCAAATGAGCAGGTCCAGGGCGTGAATGTTGCCGTTGGTGCCGGAGGTAGCAGGCAAAACAAATACTAATTCTAATTGTTTCCCATTTCGGCTTATGATTTTTTTGTTCATAATGCGGAAGTTAAAGCTACTTTTCAGTTTAAATTGAATAAGCGTTTGAGGTTACAAACCATTCTGTATGCCAGAGAATAAAACATTCCGAATCTTACAACTTTTTTACGTGCGGCCTTTGACAAATAGAAAGCCTTGGAAGGTATAAGGAGAACTGATTCTCAGAGAGAAAAGTCTTAAAGTTTGTTCTGCTTGTTGGGTAAGTTTTGGATTACGTGGAGTTCCAAGTGCCGGACAAATACTTTTCCATCCACAACTAGGTATTTCGTCGGGATTTAGAAAGTGATCGCAGTCTCCAGTCACATGGAAAAGTGCTGTAATTTTATAAGTGCTACTTTCTTCGCCAACCAATTGAATTATTTTTTTTCTTTCTGTGAGGATTAATGCAGTATGGAATTAAGGCATTAATGGAACTAAAATACTAATAGAATGGAATATAAATACTAATAGAGGGTACGGAAGGCTGTTGAGATCATTGCATATTTTTTTTACCTCATCATATTTTTATTTCTGAGTTGCTTGTCTCCACACGAGCTTTCGGATAGGATTGTTCATGTTGCATTTATAGGAGGCATGTCGATTTCAAGTCTGACAATTATATGACGAAACCTCGACCATGTTATTCCTCATGACACGCGCTTTACTGTTCTCGTTTTCGTCTTGCAGCGCGTTATGGAAGCTGGTCGTTTATTTCCTGCTCACAGCTTCGGCGTCTTTCATCGTTCGTAAAGGAACTTTACGGCGTTCAAGAAAGGTCGCTCCGCCATGTCGTTCTCCACGCCGCTCGACACCCGTCGCGTCATATGGAAGTCATAACGCTCGCAGCAGCAGCGGCGGCGGCAGAGGCGGTGGCAGAGAAGAATCGCGGCGCGTTGAAGCAATCTCGGGAGCTGGTCGCGGACGCCGTCCCCGCCACCTCCATCGCCGTCTTCACCGCTCTTCACCAAGCCGCTTGTCACCTCCACTACCGTGGTTGGCGCTGCCACCGCCACTGTTCCTATTGCCATCCTCGGGTCATTACCAGGTATCGCCACCGCCGCTGCCGCCACCCTCATGGCGTTCCGCAGTACGGCCTCCACCAATATTATCACCACACCATTATACTCTCTTCGCCGCTACACTTCTGCCGCCTCCGAAATGGTCACCAGTCATCGCCATCACCGTTGCTACCTCCTACTCTTTCCGCTGACTCTACTTGCTCAGACACCGCCGCCTTCATCTCCACCAACACCACCACCACTACTATCACCACCACCACCACCACAACCGCCTTTGCCACCACAGCATTCCTCTACCCCACCTTTGTTGTTGCAGCCGCCGTTATCCCGCTTTTCCCGTCCCTCCATCACCATCACCATCACCATCGCCGTCGCCACTCGGTGATTCGGCGCCGACTAACCCCGCAGACAAGAGTCCGCGCTCGCCATCCGAGTCAGCGCTCTGTAAACATCCTCGAGAGGCGGCAAGCGGCGGGGACGGTGCGGTGCGGCGATCGCGACTCGGAGCTGGGCGCGGCCCACTCGAGGGCAAGCCCCTTGGGAGTGCTCGGATGGAAGTTCCCATGCGGTGCCAGGGCACTCCTCCGCGCAGAATGTTTCGTCACTGAAGAAACAATTCTGCAAATCTGACATTTTGGCGATGTTCTTTCTTGCGTTGACTTGGAAATTGATATCAGGATCGTTTTTAAACGAGGCAGTCATTTGATTTGTTAAATTTAATCGATACAATGGCGCATCAAACAATATCACGTACTAATTGAAGTTATGAACAGCACATCAGATATGTGCGCATATTCGATATTTTTAATATATCATACAGTTTTGATAAGAAATTTCGCTTAGGTGTGTTGCCACAATTGAACTGTAACGACTACGTACGTGTATTGTAGTAATGAAATTTTAATATTTTTGTATAATAGTATTTTCTTTTTCCTGTAAAATTCACATTTTATTAGTCACGCGATATTGTTTCTTCAATGACGATATATCCTTACAATGGTGTTTAGTGCCGTTCCTGGAATAAAGAAATGATAATGATGAATTCATGATCACGGTGCTATGATAGGAATGCCGGAGTAATGGTAGAATGAAAGGCAGGTCAAACGGAAGCACTCGTGAGAAAATCTATCTCTGCAAATTCTGCATGGATCGTCTGAATGTTTCCGCCGGAAGGAATAACGTCAACACAGTTAGTAGCTGTGGACGTAAAGATAACTCGTGACGGTGGCGCTTCCCGGTGATTGGGAGGACGCGGGTTCTATTGGCCCCGGCAGCAGGCACTTCGCTTGCTGATCCAACATCAGCTAGTTTGTAGCGCTTGCCGGAATCCAATTCGAGCATGGCTTGCGCCGATCGCAGCCAAATGGTTCCCACAAATTGCTCCGTTGAAGGAACAACGCGGCGGTTCCCTCATGGGAGGTGCTTGTGGGAGCAATGCGGCAGCGACAGTTGTACAACCGGAGCAAGCCGGGCTCGCGAACGGCGCTTGAAGGTGAATGGGCAGCTTAAAGAGGCGATTTTTGCTTTGCTACTGATTCTTGAAACTCCGCCGTTCGTTCGCCGCTGTGCAAGTGCAGTCCATTTCTCATCCCCACGCATCCGAAATGGTTTTGCTCTCCCTAAAACCTCTCGCGCCGTTAAAGTCGCTCCTCACCGACCATTTGCTCTCGTTTATTACCGGTTCTCCGAATCAGCGCCCTGATTCGTTCTACGAGCCTTTTCGCCAGCGTCGGGGAAGCTCGATTATTTCTGCCCTCCGCCAAGTCGGTGTTTAGACTCGTCAAATTTCGTCGTGTCGGAAAAGCATGCACTTTCCGCTCTTGAGCAAATCGGGCACGCTGCACACCAGAACCGTTGCGCTGGCGAGAGATGCCTCTTACTGGAAAGTGTGGTGCAGAGGTTTGAAATGACTTGTGTTCCGAGTAGTGAAAATTCTTGGAATGGCTTGCATTTGATGGGGAATAATTTCTATTTTATGAATATGAGGTTAGATTTCTCGCCATACGCGAATTCTGCTAGTTAATTGGAAGAGCAGATATAATCATGCTGAAGAAGATTACATTGAAATAACTAGAAGCGCTTGAGAGCTTAATGAGATATTATTATTTTATTAGCTAGTTTTTATAATACTTCTAAACCGAAACTAATAATATTTAGTTAATACATTCACATTCGACATATTCACACAATATTTGTAATCATACGAATGAATGTTTCTTCTCCATTTCTTCAGCTCGACTTCCGACACCTCCGCATTCCCTCCATCGTGACATGTCTTCCTGGTACCTCACACCCATCATCCCTGCCACATGTGTTTCCCGCCTCCCATTTCCTCGCTGTCCCTTACCATCCCTGCCCCGAACACTTCCACAGTTCCCCCCTCCTCCCCATCCTCCATCTGCAGTCTCGCCATCCTATCAATCCACTCATCTTCCCACCATCCTCCCCTACCTCTGTCCCCAACCCTTCCACAGGCATCATCCTCCCCACGTCTTCACCGTCTTCCCATTGCCTTTCTGCCAACTCACCGCAATCATATCAAACTTCCCATCTCCACCATCGTCCGCCATCCCTGCTCCCAATCCAGCCACCACTACCACCCACCCTACCTCCACTTCCTCTCCATCGCCCTGCTACCATCTCTCCGCCATCCTTTCAAGCCACTCATCTCCCCGCCATCCCTGTCCCCAACCCTACCACCGCCCACCCGCCCCACCTCCACTTCACTGCCTCTCCATCGCCCTTCTCCCATCTGTCCACCATCCTCTCAAGCCACCCATCTCCTCGCCATCCTATCCCCAACCCTGCCACAGGCCACCCAACCTGCGTCCTCTCCACCAGCCTGCTGCCATCGCCTCCACTACTTGCCTCTCCGGCACCTCGTCTCCCCCCCGCCCGCCGTCCTCCGCGCCGCGCGGGCCCGCGGCTCGCGATAGCGCGGCGGGGGCGCGGGCGCGGTGCCCCTCCGCGGGCGCTCTCGAGGCGGGAGGGCTGCTCGCCTGGAAACGACCGAAATACATTTACATAAATTAACGTTTCTCAAGAGAAATGACTTTAAGTTATTGTTCCAATTTATTTTTGACTTTTAGTTATCGTCTCCATTAATTTTTTGTGCGCTGAAGAAGGAGAGAGCGACTTGCCGACCGGCCCGCGGAGCGGAGAGCTTCGGGAGTTGAACCCTTGACTGGGGGGAATGTTTGGAGCGGTGGCGTGGCGTGGAATTGAGTCCGACTGCGTCGTGCCCGCCGCGCAGTGGGAGATGCTGGAAGCGGTTGCTTTTGTGCTGTGTGGAAGGTCCATAATACATCACAGACTTCCAGTTACGCGTGCATTTGTTTTCCTGGCTAGTTAGGTTTTTTTTCTTGGATCCATTTCTCAAAGTTTGTTTCATATGAGTTTCGATATCGTGATGTAATACCGGAGAATACATTATAGAATAAACGTGAGTTTCCAAGCGGAAAGGTAGACATTTCACAGCCGCGAGTTGACTTCCATGCTAAGATATAAACTCGGTGGTACGTATATTCACGCCAAGATACTTCCACAATTTCTTATACGTAATGCTGCATTCAGGTAGTGGAATTAACACTTATTTTTGCATTTTCTGCCCCTGGCTTTGTGAAATTGGTTATATGTTAGAGCACGCTAGTATATTGAAGGAATTATATTAGTATATTGAAGGAAGTAGTCATAATTACTTGAGCAAACTTCGAAATAAAATATAACTTTAAACACATTTAATGATAACAAATATTGTGTATAGACTTGCTTTTATGTAGTGAGGTAATACGGATGAATGGTATTGCTAGTGCACTCGTTTCTATAATATACCGGGAAACGTAAATTTTGGATTTCCGAAAATTATGTCGAAAATATTGCAAGACGAAAAAAGTATCACCAAAACCGAGTGACGTTTGCTGACATCCTTACGCTCCCTGGCGCGTTTGATCCGACGGTCCTGGTTCATCCCCCGGCGCAACTTCGCGCCAACCGCTGGGGGCGCCAAGGGCGGAAGCCGCCCGCAGCACGCACGGGAGGGCGCGACCCGGGGCGGCTGCTAGGCGGCGGGTCAAGTGCTGGGGCGGCGGCGGCATTCGGCTCCGGCCAGGTAGAAAGGGGAGGGGGCTAATTCCCCCTCGCGAGGCCCCGTGCGACCCCCAGAGCCGTCCCGCGCCCCCTTGCCACCTCCCTCTCCAGAGGGAGATCCAGACCCCTTCACGCAACGCGGTTGCCCCCTCCCCCCCCCAGGCTTTCGCGAACTCTCGCGGACTACGTAGAGTGGGGAGACATACGAAAACGCGGCAAAATTTCCCCTCTCCCAGTCGCGGCTCCAGGCCGAAGGGGGGTTTCCCCGCGCTCGGGGAAGCTCGGAATTTGTCACCCGGGCGGCGGCGTCGGCTCCCGGCCAGTAATTTACAGCTGCTTTTTTGCGGCGCGAGGATATAAATTAAAGAAATAGCGATTTTATTGGCAACCGTTTGCGGGGTTTCGCAAACAAATTCGCTAACCCAAACGACCCCACTCAATAACTCCGCGCTGGGCCGGGCCGGGCCGCTGGAGCTGGCTGGAGCTGGTGTGGCTCGCGGGCGGCGACTGCCCCCGGGCAACTGCCGCGCGACCGGCCGCATTGTCGCGCACGGGGCTGTTGACAGCCAGGGCGGGCGTGGCGGTGGGGGCGATAACGTGAGACGTTTGGACCGTCCTTTTTTTAGTTATTTAAGGTCGCATCAACATCGAGGTCATTAGCGACCACTGTTGGAATCAGCGTTATGGTAACTGTGAAGACGAAACGAGATGGTGATGATAAGGGGTGAAAGGACGAACACGAATAAAACCATGCCCGAGGCGGGATTCGAACCCGCGACCCTTTCGTTGGAGATCGCTACGACACTACTGCCTTAGCGATCTCAGCAACTGGATAGGCAGGGCCGTACTTTGTTCTAGTGTAGATGACTGTGTGATTGATTTCATTTGAGAGGATTTTGAAGCTCATCAATTTTTGGCCAAGGGCCGATTGAAATGTAATTGGATTGATAGTAACTTCTGAGACGTGACAATTACAAACAAAATATCAAATGACTCAAATACAAGTCTATGTTGTTTTCTTCTATTCGTTATCTTTCGCCGGTGACAATATTCTTATTTTAACTGAGCAATGTTTATTGTGATCGAGATCAGAAAAACATTTTTGTTTACTCTTTTTATTCTGGTATTTCGCACTACTAGTAGAACGTTCCACCAATACCATTCCTTGAATTTCCCCGGCAATCTTCCTTCTCCACTCTAGAAATTATGATTGCTATTGTATAAAGCAAGTCGGCTCCGTAAACAACTCTTGACATTTCATTTGATGATTATATATTATTTTAGATCTTTGTATGACGCAAGGTTCTTTAACATCGATTACAAAAGCTGCGGATTTACCATTTTATAAGTATCTGCATAATTCTGACGTGTTGATAGTCGAACTTTTGTGAGCCAGAAACGATTATAAGAACCTTTTCATACAAAATCGAGCGAATTATGTTATTCCCCCAAAAGAATATCGTCCATTAAATAAGAGAAGGCCTAGTCTTCTATCGCGTCCCTCATACTAAGGGCGGCTTCAGATTTTTTTTTAAAAGTAGGGTGTGATCTCCCATTCTCTTTAAAATGGAAAGAAATACAGTTTTCAAATTGAATATGTTTACAGTAAAAAATAAATATTACTTTCAATTTCATATTTCACAAACGTTTGAAAATAAAACAACAAAAATGTTTGATGTAAGTTCTGCTTTGATGCTAAGTGTTCGAATATCTACTGGTTAACAGTATGCCAAATAGTAGCTTTTAAGAATATGTTGATAAAAATACAAGAAAATTTATTCTCTCCGTGTGGAGGGGAGGTCCCTCTTTAGTGCCGCCCAAGTCGTATCTCCCGTTTCTTGCCCAGAAACGCAGTTCCCCGAAGGGGCGGCGGCGGCGATGATGCCTGGCGAACTTGCGTCAAACGAGTGGCTCCGACAGGCGGACCTGCAGACGCAGCCCGGCCGCGCCGAAATAGCCGGCTCGCGCTGATAAGCGCCAGGCACCGCCGAGAGTGCGGGGGCGTCTGGCGCCGCCTCCGGCCCCGCCCCCTCCTCCGCCCCAACGTCCTTTCCCGTCTCTTGCCGCCGCCGCCGCCACTGCCGCCATGAACCGGGATCCGGCGCTTAATGAGCCCCCAGAGCAGAGGCGGAGTGAAAGTGCGGGAGGAGAACGGGCCGTTTCGGTCGGCATATTTTTAGGGGGCGTCCGAGAAAAAGAAAAAAAATTAAAAATTTATGTGTAGATTTGTATTGTCATTTGAGAATTATATTCTTGGTATTTATGAGATTTTTTATTTTATTTATAATTCATTATGATTTCAAGTACCAGGTTCTTACAGTTCATTCCAGGGATGTTGGACTGTGAAATTAATTGATACTGATCGCTATCATAAGAAAAATAATGAAGCAATGGTGAAATTGCGAAATGGAGAGGGACGGGACGCCGCAGAATAAAACCCACTTCGAGTGCGTTTTGACCATCACAAATCCAACGTGGAATGATTCGGGAATTGGACGTAAATATCCAAGAAGTTGGAAAGCTAACTCAGCTACGGATGTTCTCGTTTTCCTTTTGTTTATAAGAGTGGCAGACTTCAAAATCTCCGCGGGCGCCCCAAACACCAGCCACTACGTCTCCGCTACAGAGGCCACCGGCGCGTGGCGTAGAGGGGGAAGGGAGTTGGTGTTTAGTGGCGCGGAAACGCCGGAAATCTGGAGACGCCGGCCACTTAAGCCACTGGCCGAAGTGGTTCGTACGGTGACGACAGTGAGGTGGACACATGGTGGCGACAGTGAGGTGGAGACGGTGTCGGTGGTGCTAACGGCGGCAGCGGAGAAGGCGTAGGAACGTAAGAGGTGGGAGTGTATCGACCGGGAGACCGCGTCGGGGAAACAGGCGGCGGCTACAGTTGGTGGGATGGTCAAACTGAGCCATGCGTGGGCGACTTATTCCACTTGTGTCAAATTAATGAGGACGAGTGCGTTCCGACGTGCATATGCACCGAACGCAAACGCGTCAAGGAAAGTGACTTATATATTTCGTTTTCCCATTGAAATTAAATACGTCGCGAAGCTACAGCTTGGAAAGGGATGCCTGGGCGGTAGCTCCTAGACGGCCATCCGCACTGCTTACATACCACTGCTTTCATATCACTATTTTGACGCGAAAAGGCGCGAAGTCGACAACGCCGGCCGTGTTTTTCGAGGGCCGGCGACCCGTATCCGCGAAATCGCGAAATCGGCATGGACAACTTTCAAGGAGACGACGCGGTAGGGCTGGCAGCCCTGTGCGTACTTTAGTAAGGCCCCCAGCGGCAAAACAGGAGCAGAGGAAACGCCTCCGAGCGCAGGCGGCACTGCAGAGGGACGGATCGGCGCGCGGGCCGGCCGAGCGAGGGCGTGGAGGCGATTGCGCGGGAGGCGCCGCGGTGCCGGCGGAGCGTCGGGGGGGGGGGGCGTGGAGCGGCGGGACGCGGCGCGGGGGGAGTACCCGACCGGACGCGGCATCTGCCCCAAACTGCCGCGCCGAGATTTGGAGGCGGCCGTCTCGTCTGAAAGCCTGCGTGGTGTGCTCTTTACGCGAGGCGCTCGGGCGCCAGCAGGACGCCCGTTTTTCATGGGGCCACTCGAAATCTCAAAAGAGCCGGAATCTCCTCGGCCTCTAATAGAACGCGCCGCCGCGCCGCGCCCCGCCCCGCCGACCCGGCCGGGCGCACGCCGTCGTAGGTGCCTTATCGGCGCGTTGCTGACGCCGACGCTGCTTGCCGCGCTCTATCACTTTGTGGGCTTGGATTGATGTTGTGTACAGATGACCGCGTTGCCGCCACTAGTCGCTTCACGTTTTCGTGTATCGGAAATAGTAATGGATAGAGGCAGGGCTTGGCGGGTTGACGTATTCCAGGCACCATCGCCCATACTTCCTTTCCTTAACTCCTCCGCCACCACCACCACCACCACCGCCGCCGCCGCCCGCTAACGCCTCCGGCAAACGGACGGATCGCGTTACCCGCGAGTTGAACTTTTTCTTTGATGCGTAGGATTAAAATAAAAACGTTCTCTGGGCTCCAGGTCCTCTCGTTCCATTCACATCCTGCTTCTTCCGTTAAAATTTCAGCTTAAGGGAAAACGCAGCAAGCGTTGAAAGGGTTGAGCCGCCGCGTCCCGCATCCGGGGATCCCGGTACCCCACCCCACTGTCCCCTTCCAACTTTCGTTTGGGGGCCCCCCGCGATTCCTCTCGGCTGGGCGCGCCAAAAAGGGGTTCGGGTTGCGTGGAGGGGCCCGCGCGTTCCCAGGCCGTCGCCCGTGGCGTACGCTTAGCTTCCGCGACGCCGCCGCCGCCGCCGCCGCCTCCGCTGCCCCGACGCCACCTTTTCCCAAGCAGAGAGATATTGGGTGTGCGCTGTACAGGTAGCGGCGGCGGCGGCGGCGGCGGCGGCGGCGGGGCCGGAGGCGACGCCGCAAGCGGCAGGTCGGCGTCGCAGGTTCGCCCGACGAAGTTAATGTGCAGTGCCTCCCCTCGGGGTCGAAGGGGCCTCCCTAAATACGGGCTCCTCTGACTCATTTCCCATTGTGGCTTAAGCGACCGTGAAAAAGAGGGTCAGAGTAAAAAGTGTTTTTTCACCCCGCACGGTTTGAACCCAAAAAACGCTTCCCCGTTCGTTTCTTTTCAGGAAACGCGCAGAACGCGGAGTGAAAGAGAATGAGCGGGAGTTGGCGAGGTGTGCGCCTAGAAGAGAAAAAAAAGCGCGCACCCAACCCCCGCGGGGGGAGGGTGGGGTGGGGGGCAGGGGTCGACCGGGGAGACGGCCGTCGTACCTTTTTTATGTTTGTGTAAAGTAGACGCGGATCCGGAAATTGGAGAAGGTATCAGTGGAACAGTTTCTTTTTTCTCCCCTTTTTTACCGAGAAGGTATCATGGCCCGCGGGCCGGCCGCGGGCACCGCCCCACCCCCTCTGCGGCCCCCCGTGCCCCCATCCAGTGCCGACAGCTTTGTCACCCCGTCGCCGCGGCCGCGGGGTTAAGGGGAATACTGGAAATCGGCGGCACGGCAGGGTGAAAGGGCATACGATAATGGAAACAACCACACGATTAACTAGCGAAGGCGACAAAGGAGGTGAAAGAAGTGAATAAATAAAAGGGACCTCGGGGTCAAAATCTTTTGTGCCGCTTGTAAAGAATCTCTATATATTTTTCGGGAGAAAAGACGTTGGTTCGAGGTCTCCACGCCTGTGCCCGGGCCGTCTTCGCTCTGTCTTTAGCCGTCGCGTCGCCGATATCCTCGTCATCTCCGTATGGTCGCGGCTACGTACAGTTTAACCGCTAAATAAGATGGATACTTTAACAGCGCTGCAATCGTAAAAAGATCTCCGCCTTTATCTTAATTGCAACATTATCTATTTAGCACATTAATTTAATTTTTCGTTGACTCCGTTCAAACTGCTAATAAAATCAAAAGTTGTTCTCGCGGCTGTTCACTTTTACGGAAGGCCGACCATTAGAAGAGAACCGGGCAGATTTTAAACGAGTGCTGTCGGCTGCGATAGCACTGACGCAAAACCGTTGCCTCTGCAGCATTTTTGCTCGGGGGGGTCTAAGGTTCAGAGACTCGACAGTGGCGGATTTTCGACACTTAACTACACAGTAGAGTCGATTTCAACCAGTCTGAAGGAGATTTCAAGCAGTGGCTATTCTAATCGATCGTTTTCCGTTGGTTTCTTCTATCAAAACCAGGCAAATGCCGGAGTAATACCCTAACAAACGGCCACCAAGCACCGCGCGCGAACTTTCCTTCCACATGCTTGTCCATCTCTCCTTGTTCACACCTACACCTACATGCACTATATTGTCTCTCATGTAGTGAGCTTAGAATTTGTCTCCGCTGGAAGGAGATACCTGGAGGCAGGAAACCCTCGCAACCCTACATGTAGGTCGGCGACGGATCTCGCAATCCAGCGGGGAAAGAACAATGCCACCTCACAGGTCATAACATTCACTACACTTACGAGATTAAAGATCTCAGTTGTTAACGCGACCGGAATCAGTATTCACTCACTCTGCACTCTTACGGGACGCCGAGCAGAAGAACAGGGCCGCGTGCCCCGCTGCTCCCTTTTTTACGAATATTTGTTCGCCTACGACGGCCGAGGCACGCACGGTATGGCTGGTCACGTTCGTCTCCGCGTCCGCCACTGCCGCCGCCTCCACCGCCGCCGACCTTCGGTTTGGTCTGGAGCTTCCACCCTCGCCCGGGAGATCTGGCCCGCACAGCTGGCGCAACACAAGTCGGGGAACGCGAGGCTAGGAAGGTGGCGGCGCCGTCTGCTCGAGATAAGTCCCAGGTGGTGTCAAAAGCGGTTTAGGAGACACAGGCCACGGCCCGAAATAATAAAGTCTGGTGCGTGGGAGTCGACTTTTTGCTTCGACGTTAACCGGAGTGAGACGAAGAGAAAAAATGTCGATCTGTATAATGGAGGAAATTTAAGATCTTGAACCGAGGAATCGTGAAAGAAATGTACGTTTAGCCTGAATATACATTCTTCCATTCCGTGAAGGGGTATTATTGCGTCGCGAGCGAAGGTTTGAGTTCGTTTCGTAGAGTTAATGTCATGCCTGAGAAACGTGACGTCCAAAAGCAACTTTGTTATAGGTAGGGTGGAATTGCACTCTTGATATCTGATCAGGGGCCCGTCCCAGAAACCTGTCTGGCAATTAATCCTTGCAGCGAGATGTGTAATCCAGACAAGGATTTACAGCCACGGGCTACCTTAAAGAACAGTCTCTCTCCTATTAGCACCGAAAATGTGACGATAGATAGTTTGAAGTCGTCACCTACCTTGGGAAGAAGTGAAATAAAGATATATTTCGTTTATCTGGGTTCGTTTCGTTGGTATGAATCAGCAGAGTTCTGAAGCCAATGTAGCGTAAATTAAAAATCAGTTCAGAGAGAGAAATTTAACAAATTACTATTTTGATTACTAGATACACTTCCATTATTTTTCTTTTTTGAATTCTTTCTTTTTTAAAAGAAGCTTCACCAAAAAGATATAATAAAAACTCAACATATAATTGTCGGTTCGATGGACATCATTAGAAAACTGCCCACTTTCAACAGATTTCTATGGGTATTTTACGAACTGAATAACAATTTCTCATTAATTTTATCGTTAATCGGCGTTTGTCTCGAAAACACATGTCTTGTCGCCTCACGCTTGGCCGCATTGCCTCGAAATGATAAGTACGGCATTCGTCCCAGCCAAATCTTCTTATTTCGCCTTAATGACGCAGGTTTCGAGATTTTAATTTCTCACCTTTTATTACTAAGGCTTTTGATATGTAACCCAGATAAGGAATTACATAGCGGTTGACCTTGGTTAGCTTCGCATGGGCTAATGGATTCGCCGTGCGTGGAAAGAATTCTGATATTCGTGGAAGGAGCGTGCATTCGGTGATTTCCAGCGCTCCTTATCTCGCGTGATCCGCAGGCGAGCAACCGGTCCCGGCGCGGCCTGCCCAAGTGATATCTGGATTGGGCGGAGCTTTCCGACTTCGGCGCTTTGTCCCGCTGCCCGTTTCTTGCGCAGTCTACGGCAGGTCATGCCTGCGGGGGGTCAGCTGCCTCACATTGGGTTTACGGCCGGTAGTGGCCGACCCACATGTTGGATTAAGGACAATCTCCAACATTTTTTTGGCACTTTACTGAGTTTATTCAAAATAATCTTCACAAAAACGATTAAACACATGATCTCATTATCACAATTATAGTCTTGGTCCAAAGGAGTATTCCCGTTATGAATACACTGGGTCATGAATTTACTGGGTTAATGTAATTCTGAGTAATACAGACACTAAATCTTACTATTCATTTTTTGCAGTTGTTTACAATAAGGTGTCTTCCAGGTCTGAAGTAACATAAGAGAGAGAGAGAATAAAGTAACATACATGAATATGCCATAACTATTGGCAAAAGTATATAAATCGATTTTGAACAAAACAATTTGCGACATTATCCTCCGAATAATCATGAAAACTGAATCCCGAGAACTTGATTTGTATGAAATATCTAAAGATGTACAATATTGGATATTCGAATTATTATTATTATTATTATTATTATTATTATTATTATTATTATTATTATTATTATTATTATTATTATTATTATTATTATTCACAAGTCTTAGCACACATAGCACACCCGTTTCTATTCATGTCTATTGGTGTAGCTATTAATTCATAGCTCTCTTTCTTCGGAATCGTGTGAAGTTTTGATAGGTTCCTACGAATCTAATGGTCTGTAAATAAAGTGACCTTTCTTGATTCGTTGCATATGCCCCACGTTGGATAAGACGTGAAATAAACAATGCACACGTGTGTGCTAGGAGACTTCTCTGCAGTTCAGACACGGGCCGCTTTCTCAAGCCCGCACGACAAATAAATACCGCTACGCACTCGCGCGTCCCGGAATTTGCGTACATCGGCGGGGCGCGGGGAACGCTGGGGGAGGAGGAGGAGGGGGCGCGGGGGGGGCTGCCGTCTTCGTAAATCGTCGCGGGGCTCTTCGCCAATTAGCGAGGCGCGTCGGCAGGAATGGCCTGGAGATGGTAATCGCTCCTGACCGGAGGAAGAAGGAAGTCTTTTATGGAGCGGGCGATGCCGCGCCCAGCCGTGTGTCGCCGCTCTCAGCCCCTCTCGCGCCCCTCTCAACGTCGTCTCCTCTTCCTTTTCCCCAGTCGCCTGTGTCTGCTTCTCTTCCCCCGCTTCCCATGTCACCTCTTTCGTCGTCTCTTTTTCCACACGTCGTTTTCATCGTCCGCATCTTCCTTCGGTACCTCCTCCGTGTTCCTTGTGCCTCCTCGTCCTTCACCTCTTTTGTTCATTCTCTTTGGTCTCGTCCTTCTGCACCTCCTTTTCTTCATTTCCTCCTTCTTCTTTGCGCCTTCTCTGCCTCTTCCTTATTTCTTTCTACTTTCTCCTCCTTCGGCTTCATCGACTTCTACCGTCTTCAATTCTTTTCTCTCGCCTTCCCATTTGCGCCTTCTCCTTCATTTTCTTATAACCTCTCATCCTCTTCCACCGTCTGCTCCGCCTCGCCTTCCTCTGGACACCCCTCCCCCTGCCCCACTCCAGCCGCTCCTCGACTCCCGGCTCCGCTCCGCGAACCGCTGTTCCCCGCGGCCGCGGCAGCTCACGGACCGGAAGAGGAGCGGCGCTGTGGGTTTGTTTGCGTGCCAGTTGCGTCGCGCCGCAGGACCACGTGGGAAGCTGCGATCCGGAACGTAGCGGCCAGAGCGCTAGCAGTCCAACTCGAGGGACCGACGATCAAGTCCCGCTCGCTTTTTGTTTCCATGCAGAGGAGGACTACGCGGGTTCGTGGTAGATTTTTTGGGGGGAGGGTATCCATTTCCGAGTTATTTATGATAACAAGCTTACCATGAGATTCAGGAGGAATGAAATTATACAGATGTTCAAGAGTTGTTTTCCTTCTTACAATTATTATAAATTCGTCAAATTATTAACGATCTTTGCTGCAAGTTGGCTGGCTACCTTAGGGCTGGGGGATGTATTGTAAGTAAAGATTATCGCGTATTTAGGGCACGAGATGATATCGAGATCACAAAAACTAGAATTCGTAGTGTGGGAAACATGCACATTTTTAACGGGCCTTTCGTTTCGTGCGTTTCATTTCTCTTCTTGCTTCATATTTTTTATTTGTTTAAATAAAAGAAAACGACGGTATGGGAAGTCTTGTGATACCGACCGGCAGACAATGAAATGTGCCGTGGTGTATCGAACCTTTCCGCGTTCGATTATCGATTCATACATTTTTTGAAGGTAATACTTATTAATTCTAGAAAGGAAAACGTCGTAAATAGGATAGAAGCCGTTTCCTACACACCAATCTACCGAGTTACAGTCGTAACAAAAGATTACCTTCAAGGTTCTGTTAACATATTTTTTTTATTTTATAATAAGTAGTAATGTAATACAATTGCCTCTATAGAGTGGCGAGACTCAGAGCATACGATCTAACTCTTCTGTCTGACCCCTTCGAAAAATCTCGTGCAAATAATTTTGCCTGTTAATATTTTCAAACATGTTGCTCACAATTATTTTCCATTATGAGCCGAGCCGTGACTATGGCCAACTTGAAACCGGCAAATTGCTGACCTTGTCCAAATCTCGGTTCCTTAGCGTGTCCCCAAGGGCGGGTGCGTCCTGGCCGGAACGATCGTCGCGTTGGAGAGGCCTTCTGTCGCGGGCGGTTTCTTCCTCGTGCGCAACTGGCCGAGGCGCCCGCGGCACGCCGCGAGGCCCGCCCACCGCGCTCGAACCCGCGCCCCGCCCCGCTCCGCTCCGTCCGCACGATTCCCCCGCCTCGCCTCGCGTCCCGTCCCGTCCCGCCCCTCCCCGCCAGCGCGGGCCGCCGCGCCGCCGCCTTCCTGCTCATCTCCGCGGCGAGGCGCGCAGGAGGCGACATTTGCGTGTTCGCCTTTCTTCATTTTCCCCCCACAGTCGTCCTTTTTTCGTCTGGCGTTGCGAATTCTGGCCGGCGCTTGATTACATATGGATTAGTCCGTATTAAAGAACATGTTGAACTTGGCGCAGGTCATCGCCCCGCAGCACGGGCTTCCCCTCCTCTGCGCCTCCTCCTCGTCTGGCTCCTCGCGCAGTCGCGCTCCCCTCTCGCTTGTTTTCATTCATCTGGCGGAGAGGAGAGGAGTGCGACGGTCTCCCCTCCCGTGCGCCCGTTACCACCCGCCGTCACCGGCATCACCGTCGTCGCCGCCCGCTCCTTCACCAGAGCAGCCGCCGTCGCCACGCCCCCCTGCAGCTCGCAGTGCGTCGTCCCCGCTGTCACCTTCAGCCGCCTGCTCTATGCTCGTCTCTCCGCTGCCGCTGCTTCGTCACCCGCCGGACGCCGCCCGCTGGTCCCTCTGCTGCCGCCGTCGCCGTCTCCCTGCTCCCCGCCCGCCCCTTACTGCCCGCTCGCCCAGAACTGGTTCGTTACAACCAGTCGCCTCCAATCATCCTTAATCTCGCGTATTCCCCGAGACTTAGGCAGATCCGGGCTCGGAGAGCGGGGTCCGGGCGGGGGTGCAGGCGGTGGGGAGGGGCGGGGGCGGGGATGGCGGCAGCGCGGCGGGAGACGGCGGCCGCTGGCAGCGGGGGCGGCCTGGCGACGTGCAGCGGGGGCGGGGACGGCGGCGGCGCCGGCAGAGGCTGGCTGCTCGCAGCCCTCTCTCAGCCCCTGTACCCGACTGCGCGCCCGACTGTGTGTCGACCGCTTGTCGCCCGCCGAGCGGCGGGATCTGACTGCGGTTATCGGATCCGTTCGGTTTCAGTTCAACAGTTGTTGTCCTTTGCCCCGCCAGACAGAGCGACGGATCTATCGTAATGGAAAGTGAACGATTGGTCCAGGGAGTTTGCGTTCGCCAAAGAGTTGCGTTCGATTTTTGTTCTGTGTGCGATTGTTACCAAGTACTCGGGGTATGTGTATGTTACCAAGTTTTCGCTGTTCACAATTTCCACGGGCTATGGGGAATTCTGATTGTAATAAAAAATCGTGTTGGTGGTGAAGTATGAGATGGATCAGAACGAACACGTAACTCAGAAACAATTAAGCACATTTTAATCCAGCGCGTGAAGCATGATGGAGACAGACGTTGACAGACAGAATGGGCGCGCGGTTGCTAACAGCGTACCTTTTGCTTACTCTTGTTGTTGACTGAGCATTTTTCTTGCTACACGCATGTGTTTTAGCGTTGTTATGAGGAAATGCCACAGAAGTACATTGTTTGAACATTTTAAGCACAGCAAGAATTCATTTCCTGTGGGGGTAAAATATCGCACAAAGAACATTTTTCGTTCATTTTATACAGAGATAAGAAATACCTGTTTTCTACTCTCCTATGTGCGTTTTTTTATGTGGTAAAAACTCACGTGCTGCTATGGAAAAAATATGTTGATTCATTAATGCGTTTAAAATGATATGGAATCGTACGGGAGAGAATCGAGTCTGAAATTAGAGGAAAAAAAACTTTAAAATTGGATTAAAATGTAACGAACAGCGTGAAAATAAGAGTTTTCACATAATTATGTTTGTACATAACATTAACGCATATCCTAATTAACCATTTTTCCGTTTAAAAAAGCTTTAATTGTTCCATAAATATAATATGCCAAAGAAACTTTGTGAAAGCATTTTTACCAAGGGCACACCCAGCCTTAAATTAGCTTCAGGGTCCAGCCTCCGCGAATACAGCGTTTGCCTCGAGCGCGCCTCGCAAGAGGCGGGCAATTCATGCGGCTGCGAGGCAAAGAACGGTTGAAGTGGCACGAGGAAAGGATTGGGATGAGGGAGCCCAAAAGCAACGATGACGGACGGAAGAAGATTAATGGTCGCGAGGGCTCGGAAAGGCGCGAAAGAAGACGGGAACAACGGGAGACAGAAAGCGGAATGTTTCGCGCCCCCCCCCCCCGCTCCCCTTGCTCCCCCCCCCCATTCCCCTCCCCCCACGTGGGTTTCGCGCGTCGGTGAGTGAAGGCTGGGAGACTCGACGTAGGAAGGCGTGTTCTCGCTCTTTCTCTCGATCCGGACTCTCTTGCTTACTCTATGCCGAATATACGACGCACCATCTGCCGGCAGCTGGCGGTGAGGGAACTTGCGTGTCGTACGTTAAGTGTCTCGAGTAAATGTGTTGAAGTAGTAATTGTTCTTTGACAAACGTAATTATATTTCTGTGTGCTGCGTGGCCGGGTGGGGTGGGGTGTGCGGAGTCAGGCGGTTGACGAGGCTTTTACGTGTTCGTGACATCTTGCAACCTAAGGTTTCGAATCCTTGAATTGGCTCCACACTACTGGCGTAGCGTGAGGTTTAGGAACCTACTTCTGGCACATGTGTGCCAAATAATGCTTGTTTTATCAGGGAACTCTTATAGTTTTCTTGGACGTGTGTATAACATCTAACCTTTTCTCGATCCCTTCCGTTTAGAGCTGGAAAATAACGTAGATCTCATGCGAATGAACTGTTAAACGACATGAAGTTTCGAATTACAAAGCAATGTTTACTGGAAGTTCTATTGTTACCTTGGAAGCTTATGCAAGCTCTTCTTTAAGGAGCTGCAAGACAATCCCTCTGAGTTTCCTTCTCTAGATTTCTAAATGCGAGAGGGAGGATAAATCACAGGTAATAGTTAAGACAAGATTGAATAGTTGAGATTACAAATACAGAGCCTGTGTTCGAAGTATTATGACGGAACTATGCGTTAAATTTTCTGAAGTATTGAGGTTGAGTGGGTGTCAATCCTTGGAAGTACATTTCTTCATCTCGAAATTATTTGTTCCCTTTTTCTACGAAACATCTCTACTGTACAAGTTCCACTTCCCCGAACATCGTGCTTTCTAACAAGTGTCTTTCTCTCCTTTGAATACTCTGTCCTCGGTATTTCCAGCAGTAAGTCGAGCTGTAGTCTTCCGGCTTCACTCGTGACGACCTATGACGTTTCCATCTGCTTTCCCATCTCGTACGTGCAGCGAGATTTCTTTTGCGTGAAAGTGCCTTTCCACATGACCCACACACTCATGCGTTACAGAACTCCATTAAGGAAAATCTGTCCGCCTCCTGTCCGGCACCCAACGTTTTCCAACGCCATTCAATCGTTCACAAACCTCGTCCGTAAAAAAGGAGAGGAGGCCTGATTTCGAAAAAAAAAACGTTTTTTTTTCACGTTGCCATTCACATCGTTTGTCGTTAATCGTCGTTGGTGTTTCGGCGCGCTGGCTGTGGATGGTGGAAGGGGCGGGGCACCCCCGTGAACCCCTTTAGCCTCCCCTCTTGCCTCCCCCCAGCCCGGGCGTTCTGCTTCGGGATTCGCGCCTTTTGTCCAAAAAACGTGCTCCGGCCGAGGGCGCCCTGTGATTGGCTGGCGTGCCGCGAGTTTCCCCGCGGCGGGAAACGGTCTAGGAAGTAGGCACTAGAGATTTCTAAACTCTTTGGGTCGTGCCTATCGCGGAGAGAAGGGCGCTCTCCCGTCTTTGGATGCGGGCCACACCATGCGGCGAGGTGAGACTTCGCGGGTATTTCTTCGACTCGTACTCTAACCGGGTACTTCACATTTTTATTACACGACACGATCATGGAGACATTTATACGCACTCTTTGTAGTCTTCATTAAATTTACGTTGCCCCTGCTCGTTCTCTGACAAAAAGCACATTGCGAGACAAATAGTCATGATTTATGCGGACATTCTGTTGCAAACTTTCTTTCCCAGAGAAATGGTCAAAATAAGACTGGGATAGAAGAAACTCCATTTGTCTAATGTCACTGGAAGCAAAGTACTATGTTACCTCTTTGAATAAGGTTTAATTTATTCAATTGCTTCATCAGGCCGTTTTTATTTGACAATGCTTTAACATTCATTTGAAATTTCCCTCTATCAAAAATTATTATGAGATTTTGTGTTGACAATGATTACTAAATTGGTATGAGGAATAGAAAGAAAACTTGAGAAATAAAATATACAAAAGAACCACAAATGAAATATTGTGGATCATTTTTATTACGTTGTGTTTCAACAATGTGTTTCTCTTTAGTTTGTGGTATAACAGAAATTATAATGCCAAAGGAAGTGGCATATCATTTTTGTTTAATTTTATACTCACATTACAGTTTATTTTTGAAATCAGAGTTGGTTATTCTCGTGTTAAGTAGTGGGGTCAAATTGTTTATTGTTACTTAAATGAATTTCATGTAGCTCTTATATTTTAATTTTTTTATGGTGGGCGCAAACGAATGAATGTACACTTGAGTTATGTACGGAATTCAATTCATGATCTTTCCCATTTCCGGGCACTAATTTAAATTACTACAGAAACTGACTGTAACGTTCTAAGTAGATAAGAAAGAGTAATTTACGTACGTAATGTAACCTTTGTAATTACATTCCGTGTTGATTTTATGCGCCCCTAAAAAGTAAAACTTTTTTGTTTCGATTTACTTAGGGACTTCTAACAAATACATCCGCAGTATAATCTTTAAACTGAACTGAGAGGTAGCATTCCTAACTCCCCAAGTACCAGGTGAACCTTTGAATTTCGTCTGACAAACAACTATGCATTTTGTAAAAATGACCGAAGACCACCTGTCACGAAGTAAATGGATTCCAAAGTTTCACAGAATGCTGACGTTTTACAAAACGGCCAGCCTTCTACAAAACGCTTGATTATACAATATGCCTATGACAGATATATTTTTCACCTTTTTACCCGGCGGCCCGTTCGCTGCCAGGCTGTCTTGGCCGTGACATGCCGTGTTTACGTATACGGCGGCGAATTATCTCTGGAATTCTTCGGATAATTTTAGTTATTAGCATTTATTGAGATGTCTTTTATCATCATATATTATCGGTGTCTCCGGGAATTAGCATTTATCCATTTTTCTTAATTACCGCGTGGCAGTTCCGTTTGATATATCAACGTCTATGGACGTCTGCTCATTATCACCAACCGCTGGAATCCTTTGCGTAATTTTTGTATTCGAAATACAAAGAAGACAGATTCAAATTGGCTCTTCGTGTTTCGGAGCGCGCACGTATAATTGCCTGAGATTCTACATTCCATAATAAATTTGTATTACATTACTGGATGTTCTACCAGCATTCAAATAATACAACGTGAAAATTACTTTTTCAATGGAAAAAGTTAATTATTCGTGGTAGAATTGGGTTGCGAAGGTTAATTTTATTGTTGAGCTTCAGAGCATAGTTGTTACGTAAAAACTGGGAGTAATAATGTATTGGAAAATATTTCATTGCTGACGATTTTTTTCAATGAGAAACTAGAAATTAATTTCTCTAGTCATACAAGCAGCTTACATCATTTCCCCGGTCTCTTCTCTATTAAGAATATATTGTAAATATTTTCATGGACCATACTGACATACTCTTCTTCCTGTAATGTCAATGTGAGGTGGTTTCTGCTTCTGAATTCTCCAAACAATTTTATCCGAGTGATTACCTGAGCACATAAGATTGTCGAGTCGAGAAGCATCTAACATGCGAGGCTGCGTTTACGACATCATAATGCAATGTAATTTAATTGGTTTTCCCTTCTGCTGTTTGGAAGTAAATCGAGGAGTTATATACACGCATTCGAATCTCCTTCGTTAGAGAAATTCTTTATTACTTATTCAAGACTATTAAGAATTGACTTCCTAGTAAACCGGAGAAAAGTGCATAATATTTTATAACCATTTTGCCCGAAGGACACAAGACACTTCCGAAATTATATTCCGCCTTTACGTGAGGTAGAGTCGGGCGATCAATAACATAAGGGAAAATCGGAGAAACAAATCATACTTTTCGGCTTTTTTTATTATTTCTACAAGTGATCAGTTCAAAGCGAGTATGGTTGACTTCATGTTCTAGATGTCTCTAAAATTGATTATTCTAGTTGTATTCAATTTACTAATGAAATAATTGTCATGTCAGTAGTCTATTTGGAGATAACGAGCGAGCCTTAGTTCAAAGTCCAAATTCCTCTGTGCTTTCCCCCGTTTCTCTGTTATATAGGAGAGGTTCTCGGACTCATTAACTCTTCTATACAATATGAATCTGCACTAGTGGTATTAAAAGTTTTTGTAGTGACAGTTTTAATGCTCCACTTTATTCCGATGTTTCCTCGAAAAAGGAAATTACTCGTTATAGCATGCTTGTGTTGCACACTGTTAGTTACGACTTCACCTACCTGCATCACTAGACGTAGATTTTTTTCTAGATCATTGGAGGATAAGGTGATCAGCCCATCGCTCCGTCCCAAAGATGGGGAAGGGGGACAGGATAGGAAAGAAAGGATCGGGCACGGTCCGCGACCAGTATTGTAGGGTGCTGCTTTGGCATTCGCCTTTACGTGATCAGGAAAACCACCGTTCAGAGTAGTGGGGCTAGAAATTCATCGCATAACCTAGTACAGCATCGTACTCAAAGAACAAGGCATTAGTGCAAAAATCGTTGGACGCCCGTCTGTCCGATGTAGTTGAAGCGCCGTGCCGGCGGCTGGGCGGCGGCGTGCGCGCGTCGCACGCGTGTCTTGCGGGCGGGCGGGCGTGCTGGCGGCGTGCGGGACGCGCTGGCGCCTCTTTCCGGGGTCCGGGGTGCGAGGCTCGCGCATCTAACGGGACGCCTCCTCCGCCGCCGCCGCCTCGCAGCTCGCAATTAATCTTCGCAATGGTCCCGTTACGCCACCGCCGTGGCCGCAGCCGCAGCCGCGGTCGCCTCCGCCGCCGCCTCCGCCGCCGCCGCCGCCGCCGCCGCCGTCGCGGTGTGAATGTGCTCGTATTCCGCGTGGCGGCGGTGGAGGTGGCGGTGCTGGGCGGAGAGCCCCGGTGGGTGCGGAGGCGCGGACGGTCCGTGTTCCACTCCCCGCTGCGCCACTCGTGCTCCAAGCCTTGCCTCTCCCCCCACCTTCTTTCTCGAGTTCGATGCTCGTCGGATTCGTATTTTCCGGGTCTGACGCACTATCTCGCCGCGGCCGCGCTCGCTCCAAACGTGTTTTTTGTTTATCGGGCGCGAATACGTTATATGAATATAAGACGTTGAATGTATAGCGGCATACACAATACTTGATCTCATGTATCAATATTCCATTTTGTGAGCCGACGGACAATTCCATCTAATGAAGTTGAATGGGCGGCATCTTTTATAGCTTAACGACTATTTGCTGTCTATAGTATTAACGATGTGTTACAACAGTTACGTTTGTTAGGAAACATCGTGAGAGATCGTCAAGGAACATACGAATGATGGAGATTGCTGAGCACGAGAAGTATTTGGCGATTGAACACTGCGTGATCTAAAGCATTTGTTAAGCAGAAGTGTGATAATGAGTCTTGATATGAAACTGAGACAATATAGAACATTTGGGTCAATAAGAATGAATAAACCTCGCATGGTTCCTCACACCCGCTGAGTAAACCTCACATCTTTAATTTCATCTCCAATCACGGTTTAATTTCCCTTTAGATACTGATATTGGAGTGATGATACATCGTATTTTTCTGTGCCCATGATTGCTCCAATCGAATCAAAGATTATTATGCATCTTCTCTTTATGAGTTCATTTAATAAGTCTTTTGTTACAGTATCACGTTATATCATAGAACCCCCTCGTATTCATACCTTTGCTAAACGAACTGATTGCGATCTCTTTTAACCTACAAATCTAAAACGTCAGAAATGTTCTTCCGCGCCGATAAGCAACATTCATATCTCGTTCCCAAGCACCACATCGCGGCTCACAACAAAACACGCGAAGGTCGACGTCCACACACCGGGCTGGAACTTGGAAACTGCGGAGCGTCTTTGTGGAACGGGACTTTATTGTGTCGTCGTATCCCGAGTCTTTTCGTCAGCCGGCCGGGCGACTCGCGGTTTGTTGTCGAAGCATTATCTCCGCTTTTTGTCGCCACCCTCGCCGCCTTCAATACCGTCACCCCTGCCGCCGCCGCCGCCGCAACCACCCCCGCGTGCTCTACCGCTTCCGCCTCCCCGCGATCTACGTTACCTGTTACTTCGCAACCCCTCGGGGAACCTCACAGCCACACTCACCACCTTCACCCCGTCCCTGAATTCACCACCCCCGCCTCCTGTACCGTTTGCATTTCCCAGACGATCGGCTCTTGCCTGGTATTTCACCCACCTCCCCGCGCTCGACCGGGCACTTTGCGATCGCCGCCGCCACCCCTCCCAGCTCCTCTCGTTGACCCCCGCGATCGCTTCGGCCTGTTATCAAGAAGTACCTACCTCATTATCTCAACGCATACCACTGCCGCATATCCCAGCATTCAAACCTTACCTTCTCCGTCGCCGCCACATTTATCCTGCCTGTCAATTCCTCACCGTACGGGCTCCTTACCTTTAGCCTCCGCCACCGCCGCCGCCACCGCCACCTTCAGCGCTTCGTTCAACATCCCCCTCCCCCTCCCCCGCTCCGCTTGCGCCCCTGCTGAATCCTCTCGCACGCACGCTTCGCCACCTTTCTGCGGGGGTGGATTTCCGCGGGCACGCCGCTCGTCCGCGGGCTGACGGGGCGCGTCGGCCGAGCCGACGGCCGGGGGGCGCTCCGCATTCATTTATTTAAAAAGTCGCGTGTGCGATGTGGGAACGGTGTGGCCCCGGTCGGAGAGGGCCGGGGGGGCTGGCCGGGCGCTGCGCCGCAGCCCTCGGGGCGGAGGGGATGAGGGGCCTGGGCGAAACCCGAGCGCTTTTGTGAAATCCAAAGCGGATCGAGATACCGCGGAAGCGTCTTTTTTTCCTTCCTTCGCCTGCTTCTTCGTCTCGTTCTTTTCGGCTTTTCTGAAACCGGCGGCTTTTGTAACCCCTTTCTTTATGATTTTTTTCTCAGGTAAAATCTTGGAGACGCTGACACCCAAACAGCAGCAGCAGCAACAACAACAGCAACAAGCGATGCAACAGCAGCAGCAGCAGCCTCAGCAACAGCACCCGCTGGGGCTGGCGGCGGCTCGCAACGCGGGCAGCCCGCCGTCGCAGCCGCCCACGCCCCCGCGCACGCCGCTCTCGCCCGCGCTCAAGGCGGCGGCGGTGGCGGCGATGGGTTGCGGCGGCGGTCCCGCCCCCGGCGCGGGCGGCGGCGGCACCCGCAGCGGCGGCGGCAGCCCCACGCCGTCGGCGCCCAGCGGCGCCGCTACCCCGCAGCCCCCGCAGGCGTCGCCCGCCGCCATGGCGCAGCTGATGGCGGGGGCGGCGTCGCATCTGCCGCCGCCGCCCGCCGACGCCCAGGCCGCCCCGCCGCCCGCCTCCGTCTACGACAGCATCCGCTCCAAGATGGCCGACATGGCCAAGCTGGCGGGCCTGCCGCCCAACTCGCTCTTCGGGAACCCCAGGGTGAGTGTTGTCTCCCGGCCTGACGGCCGACGCCGCTGCTCCACGTTTCGTTGTTGTTTTTTTCGCGGGTTTTTTGGTAGGCGAGACAGCGAAATGCGAAAGACAGGTGGCAGGTTTACCGTTCCCATCTAGCCGTCTGCGTACCGGTTCTCGTGTCATCGGTGATGCCGGAATCGAAAATAATTTTCCTCTGTTGGTTTTGACAATTATTAACTGACGTTTGTGGCTACTGCACATTCGAAAACTTTCTATCATGGTGGTTGGATTCCAGTTTGAAGCAAACGGGTTTGTCATTTGATGAATGTATCTATTATCGGTCTAAGACGCGGACTACCGGACTCCCACGGCACCAACTCTAAGCACATTCCAATCCCATGCATTTGTGGGTAGTAGTGTAAATAAAACAACGATTACTAGGGACAGCTGCTCGAGTCGTAGTTTATATAATGGCGTGAAGGTGTGGCTGTGTTGTTGAGCAATCGTTCTGCGTTTCCTAACTCTGGCCTTTCCCATTTATCGACAGCAAAAGTCATATTCACTGTATCCGTCGCGCTGATTAATCTCTTCTCTTGCGAGTTTGCTTACGCAGCCCGGCATAATTGAGCCCTCGGGTGTGCGTATCTGCGGTCCGGAAAGGGTTATTTCAGATTCCATCGCGCTTTCTGCTTTTGCTGAAGCGTTGGCATTGACCCGAGACGGGGAGACCTAGAGACTGCATTTGTTGGGTTGCCCGTGTTTTTTCAGCTGGCTGGGATTAGGAATCTCGAAAATAGGGTCTCAAGCTTCCCTATACGACGTAGGGTAGCTTAGCACAAAGCCCCCTGGGACCCAGAGAATCATTTATCTCGATCTCTGAACACCTTTTCGAACAACGGCGTTCAACAAGCAGCAGATATTTCAGTTGTGTTCCGTCATGTTCTCTGCGTTTATATATGTAGCATTGCTTACATTATTGTATTTATTTCAGACAATATTTTCTTACGCGTATGATTTCACCATTATGCTCATGGAATATGCAGAGATTGATCATTTGCTCGGTCGAGTAACCCTCAACTAGTTAACATATTGACCTCTTAATTGCCGCTGGAAGGATACAACGTCTGTAATCTCCTCCAAAAGTCGAACAAGCGCGCCGACGATTAGTGCAGCGTACCTAGGTCAGATTCCATCTACAGGTTCAGCGCCATGTCGGGGTTGGGTCCTTTTTCGAGAGGCCTTTATCGGATTCATCGACGTGATTCATACCTGCCACATTCTCACGCGAAGGCGTCGCCATCTCCGCAGTTTTCTTTCAGCAGTTTTTGCACAATCTTCATCTGCTCCATGGAATCTCTTCCCTGCCCACTCTACCCTCTTTTCTAAGTCTCCTCAGTTTTCCTCTTCCCTCAGCCCATTTTCCTAGTTATGGGCTATTTATTTCTTTATTTTGCATTTATGAAATTTTCTCAATGAGCTATTATTTCTATTCTTTAGTTTATATATTATCCTCAGTGCTTTTCCAACATTCCCTTCTATTTCTTATCTCTATCCATGTCAGTAGGAAGCGTTTTTGCAACTTCGTTCTTTTGCAAGATTTTTTCCTTTTAACTTTTCTAAAATAGTCACTGTGACACTACTATCAACGATTCTTCCCATATATTTGTCTTCTCGCGTGTCCCTGAAGCTGATTTAAATCACATTAATTTTCTGTTCCCTTGTCATTTTTGTGAGAAATAAATATTTTCTTTGTGAAGTTCCTTAAGCGTACTGTGCAACAAATACCACATAATAGTAATATTTAATACTTTGAATAGAAATGAAATATTAAACATTCCCTCTTTAAATTTGACATTTCCCGGAAAAATGCCCTATCAGCACGTTCGTATTTGCATTGGACCCTGGTGCCACCCAGTCGCCGCGAGGTCAGGTCGCGTGTGGTTCGCGGCGATGGCAAAGCGCGGGGCGGCGTAGGTGAGAGACGTGAGTTGGAGGCGGTTGGATGGGATGCGGGTGCTCAGTAACCGCGTCGCGGCGCCGCTCACCGCCCCTCCCCCTCCCCCTCCCCCTCCGAACCCTTCGCCGCGCCGCGGCGCCACTGTCGCCCCCGTGCATGTGAATCGCGCCGCGCCGCGCCATGTCGCTAGGTCGGTGGCCGCGTGCCGCTATCGACTCGGGGATCTTTCTGCTCCTGTACGTACTGGAGGGAAGTGTTACAATCGTGAGAAAGCACCGCGGCGAGATTTTGATAGACGTTCACGTTCAGGGATTTCTACACTGTCATTTCGACGTTTTAATACCCATGTTTCTGCGTGTGTCTGCCGCCGTCTGCAGATTACGGGAGTCGCAAGTCATTGATCGGAGTGATAATGGATTTTATAATGTATGCACGCGTGGAAATGACTTTCCTGGTTTGCATATATTCAGCTTGAGTTAGTATTATTTTCGGGGATGAAGGTTTTGATATTCCGAACTGCCAACGTAATACGTGCTTTAAATACAAAGCTCGGACGACAAAATGTTTGATATCAACTTGATCAAAATTTTATGAAAGAAGGAAGGGCTTGTTTCTTGACAGATTTTGATCTTTACAAATGCTTTTTAAAATATTTTGATGTAATGCGAGAATGAATCATTTGCATATCGAAAAATTAACATGGAACGTGAAACGTAAATGAATACAGAACTACTAGAAAAAAAAGATGTTAATAGTATTAGGAAGTGGCTTTTGTGAACCTTACGCGAAACCGGGAACTTTGCCACGATTGTCACAAAGGGCGACAGATTCCTTACTGATAACACCGACGCGAGTCTCAACAACAATGACGAGCGGAATCTAGCATTCATGATTTGAGGCGAGATTTAATCACACGACTTGGGGGGAGGGGATCTTCAGCAGCAAATGACTTGGGGAGGGTGTCTTTATCTGAATCCGGTGACCTCCGACTGTCACATTTTTCTCTTCTGCTTCGGTTCTTCTTCCGCCTCTTCCACCACCTCTTCCATTCCCTCATACTTCTCTCCCTTCTATGTTTCTTCTTCTACCCGTTGGCTTGTCTCTTATTCCTTGTCCTCCTGTTGTTTTTCTGCCACCTCCCTCTCAGTTTCCTTCTCCTTGGCACCCCTCTCTTCTTCGACGCAGTAATCGTGGAGAAGGGTGCAAGGAGAGGAGAAGCGGGACGAAGCGTAGGCGGAGGGGCACGATTGGAGAAGGGGGCGTGGCGCTGGCCTGTAGGTGATCGCACGCCGCCACACCCGAGCTCTCTCCGACGCACTAATGAACACGCGGCTTATCAAAACGAAAAAATGCCTGGAAGTGGCAGCCAGAAAGGAAGTAAATTACGCGCGAGCCGACCCATCCCAAAGCTACCGCCCCTCCCCACCTCCTCATCGCTTTGGCTGCCACCAGCGCGCGCTACCGCCGCCGCAACTGCCCGCTTCCGCAACCAATCACCTCCTAGACTACCCGAGTACTGAAGAAACCGGCTCTTAGCTCGAGCGTTCCATCGCCGCAAAACACCATTTTCATTGGAAATTTTATTTTTAAAAAATATTTAATTGTTACAACTGCCCTTATCGGAACCTTCTTGCTGTTTAGTACATTTGTTAGTAATTTGCACTATATAGGATATTATTAGCTTTCACAGACACAGTTCTTATTTAACCGTTTTCAGCCAATGCTTCTGTTTCCACCAGTGCTGAATGCATGTTACCAATACTTGGCAGTATTTCTATCGTCGTGTCTGGATTGCCACGCCCACCGATATTCCTATTGTATACGTTTCTGCCCTCTTTGTTCCCCAGCCTGATCTATTATTGCTTCTTCCTCGTCAGAACACTACCTTCATAAAAAGCAACGCCATTGATATTTCTCCTCTGATTTTTTCAATCAGCAGTGCCGCATTCTACATTTCTTCCCACTCTTCTTATCTCTCACCTACCTGTATCTTGTTTTTTCCTCCTCCTCCTCGAGCTCCTCTTTCTTCTCCCATGCCAATGTCTTCGCTCTTCTCTCTTTCTGCCGTTCCTCCTCCCCTTCCTAGTGCTGTCCGTTTTCCCCTCCAATCCTCATTCTCGCCCTTCGTTCCCTCTCTTCCTCGTCTTTTATCTCTCCCACTTCCTCCACCTCATTCTTCTCGTTCTCCGATTTTTCTCCTTTCATCCTTCTTCTCCTCCTCCTCCTCCTCCTCCTCCTCCTCCTCCTCCCTCTCCTCTCCCCCGTCCTCCTCTCCCTGTGTCAGTGCCCCCTCCTCCGCTGTGTAGCGTGGCCCGCGCCCGCGGGGGCCGTAATTAAAGGAGCGTGATTTAAACCGGGGGCCGAGCGCAGCGCCCCGCCGCGCCCGTTGTTTTGATTTTGTATTAATTACCTCGGCGTGTGGCGCGCCGCTCGTACGTTACGCGGCTGCGCGCGGACACGCCCTGGCGCCGAGGCGAAGGGCAGCGCGGGCGGCGGCGGCGGCGGCCAGCCTCACCGTGCACGTGCTGGGGCGCCGGGAGGGAGAGGCGCGGGCGAGGCGTGGACGATATGGTGAGCGCGTGACGTGGCGTACGCATTAATGAGCTAAGAGCGAAGAATGCTGATGGATGTGTTGGCGGTTTGCGAAAGAAGAGGACTCTGAACGAAGTTGCGAAGGGTGGTCTTGTTTTCGTGAAATGTCGGAAGTGGTATATGCGTATGATCGGTATGCTCGCAATAGTGTTCTCGGGGGGAGAAATATTCACGGTTGTGGTGGAGATTGACCAAGAAGTACTTTTGTGCTCGAATGATTTGAGGTTTTAAATACAATGCTATTTATGTGATAAGGAAATCGATTTAGAGCATATTGGTTTTGAAAAAATTAGACTCTCGAGGGGCAATGTGTATTGGGGTGTCTTATGTACGGAGACTCAGTGAACACGTGAGGAATCATGAATAAGTACCGTCATTTTGTGATGTTTTATATTATAATTTTTATTCCATACCCAATCCTCTGTGGCCTTACGCATTTCAAAGCGCGAAATGTACAGACTGAAGTGCAGAATGTATTGACTGTGGATGTCTGGTAGCCGAAGACTCAGTAAGTAAAATGTCAAATGTCATTGCAAATTGCCAATATAATTTCTAGTTTCAATAACTTAGGAGACAGTACTCCTGTAATTTAATTTTTGTATAAATTCTGCGTGCACACATTTTCAGTGATCTCACTGCATATGTCTTTCTATATTGTGTTAGATAAAAGACAGAATATTCCTTGGTATTAGTGTTCATTGAAACAACTTCAGGGCCTCTCGATTCGGTCTATGCAAAGAGGCATGGGACTCTCCCGCAATGTGGTAAAAAAATTGCCAGTATTTCCGGTGTTGTTTTTCGTAATTTTATGTTAAAATAATTCAGTCGCACGGGCCAGTGCCCGTCATTTCCATTTACTTCCTCACTCATTCTTCGGCGGAACCTCCAGCTGGTCGCCACAGTGCCCAGGCACTCCCGTGTCTCTACATTCACTTCTCCCGCTGGATGAGGACCTTGCTACCGACGCAAGCGCCAGATCTGCACAAAAGATGAATCGATAAAAAAGAGATGAGGAGGGGTGCCCGTCCCCTCGCATTTTCCTTTTCCTTTCAAATTCCACGAAGGCTCATTCGGAGAGGTGGACGCCATGGCCGCGTTCCCTTTCGCAGAAACAGCCAGCGGAGTTGGCATTGCCGTAGGGGGCGTGTCCACGCCATCGACGGATTGCAGGACACGTTGCGGTTTCTACACAACTCCACCCAAGCAAGCTCAGAAATAATTTCAGGAGTTTTCGGCAAACCTCCAGAAAAGGACTGCCATCCGGAGTACGTGTCCCCCTCAACGTCGTAGTGTAAATTGGAGGAAATTTCGTGAAAGGGGGGATTTTTGTCACCAACGAGCTAAGAATACGTTTGTGGGTTTTTGTGGGAGTCTTCGATTTGAGAGCCGTTTTGGAATCGAGGGTTCGGTTTGATTGAGTTGTTGACGCGATTGTTACGTATGGACGAGTGTAGACGCCCCGAAATTGCCGCGCCCAAATCATAGGGCGTGGGGTACCAGGTGTTTTGTCAACGTCGAATGCTGCACCCTACGAAGCCAATTTTCTTCGGCGAAAACGTTCTTGAACCAGTTGAAGGATAAACACTCCTCTTTGCTCGCCTATTTCTCAATAATTCTGATTCTTGGGAATGAAACGGCGCTTTTTAGACAGTGTTCCTTAGCTAGTGCGAAAATAAGAAAACTTTGTTTTTCAAATAATTTGTTACGTCACTGACTTCCCGGAAGTTTCGCAACATTCAAGGTTCTAAGAACAATGCTATTAATCAGAAACTTGAGTGTTTTTGACGTTAGACACTTACGGCGATTACGTTTCTAGAATTTCCGCAGTTCATGCTTTTCTTGCGCTACGCGCCAAGCTCTCCCTAGAGAAACTTCAGGCTCGATTACCAAGATGAGCCACTGTGAATATGTAATTTACGTTTCACACTTCTTCTGTTTCGTTACCTCGATCTAACATTACGTATTATTCGAAAAACTTTTTTAATGTTTTGCATTGGCTAATCGTCTCCTCGTAGGAAAGAAAGTCAGATGAAATACACTTAATTGATTACATTTCATTAATCTTTACTTGAGCCGAGTAACACTCTAGCAGCTTTCTGAGGTAAATTACACATCGCAATTTCTTTTTTTACGAAAAAAACACAAACAAACAAAAACCCCACTAATTACGTATCTGCCAACTCGTCAGCACAGCCGCTGGAGGCGGGGGAGGGGGTGAGGTGTGGCGCGAGCGATGGCTGTGACGTGGGTGGCCGTCGAATTTCCCGGCTCGCGGAGAAGCGGAGCGTGGGCGTGGCGGGGGAGGGGAGCGAAGCGAGGGAGATGCGGCGCGCGTGTGGGAGCCCGCGCTGCCGCAGCGTGACTCGCACCCTGCCTCCTTCGCCCCCCCCCCCGGCCACGCCTCCGCTCCGCTTCCATCCGCGCCGAGCCGCGGAAAATTGACGCGCGCACTCGCGATTTCCGGGAAGTGGCGCTGAAGTGCAGGGAAACACGGGGAAACGCGAGGAAACGAGACCGCCGCCTCCGCCGCCGTCGCCGGCCGGTAGCGGCGGCAGCGGGGCGGTGGTTGGAGCGACGGTGCCGCGCCGGCCGCAGAAAACGCTTCGGGGAACGTGTGAAATAACGTGCAACGGTGAAAGAGAAGCGTTTAGAATATGGAAATTCCGGCTCGTCGCGATGGCTATCTCGTTTCCCAGAATTGAGGTGTAATTAAAAGGAGCAGTTTTATGCTTTGGTAAACATCCTTAAACAGCGCGGTCGGCTAAACGGGCACCGGGGCCGGCGACGTGAGGCCGAGCCGGTGGCGGCGGAGAAGGCCCAGGAGCCGCGTCCACCACGCCCCGCCACACCCCGCCACGCCCCGCCCATCGCCCAACGCCCACTGTCCATCGCCCGCCGTGGCCTTCCGCCCCGCTCTGCCGTGCAGCCTCGCCCGCCGCCACGCTCGGCCGCGCCGCCTCCACGCCTCCCGCCGAAGCTCTCTGGAGGCCTGCCGGCGCGCGTGCTTCGCCTCGATCGGCGTTATCGCCACGCACACCATCATCTACTCCTGTTCGATTACGCCTCTTTTTGCTCATTGATAGTAGACTCGATCGAGACATTGATAGTAGACTCCGGTCCGGTGTATTTGTACGGATTGTGGAATGTGACAGCTTCTGTTAAATGATATTAATGACATACAGGTAAATACGGTGTTGCTAACTATGTGGATTTTTCGTATCAGAAAGGAACGTTTCAATAATTCCACAAACTTCCTTGGCGCGTGGTAGATACCGATTAATGGTGGTATCTACGATCTGGGCCTAATGAGGTTTATGCTTATTATTTAGCACGTTTCGAAAACTACTAGAAATTCGAAATTGTTAATAAATATTTCGGTGTAACCAGCTTCCAGAATCATCCCGTTTCCTTATTTCGCTTTCTTCTGGGTTACCTAGATCCAATTTCTACAAATTATCGTAATTCGTCACGTTTGACATGAATTTCCCAGAGCATAATTTTTTTGATGAATTTCATTGTAAGCGTTTAGTGTATACCTTTAATATGCGGTATTGAGTGTGAGCTTGAGAGAGGTCAATATTCAGCTGAATAGCCAGGTAGCCCCGAATTAGAGACGTCTTCACCCGGCCGAGTACCATCTGGTCCGCCACCCGTCGACACCACCTCTGCGGAAGACGCCAAACGACGCTATTGTGGCGCGGTAGAGGTCATCCACCGGAGAAAGGACCCTCCTTAACCCTCGCGCGTTGCCCGCCGCGCGCCGCCCCTTCGCTGCCCCTGCCCCTGCCCCTTCCCCCTGCCCGGCCCGCCGCGGGCGCCGCCCCCTCCGGGGCTCGTGCCCGGCGGGCGCGGACGGGCCGGCGGACGGCGCGCGGGCTGGGACGGGAGGCAGGGCGGCGCCAGCAACAAGTGTCCGAGTGTCGCGCCGGCCCGACCGGCACCGCCCCGCCCCGCCTCTTCCCGCAGACCTGCATTCGTTTCACGGCTGAGCGCCACCAAAACAAATACGCCCCCGGCAGGGAATCTTCCGCCGCTTTGGGTCGCGTGGGATTCTGGTTGATTGTATTTGCTCTCAACCAACATAACTTAAATCAATTGGATAAGAGATGTTCGTTAGAAATAAATAGAGAACTTATCGTTCCCGTACATACACACAAACTAGTAGACATATATTGTTTTGTGATCGTGATTATCACGAGGGATGCAGGAAACTATTAAAACACACCCGCTCTGTATATACACATTAGCAAACAAATAATATTATCCATTTCCATTAAACACGCAATAAATGCTAATCATAATTCCAGACTGCAACGACGGATTATCCACAGTTATATTAGTTTCTAAAAATAATATTGCTTTTCATAAATGTAAAAGTTTACGAAGACATAGTTTCCGACTAGACAGTTTTCAAATTATTTTCTTGTAACTCAGTATTCAGCGTCAGGCAATTTTTTTTTAGCGAACCAAAGTAAAGTTCATTAGCACTGGGTGTGAGGGGGTGTCAATGAGGAAATAACGTTCCGAGCACCTTGCCCCTAGATGTTGCGTGTCAGCTGGTAGTTCAATAACCGCCTGATTAAGCATGGATGCCGTCCAAAACAATGGCCATGCGATTCTGGGAATGTTGAACTCCGGCAGTATATCGAATAGCCAATTTTTTTGCCACATGACCTACAGCTGGCGTAATTCTATTCAGAAATTGTCTAAATCATATTTCACTGTGTCGGCATTCATTATGTAAACATGTGTTCTGTATCTTAAAACATATTCGTAAAATCTCTGTACTTGAAGCGAACGTGATAACATTTACCAAAAGAGTCGTATTACGAGCACTTTCTGTTTTCCAACCAGAACTTTCTGTGTTCCTCGTCCGCCACTTCACATGACACCGCAAATGCGACAACAGGGACATCGTCCTCTTCACCGACCGCCTCCAAAATTATTAGGAATTCCTTCCCATGAGAAGTTTGAAAGGACGAGATAACGGAATGTATAATGCGGATATTTTTTACACATTGTATGCAAATGGTGCGCGCGGTTTTTGTTCCGCCGTTTCCTCGGTTCGTCGCCGTCGCGACGCGGGGCGTCGCGACGCCGGGCGTCGCGCGCTACGCCCTGCCCCGCCCCCGTCTCGGGGCGTGGCTCGCGGAGGCAAGCCGACCTCTTTGCCGCACCTCGTCACGCTCGTCTTGCCACGAATTGGACGGATGTTCTGGCGGTCATTGAGAGCTGCGACGTGGGCACGTGGGGCTTCACGGCTTGTGATGGCAAATTTCACCGAAACATCGATGATTCGATGCACCGATATTTTGATACATCGATGTTTCGATACATCGCTAAGAGGTTTTCGATGTCGATGAAAACATCGCCGAGAAAACATCGATGTTTTAATTATAGACTAATAAACATGCTATTTTCGTATCCATTTATAATTACAATACGTAAAAGGGATATATTTTGTTGTTTGGTTACCAGCATGTTAATAGTATGTAAAAATTATTATCGAATGTAAATACTAAAATTAACAATAAAGAACATCGTGTTTTGCTGTACATTCAGGCAATGACACGCCTGACGATGACATACATTCAAACACGAGCCGCTCCCTAACTTCCTCAGATTGTCCAGGCCGAAATGTGCAGCGTGATTAAGAGGATGACGCAGAACAACGACATTGCTGTGGATTGCTGCTACTCTACAACGTACTTAAACCCCTTTATTAAAAAAACATTAAAAAATTAAAAATTAAAAAAATCGATGATTTTGTAACGAAATATCGATGTGGAGATATCATCGTAAGCAAAATATCAATGTATTGATATTTCTGATGGAAAACATCGATGTTTTAAAGATATCGATGCTTTTTTGCCATACCTGTTCTAGGCAACGCACAAATCTGTGGCGGATACGGAGACTTGCCCCCCGCACCTCAAGCCAACATTTTTTTGTTGTAATTTTACTCAATTTATACAAGATAATTACCGTATACATATATCACCACATGTAAAGCAGTATCCCCGTTATAGATATATTCCTGCATTTTTATTTCAAACTAATAATTAAAAAATTACTGTTTCAAAAATAGTTAGAGATCTGTACTGAAATCCCCCCCTGTATTTTTTTTCGGAACCGCTTCTGGCACAACGGGCGTTTTTTTATCGCATTGGTACTTACACTTTGTAAGCGTAATAATAAATATTGAAATGCCGTAACACTTGGGACATTACACGTAAGAAAATTAGTAAACATGCAGAAATTACCATTGCAGATTCCAATATTGAGTGAGATTCCATCATTGCGTTACGAAAGTCGTATTAGTTCTTCGATTGCCTTGAGAGTTGACGTTGTTATTTGACTCCAGGAATGGTGCAAATGGTGGAATTTGAAAATACGGATCATTATGGATAATAAGAGTTCACATAGACGACAAAATAGAGAAAAAAATTGCTGAAGTGTTGTTTTTTTTTCGAAGCAATGTTTTAAGAGAGCTCTAGAATGAATGATCTATCTCCAGTTTGAGAGAATTTCCCCTTCTAAAAACGGGAACGTGAAGAAAAAACCGTTCTCGTTATTGAATAATAACGATCCGGAATATCAGATGTTCCTGTGCCTATCTGATGTATGCACAACTTAAGGACCTAATTTCATCACGAGCTAGTATGCGGGCGCCCTCTGCAATCTTTGGTTTCCATGTTACACGTCATGCATTCTACGAGTACTTAGCAGTAACTAAACGAGGTGTAAGTATTCATTGAAAATACTCTGTACGAGTGGCCTGTAATTCACTCAGACCCGCATATCTCGACCCCTTTCGTTCGTGATATTCAATGCCCTTTTCGTCACCCTAGACGATAACCCTATTAGATACTCAAATGATTCTACACATACTTCTAATTGAAAGCACTCAGAAAAACAATCAGGAGTACAGGAAATGTTAAAATGTATCGTGGGAAAAAATGAAAGTGAGTTGCTTGTAGACTCATACATTTATGCAGCATACATTAGTGATAAGTTCTTTTTAATATAGATACTAGTATAGTAATTGAAAATCAGGTAGTACAAATCTTCCTTGGCCATCAGGGACGTAGACGTTGGGGGTGGTCGCGGAGCAAATAGTATTTTCATTCATTTTTTGAATTTTTTAAATATATTTTAGAATGCTGGAACGCATATGAAATTATTTTCCTAGTTGCAACCGGATGATGTTATGTAAGGACTTTTTTCATGTATAGCCGGACATGCATAGAAAATCGCAGGGAATTCTTGCATTTCGCTACTATATGGAAATTCACCAAGTAGTTAGTGAGGTTTAGTAGTGAGGTCTGGGATTCTGATATGTTGAAGATAAGTCCTCTGTGAAACGCACTACCATTTTAATGCAGCTTTGCAGTTTTAATGAAAATATGACCAGACAAAGATTATTATGTGATAGAAGTTTGCATATCGGTGTATTTACATTAAATATTGTTACTTCTCATAAGAAATCTGCTGTAGTCTTAGTACGAAATGCTTCATTTCAAAACACCATATAGAGAGCTCTTATTAACTCACATTTTTCATTTATTTTTCTTGTGTGGGTTTTAGAGTTATTTTCCAAGAAGACTAAGATCTATGATCGTTATAATTGGGATATCAAATCTAGGCGTTTTTTAAATACATTATAAACGTACTTCGAAATATAAAACCCTTCGATAAACAAAATCAATTACTATAGAGATAATAGTTCAATGATTTTTATTATTTGTATGTTCAGATAGGAATCATTGTTTCAAAACCGTATCAGGTATCTCGTACTTTGAGCGTACGCTGTGGGGCGTCTCGAGGGTAAATCCCAACCTGACTGCCCGGTCACACCCTGGACCGGTGCGCCGAGAATGCGGTTACGCAGGAGAGAGGGGCGACGCGAACATTTTGAGGGGAAAATGCGTGGCGCGGTCGCGGGGGTCCGCAGGTGATTTATCGCTGCACCCCGCCCGCGACGAAAGGGGCAGAGGGAGCGCGGAAGTCAGGGGGAGGGGGACGGAGGGCGGAGGATGGAGCGCGGGACGAAGGGGGCGACATGAGGAAAGAGGGCGCACACCTCTCAGGAGTAACGCGACCCTGCACTGCACTGCACCGACCGGCGACCTGACCTGCTCGGCTTCCCCGCGCTGGAGCCGGTGCGGCGGGCGAGGGGCAGCGAGCGGGGGCGGCGGGTTGTGGGGGACGGGCAGTAGGCGGCGTGGGGCGGGAGGTGGGTGGCGGGCGGCGCGGGGCGGGAGGCTGGTGGTGCAAGAGACAGCGGAATTCTGCGCAAGCATTTCGCGCGGTTATGGCATTTTGTATCGGCTGTGGTGTGAATTTACATTCTCGCAAAAATGTCGTGAGATGCGCGTAGGAAAACTTGGTCTACTTGTCTTTTTAGACCAATAAATTCGTAGTTTTGTTACGCGCAGTTTTTTTTAATGCGTTGTCGTTTTTGCTGGTGTGTTGTCTTCTTTTCACGAGAAGTAGAGAATTGTCGTTAGAATTTAGTATGGATTCTCAATCTATAGATTTGATGAAAATTCGTCGAGTATGAATTAAACATGTTAATCATCTCTGAATTTACCATTGGCTATCTCTAAATGACAAAAATGGAAATCGCGAATAATATTTCTGTCAATGAACCGGGTGCTGTCTATACTTTCTCCCTAAATAGGAAGAGGGATGGTAGTACATTGAAAACTCGCACGTTCCAGACAATCTTCCATTGCAACAACTGAATTCATTGAATTCGAATCCATAGGAAATGTTCAAACGTTCTACAGTTTCCGATATGGTTGATAGGCGATACGTTTGAAATCCACTGCAGCATAATAAATCTATTAAGACTGATGAATTCATTTTTTAAACGCTAATTTTTGCATTGTCCAGAAATCTGCGACACCTGTGTGGTACCCTCTAATATAAGGTTATTTTGTTTTAAAACCATTCCAACGCGAGAACCTTCGCGTTGAATTCTTGAGAAAATCAAGTCGTGTCCGCATGCTGTTGCTTGTGGTTTAATTGCGTTTGCAAATTGCTCACGTCCTCGTCTTCTCCGAATGGGGGTAAAACGTCGTGTTTCAAGTGTGACTGTAATCTAGTGAGAAAATCGAGCGTTTCCCACCGGGTTTCCTCGTCCCAAGGCGACGCCTCTGTGCGGCGACGATCTTATCCCTTGGTATTGGGTGGGTGTGCCCGCTGCGGGAATGAAGACGTAGCGGCGCGACTCTGTCATTTGAGCACTTATCAGTTCGGACTTCGAGATTGATGAATGTAATTTCAGGTTGCCTTGGTCCGTACACGCAGGGAGTGTGAGATTCTGCTGTTTATTTTTTTGTACTGCATATAAACGTACGTGCATGCGCATTTGTTTTTTCACCTGATTTCACCAACAGGTTACTTTAAGCTACACCATAGTTCGTTCCTGTGCATGTCTCTGGCACTGGATATTAAATTTGGGTTAAAAAAATTTGACTGGCAAAAATTTCGAACACTTTACTATGACGATTCTGACGTATGACTGTTACTATTTTTAAAACGTTTTCATATATATGTGATACGCCAGTAGCATTTCTATTAATGACATTCAAAATTTCCGTGATATATCCACCAATTCCATAATTTCGTGAAACTAATGCATGCACCACGTAGAAATTAATGTGAATATTTGTTTGTACGTGTGGTAGTTTGTCGTTAAATTCACTTCTTGTGTGATTTATCTGTTTTGCTTAGATTCTCCTTTTCTATGTTATGGAGATTTTTATTACGGCTAAAATTATCGAAATGTAATCCGGAAACATTGTCAGAAGCTCTTTGTTCCCCTTGAAACAACTACTTGAAGCAACGTCTTTCGCAGGAAATATTTTTCGCGAGTAAATTTCTTTTTATCTCTATCTCAAGCACATAGGCGCTTCACATACTCCATGGGAACATCTTATAAATTAACTACCAGGTTCACCTCATAAATTGTCATGAACGAACTGTCTCTCGTGGTTTGCTTTGGCCTCTACCGGGTGTTGCACAATTGTTGTAACCAGTATGAACTAACTTTTGGTTACTGGCGATGTGTGAGAAAAAACGTCGATGTTGAAAAAAAAACATCGGGATCAATAAATCGATATTTAACTCACCTGTGTTCAAAAAGCGCCTCAACGCGCTTTTTGCGCGGGGAGACACCTTGGTTTGGAAGTGAGAGGCGAAGTGAACGTCGTGTGGTCGGCGTCGGCGCATGTGCGTTTTACGACGTCGCGCGGCGGTTTTGTGTGTAGTTCGAGAAGGCAACCGACAGGGCGTGGTTGGAGCGCGGTGAGCACGCCTGTCGCCGCCCGCCGCCCCCCACCGCCCGCTGCCCGCCACTGCGTGTCGCCGCCACCCGCAGCCACCCGCCGCCACCCGCCGCCTCCAGCCGCCACCCGCCGCCGCCCGCCGCCACCCACCGCCACCCGCCACCACCCGCCGCCTCCCACCGTCACCCGCCGCCTCCCGCCGCCACCCACCGCCACCCGCCGCCACCCGCCGCCTCCCGCCGTCACCCGCCCAGCACGTGTCGGGTTCGAGGCTTGTGACCGCTTACTCAACGTGGGCGCTATTCGCGGTTCCGCGGCGCCCTTTCGGAGCGTTGTAGCGGCGTGTTGTTGGTAACGAGCTTAGCGAGCGAGTCCGGAGGCAGGTGTGATTAAATATGCCATGTGTGTGTTGGTATGTGTATGTTACAAGCCCGGATGGAAAATGTAGAGGCCTGTTTTGGTTGGTTCTTTCCGTGGTTTCTGATCAGTCGTTTCCTGTCTAATACCAGAGAAGTACCTTAAACATTGGACTGTGCACAGTGTTATGCTTCCTTCTCCTTCCTATCTCAAGAATTGAGCGATTCCTCCGTAATCGAGAAGCACACTGGTCGAATAGCAAGGACCGAATGTCAGGCGAAGGCTGCAATTCAGTCTTCGTCGTAGGGAGAAGTGTATGATCCGTGCCGAAGCGAGTGACTTTGTCGACTGCGGTTGCTATCGCTTTTCGCCTAAGTAAGGACTGCGGGTTGGAAATACATTTTGATTGGGTTTGCGACATGGAAGTCTGCGACAAACCATCGTATTCTGATCATCTGTGGAAGTCATAATTGCCCATGAAAACAAGTATCGGAGGTTCCCGTTGCTGTGCTGCCCACATTCTGTTAAGGAGTATGCTACTAATTAAAAAATCCTTGTTGTGGAGATGCTGCAATATGCCACCGTATATTTACAAGGAATGATTAATTAGAATTTACTTAGTGCAAACTTTATTTGTATTTCACGACGTTCCATTTTAATTATCGTACAACGCAATCATACAGGTAATTCGTCGTGATATCACTTATTCTATGCATCCTGTAGTAATATCGAAAGCATCACGCTTTCATTATTCAAAACTTCACAGACTAATTAATCACCTCCAAACTCTTTACGGAAGATCAGACAACTCTAGGACTTATTATCTATTTTCTTCTTGAAGTTCGTGCAGAAGTGAGCGATTAAGAAATATTATGAATATTTATTTTGAAGCCGTTTGTCAGTGTGTGAAAAGCGTTTTGCAAGATTCACGTTGAAAACTTGTCTTCAATCGCTCTGCATATCTACGCCAGTAGCAGTGTTATGCAAGTACTGAAAACCAATAAAAAAATAGAAACCAACCAACCAAACAAGACCCTACTCCCTGCAGCACTAGGGCACATGACAAGCCTGAGCTCTTTTCCTGTGATGCCGTAGGCATTGTGCATAGCGCGTCCTATGCAAACTGGAGAAATCATGTCTGATGTATCTTACGATTTATCTCGACTCCAGCTAACCGTATATTAATGAAGACTGATACTTGATCGTGTCGAGAGAAGTTGTTGAGTCACTTTCATTTTCTGTAAATTTCGATTTATCTAATGGCGCCGGTGATTAATATTTAAATTAAATCTTAATTACATTCCTGGCTATCCTTATCACATTTTTATAGTCTTGAAAAGCAAAAGGGAAATATGAGATTTTCCTGGTAAGAACTTCGCTGTCAATGTTCTTCTTTATACATTGGAAAGTAATTTTAATACTAGTAAACGTTATTTCCAATTATAATTTTGGGAGTAGTTATAGGTATATTAGATAAACGATTTTTTTAAATTTTTGATTAGTGTTCGGATCAGTGCATCTCTGTAACCATAAAGTTTCAAAATTATAAAACATTTAGGCATCTTTTCGTTTAGAACGAGAAATAAAAAAAAGCAGTATCAGCTGTTCGAACTTCACTCTTCGGAGAAACCAAAACACTCATTTCACATTCCTTTGCACCCAACGCCCAGTACGCGTTCTGACCCGTTCAAAGCCCATCTCATTATTCTCACGAATGTATCATCAAGGAACAGTGTCGAAAATCCGGAGATTCTTTTCCCGCAAATGCGTGTAGCGGGTTCGCGCTTCGCATTACTGATTTTCTCCGCTGGCATTGCCTCCCGCGGTCGCGGGCGGAGGGGGCGGTCGAGGGGGGGGGGGGCGAGCGGGAGGAAGCGGGCGAGGGGCTCAAGCTGGAGCAATGCCCGCTGTGCTGATGCCTTTCACGAGTTTTTGTGTATTCCCCGAACGCAGTGAAAGCTAAGAACAGATGTAGGGGAGGTCGAGACCATCCGTGTTAGTCTTTTATTTGCTCATCTGCCCGTGTGCCCGGGCCGTCTAGCCTTCCACCTCCCTTTGCCCCCCTTGCGGCCGTCGGTACGCCATTTCTTTCGGACTGGTGTCGGCTCTCGGCTGGTTCTCTTATAGTGTTTCTCTGTTCAGTGTTCCTTATATTCTTTTAATATCTCTTCTCTTTGTGTTTACTGGTAGCATCGCAATAGTCAATACGCCCAACGAGGGATGATGTGAAATTATTTCTTCAACATACTGTAACGTCAGGTAAACATGCGCGTGTTTGTTTCAGAATTGTAAAACTATAAAATCAACAATGTAAAGGAGCAGTGACTTTAATGAATCCATTTACTTTGAAAGTCGTCACATGTAAAACAGAAATATCCCATTTGATTGATTAGTGATTCCGGGCTACTCGACTGCTAAGGTCATTAGTCCCGTAAGTGTAGTGCAATATTTTATCGCGGCTGGTGGCGGTGATCTTCTCCGCTGGCTAGCGAGATCCCAGGTTTTCTCCCACCAGCTTGGCACCGCCCCAGTCGGGACAAGCTCTTACGTTCCTGACTGGTCTCCTATCAAGTGTGGTAGTGTAGTGCTTTTGAGTCTAAGTGTATGTAAGTAATGGGGGGTGAGAATAGGACAAGGTAGAGGAAGGAAAGATTGTGCTCGGCCGTGGCCCGTTTGTAAAGATACTGCTCCTGCATTCGCCTGCCGTTGATCGGAGTAATCCATTTATAACTCCATTCGATTCTTCCTACAAGCTGTTAAAAACGAGGCGTAGTTCGATGTTGAACAGTTTTAAATGACACAATGTTTCCTGTGGATTGTCGTGAAGCGCTCTCGGCGCGCTCGGACTTCCGAATGGGAGGTGTTCATTTCCACCCCGTGTGCGTCCACGCGGCCGGCCCGCTGCTCGGCATTCCGAGAGGCGGCGTCCGCAGGAGGTGTGGACAGCGGCGGCGTCGCGGCGCCCGCGGGCTGACCGCTCGGGAGGGCCACGCGGGGGACACGGCGAGGCGGCGCTGCGGGGCAGGGTGCTGGGGCACACGGCAAACGGGCATTAGGCCGCGCGCCGCAGGCACCCTCCTCCGCCCCACCTGCTCTTTGTCTCTCTGTTCCCCGCAATTCCCCATCCCGCATCCCCCTCTCTCTCTGTCCTCTCCCCTCCTCCTCCTGCTCCGCTCTGCACTCCGCGCCTCGCCGCCGGACCGCAGACGCCAAATAACATTTTTTTTCTTTTTGTTTCGGGGGCAGAAAAGCAACAAAGCTATTTTTCGAAGTGCATGCGGTTTGGGGGAAAAAAAGGAATGAGTGTGTAATTTCTGTTCGTCGGGAGCTTGTATCATACACATGCAACCTAATCATTACGCAGCTCCCGGTGTTTTTACTCGCGAGGAGTTCGGCTTCATTTTCGAGTTTAAAAAGATCGTACCGGCTCATGGCGGAGGGGGCGTGGCAAGGTGGGGTGGGGCGCGGGGCGCGGTGCCCGTTATGCGCGGGCTGGCGACGGAAACGGCGATGCGCCGCGACGCCTTGCGGCCACACCCACTCAGCCGCCGCGCGCCGTTTCACGGCCGTTTACCCAATCTGGGCGAGCGGGATTATGAACTTGGGGCCGGCCGTTCAGCTTCGTTTGCATGCTTGGGATGGCTTGCACGGTGTTCGCTCCTGCCGTCCTCCCGACTGCGCGTCGGATTGCGAGCTGGGTTCCTCGTGTGACTGTGTCATTCGTAGACACGTGTCTATCGCGTAAATTACAGAAACCCACACCTAGCTCTTCGGTTAGTCTATAAATGTGTGATTTTTTTTAATAAAATGCTCCTATTATTTGTTTTTATTTTTGCGCTAATTTAAGCAGTGGGAGCATACCCGATGTGTGTCTTGTACTGAAGGCCGCCCTTTGGCAAGGCGGACATGGTGATGTCAACAAGCATTCCCTTTTCAAATAATAGTATTTTCAACGGGAAAGTAATATCAAACTATGGAGACATTGTCAGAATTGCATACTAAAATATAAGTAATAATACAATAAATTATTTTGATTATAGATTTGTTTTTATTAATTGTTTATAATACGAACTATTGTACTTCATAATAAGGATGAATGTTATGCTACTCTCCATGTTTAAAGACATATCGAACATGTTTATGCATTATCGGAAAATAAAATACTTCTGAAGTTCTCCAATCGGTAAGCTACTTTTCTCGAAAATTATGCCAAATAATGTATCTGTTCAAATTGTATCCAATGTGTCTATTTGTATCGTATGAGTAATCATATTTTTGTAATAAGGAGTGCTTGACATGCTCACGGAAAATGGAGGTACAAACATAAGATCATGTGTGGATTTTCTTACATGAAACTATTATAATCGTTTGATAATAAATTGATAATAATAATTATAAAAAAACATAATGTAAACCCTGAACAGGCTATTACATCTCAGGAGGCAACTTCGAAATTCGAAATTGTGTGTTCATTACGAATATGCATTATTGATCGCATTTGGTATACATTTTACGTGATATACACTTTGTTTTCAAAAGGCTACTGTTAAGATTGCATGTGTATTTCGTGTAATGTGCTGGTTGTTTTTGTTTTGTTTGTTTGTTTTTTTTTTGTTCCGAAGGGTGGTTACAATACTATTCAATTCCATTCACTGGTTACTGATATCTTCATTTTTCATTACCTCTTCATTGTCCGCTCATCGAACCTTTGACCTTTCACAATTTCAATGGCCGTATGACTCGCCAACTTTTTTGCCAGTCGTTCGTGTGACCTGACATCGTTATACGCTCAACTCACCTACACAGAATCATCATAACGGATCTTAATCTTAAAAGAGAAACCCCATTTCTCGGTTACTTTCGTCTCTCCCGCCCTCTCTCTCTCTCTCTCTCAAAATCTTATTCTTGTAGTGCTTCGCATACTTTAGTGAAGATTCTTCACTTGAAAACACGCGGTAGATTCTTCCACTTCTCTCTTGAAGAACGCTGTTGAAGGACTCCTGTAAGTCGTTTTCTCATAAATTTGGTTTTCAAGCACATCTCTACCTAAGGCGCAACTCCATTATCTGGTATAACTTGTTAACTTTTTGTCTTCGTCTGCAACTTTCGTCGTGTCATTTGTATTAGATGCTGAAACAAAGAGAATAATTAAATAATTTAATTAAACTACGAGATTGCATCATTAACTGTCCTAAAGATACAGAATCTGTTACAGGATAGAACTTGTGAGTTACTCCAAAACTTCGATTTAAAACAGTGAGAACGCAAAACTTCTTATCAGTTTTGGAATATTTTTTCCACACATTATTCCGTTCTGGAGTACAATTAGAGTACTTGGTTATAATGAACATGTGAATCTCTAACGCGTCAAGATATCTTCATATTTGAAGTATTAACAAGTCGTCAATTCCAGTTTATCATCCACCATCCGCCACCAATATTTTCGTTACAAGGTACACCCATCAATATTTCAGCGACCCTATTGCATCTCCACTACCTTCCACCAAACCCTTGGTTGTTAATTGTGAATTTAAAATCATGTAGCAACCACCACCGAAAGATATTTTGAACTCGTGTTTTCTAAACGTACCCAAGCAGTATCATAACACGATTTTTCGAAGATTTAGAGTTATTACATCCACGTGTATGTTTGATTTGACTGTCAAAAAATATAGGGTGCCAATCGAAAATTCTTCGCCATTTCCAAATCGTTTCACAGATTTGAGGCAGGCGGCTCTATACACCTTAAAAACGTTCTAACCCGAAACATCAGGTTCAGTGTTATAGAGAGATATTTATAAGAAGGTATCGCTTTGACAGCTACTGCTTGGCTACTACTGACAGCATAACTGCGGATTATGAACATGCACCCAATTCGTCAATACGTTCCTTTAGTTAGCTCATTAGCAAATGGTTTTCTTCACCATCTCTTGCCATGCTATCTCTGTACATGACATTCATTTGTTTCCCGATCTGTCAAACTGATCCCTTCTTAGAGCAACTCGTCTCTACTACATCACAATTACAGAAAAGAAATTACTACACATATTTCCATGTATGATTGTTTTCTTTTGTGGAAGAACATGAGGCTCAGAATGTGTACTAACCCGATATACAACGCCTACTCTCCCCGAGAAGCTATCTTGCGCAATGCAGTGCGTAAACTCGTGTTTCTACTGTCACCACGTGGGTGTCACTGCTCGTCTTGTTTCTGGAGCGGGAGGTCGGCGCACGGGCCGCGTCGCAGAGCCGCGCATCGCAGCCCCGCGCAGCCGCCGCCGCCGCCGCCGTCTCCAGCGCCGGCGAAGGCGCCCACAAAAAAGAAGAAGCCCGCGTTAATAATGTGAATAACGATGAATAGCTGTTCTTCCTTTATTACGTGGTGAAACAATGGGCCGAGCGCGGAAGATAACGAGCCAGGGGAACAAGCGCGGCGCCGGGCGGGCGGGCGGGCGGACGGAGGCGGCGGCGGCGGCGGGAGCGGCGACGGAGGCGGCTGAGGTCAGACCGAAATCTCGCAGTCGGCGGAGGGGGCGGGGACGGCGGGCGCCGGCCGCGATCGGCGGGGGCGGGGTGGGACGGGAAGGGAAGGGAAGGGAGGGGCGGGGCGGGCGCGCTTTCGTATTGATTTTCCATTACTCGCGCTCCGAGAGTCGCGGCAGTGGGCCGCGTCTTCGCCGTCCCCGCCCTTTCTCCGGCTCCCGGCGTGCCGTCCCAACAGAAGTACCCTCCTCCGCCTCCGCCCCCGCCCCACCGGTGTGCGACGTCAGCGGATCCGCTTAGCGTCCGGGCGGATTAAAGACTCGGGGCGGGGCGGAATAAACCGCTGTCTTTTGGCGCGGTGGCGGAGATGCTGGTGTTGATAAATATGCGCTGTTGGGAGACGCGGCGGGGATCGGGCCGACCGCTGGAGGCGCGGGGGATGAACAGTTCGCCGGACGTTGGCTGTCAGTGGGGAGTGGTCAGCGGTGAACAGTACAATGTAGAACGGCCTTCGTACAGACTTTTAAACAGGATAGTTTTTTCTTGCTTTATTTCAAACACTCCCTTTGAGCATATTTTAGCTAATAGCAACCTTTTCCGTTTGCTCTCCTGTTAATCTATGCACATATTGCTGTCGATACTGAGCATGTCTAGGGAGGTAAAATATTAGTGTTGAGTTTTCTGGGGGTGTAATGGGTCTGAGTAACTAAAATTAAATGTTCCCCCAAACATATATGTATAAAAAGGAAAGTACTTTATAAGAAAATAATAAAAATTAAATATTACATTATTTTGAAGTTTGTTCATTTCATTTTAAACTATACCATAAATGAGTAAAAATATAAACGGTCAGCCCTCTGTATAGTACTATTTGTTCCGCGATATCTTGCTAGGAGTTATATACAGTGTTAGTGTTTGGCATGTTTGCTGATCAGTCAGCTGTGAAACCGAAAGCTGAACATAGTACATCTCAAACGCTTAAAAAGAAAGGAGAAAAAAAACTTAAAGAAGACGCTATCTCGCAGAACGAGTGTGACGACATCGTTCCGTCGATAGAGCAGGCGGCAGTGACACGGCGCCGCGCCGCGAGCAGGGATCGGCGCGGGGAGTGGGGTGCGCGGCGGCGGCGGCGGATCGTTCTGACGCCGTCAGCGGGAGATCCGCTATCGCCGGTAATTACACCAATCGACTCTTTTCGGTCGTTCCATGCACCGCGCCTCTCAGCCGCCTCGCCGCGCCGCGCCGCGCCGCGCCGGCCCACCAGCTGTTCCGAGGCAATCACGTGATAAGCTTCCCCGCCAGGCCCTCAAAGCGGCCCGGGTGTCGTCCAGGGATTGCCGCGAAGTTAACCAAAGCTTGATGCTAAGTGGAGGTGATGAAAAGCGGCGGCGTCCAAAGGCTCGGCGGTTGCCTTTCGTGTGCTCTCAGCATCCGTTGCGTCGGACGCCACTGCTGTGCGTTATCGTCGTCACGAAATTGTCAATGACGACGTCTGCTTCCGGGTCGTCTGCTATACGAGTGCTATGTGGCTTTAGATCTTATTAAACTCGAGAGTTTTCGCTGCATTTGATCAGAGTACTAAAAGCTTCATTGCTGCGTGGTCAGAGTAGTCGCCAGAGTAGTTGGCCTTCTTCTTCCTGCACGACTTAGGTTACATTTAGTAGTGTGTTGTACGTCACATGCTGTAGCTAAATTGCGTACTTTTCGGGGTATTATCCCTAGCTTTCAGGTATAAAATCAAATTCTTTTCAAAACAAATATGCCCTCTGTGCTGCCAACAAAACGTTTTACATGAAGTACTTTATTTAGTTATTTTTTTACGTTTATTTTCTTTTTTAATTCATTTCACGTAGACTTGTTAATGAATTTGTAACATCGAAATTAATTAAAACCCATTGTTTCGTTATAATAACGAACTGGTGCACGTCGGCTGCTGCGTCAGGAGGGGGAGGGGCAGAGCAGGCAAGGGAGGTGAGGCCTCCCCTACAATCTGCAGATCTACAGTAAACATTTTTACTGTCTTAACTGTTGTTCCCCGAGTTTGTTCCTATTTAGGGAAATATTATCATGTGAAGGATGCGAAAGACGTGTTTATGTCTTACTTCCTCAAATATGGCGAGAACAGTAACACTGACCTATTCGGACGGAACCCCTAAGCGCCCACAGATCCGCGCATTTGGCTCATAGCTGATGTCGATCTCGGAGAGCCCACTAGCCTCGAGTAGGGTGGCAATTGTATTCGGAGGCTGGTGCGGGCCGAGCACATCGCGGTACATCAGATTCGTAGAGTGTACATTTTTTTTGTAGTCAGCGTGTACTTACTGAACTGAGAAGAGGGAGCTTGTTGAAATAGATGAAGCAAGTATGCGGAGGCGTCAGTTTCATTTTGAACATTTTGATCGCATGTGGAAGTGTCCGTTTAATTTTTTTAGTGACAACGGAAAAACCTGCTTCCAGTGAAAAAAAAATGTACCGATTTAATTCATTTTGTTTAGGATGCCCTTTTCCAGAATGTTACGATAGAATCGAAATTTTAAAACGCGAATGACTCTTCCCGAAATTATCGTTGCGAAAGGATAAGGGGAAAAGTCAATGTTCATGGCGCAATTCTCATAACCATTTCTGTATGTGGAAGTAATATGATGGCAAAATTATTTCGTTGGCGTCCGAAGAACATGAAGCCTTGAGCCGGCGCTGGCGGGCGTGCGTCGTGTGTCGCGAAGCGGCAAGACGCAAGTGCGGGGGGGGGGGGCGAGGGGACCGCGTGGTACGTGCTCTGAGCTTTTGCGGGCGCCCGTATACCCTGGCGACCCAGAGCACGTGCGCCGGCGCCGGCTGCCTGTCGTTCGCTCCCCTGCGTCAACAGTCGTGACGCAACGTCGACGACGCGTTGCCACTTCTGCCCGTGCAATGAGAACGCGGATATTTCTGCGAAGACAATCGTAATGCAACGGGTCAGTACGTGGCGATTTTCGCCCATTCGTACCCTGTAACTAAGTACTATAATATTTTTACTTTAATCAGTCCATTTTGTTGCGTTTTTCGGTTATGTTGATCTTTGAAATGTTATTTTTATGTTTTTATTCTCTCTAGAAAAAATATACTCTATAGTCAACCGCAACGTCTAACATTATCAGACTTCTGGGTCCCATGAGCGAAATGGTTTCAATGGAAATACTTGTATCTTACTAGTAACAATCACCTATTTGTTTGTATAGGATGATACTGCTGTGAACCTTTCTCTTATTTCGCCTCATAGTCCTAATCATTCGTACATCACACATCATGTAACTAAATCTTCTCACATGTTGTGTACAGCGGACTCTCGACAACGCCCGCCAACGTGATTCATCTGGCTGCTAATTTCGGTCATTGTGCCATTTGCACTAAATTTCAAACCGTACAATAAATACATTTTTTCCATAACTGGAAGCAAAGGTTGACTTCTAGGTTACTGTGAAAGAGCGAGGAAAGAGAGGTGGCGAGGATCGAATGTCATTGCTGACAGAAATATTGAATTTTTAGATATTGTTCGTATCCACGAATCATAATCAAAGGTCGTATAAGATTTAAAGTAATGACATTCGTGATGGAACGAGAATTGTGAAATAGCATGTTGACTGTTTTGTTTCCCCTGGGTGTATTTGTAGCTTTCCTGCTTCAAATGTGCCTCACGGGAAATAATAACGCGTTCCTCTCCCTCTCCTCCTCCGGAGTCCTCACCAAGCGGCGCCGTCCGGTTGCAGGTGATGCTGCAACAGAACATGGCGACGACCATCCTGACGCTGGCGGCGATGCAGGAGCAGCAGAGCAAGGCGGCGGCCGCGGCCGCGGCGGCGGCAGCGGCGGCGGCGGGCAGCCCCGGCGCCGCCCTCCCGGCGCACCCGGGCGCGCACCCCGGCGCCGCCGCCCACGCGCCGCACGCCGCCGGCCCGCACGCCGCCGCGGCCGCCGCCGCCGCCGCTGCCGCCGCCGCGGGCAGCCCCGGCCCGCCGCCCCCGCCGGGCTCCGCGGCCGCCGCCGCCGCCGCCGCGGCCGCGCACGCCGCCGCCGCGGGCCTCGTGCTGGAGCCCGGCGCAGCGGCCGCCGCCGCCGCCGCGGCCGCCGCCGCAGCCGTCAAGAACGGTGAGTACTCCCGGTTACGCATTCTTAGCCCCTCGAGACTGTATTATGTGCGCACGCATTCTTAGCCATGGACCTTCCACAGCTGGAGACGGTATTATATGCGCACGTTTTCTTGAGCCCCGGAACACATATCCCCATTCTTTTACTAGCATTAACTAAATTAAGAATAAAGGTTAGCTACAACCATTGACAAAATCTAATTACCGGAAATGTTCGCACCTGTGTAATACTATTTTGCAAATAAAAACGAGTTTCAACTGATATAATAGACCTGTCGTTTAAATACCCCCTCCTCTTTTGCATATTGAAAGGAATTCTCAAGAAAACGTGCGCGGATAATAGATTGTTGGCTTTGCAAGAGACGCCACGTTCTGGACATGCTTGTCAACGTTAGTGTAACCTTCTTCAGGGAAATTTGAAATGGGAGAGTCTCTACTTTGCAATACTCAGTATGAAGACAGGAGAGCGTTGTACGTACTCGGCGGTTGTTTTTTTAGAATTTACCGTCTTAGCGATTGGTTCATGAACTAGCACTCAAATCCTGATCCCAAGAGTCACTACTATAATTCTCTGAAGCCTATGCGATAGTTCTGCTCGAACGTAAAACAGGAAGAGGAAATTATTGACGAAGTCGTATGAAGTACATACTATGCTGCGATCCGTTTAAGTGATTCCTCTTTCCCTTAACTTCATCCTCGGTTTTTAGATGAAGGTTAGATTATTCTTCACATTAATAGGAGACGTGCTGTGGACTGATTAAGTTGGGGATGGTACGGAAACTTGCTGACATGGTTCTCTTGAAATATGAAGCTGATCACTTAATGACAACCGTTAGCTCTAGGTTCGATTCCCAAATAACATATTGGGCGTTAGCGAACAGTTATATCACTTATGCATTTGAAGGATTACTTCATCCTTCCTGCTCAGGAATCATTGAATCCACAAATCACGCTGGAGGTTAATCCTCGGGGATTGCTAGGACTTCTTGGAAGGAAGGTGAGTGGCGTTGTCTTACAAGTTTTGAAATCCACCGTGATGAATATCATAAATCTAAACACCTTCGTTGGTGCTCTGTCACTGGTAACTTTGCCCCATATAGCATGGCTGCATTTTATTACTACTTGCAAAATTCCCCTTTAACTCGCATTTCCGAATAGATTTTTGATGACTTGACTACGGAGGTATCTTTTTATAAACACTTTTATTTATCGTTTGCAATTGAAAATATTCACGTAATGAGAGGTTATTTCCCCAGATGTTTTGAGATCCTCTTAAATAAAATGAAATATTCACACTCATTCTTACACGTAACTACAAAAGAAGCAGTAAATGATAGCACTACAAGAAAATTTCATGTTTCAGCGACAAATCCATGAAAAGCATATATGAGATTACTTATACAGTTTTATTCTTTGATGTCTTAGAGGCGACGATGCAGTAGGAGGCCACTTACATCCTCTGAAAGTTTTTAAAGACGTTCACACTTTTAACAGTATCTGCCGGAGCAATTTACTTTTTTATGCCCGAGATGTACACGCTCCCCAGATAAGAGCAATACTTCTAGGCTGATGGATGTTATGACTGCTCTGAGTGTGACTATGCCTAATGTGTGTGCTGGCGGGTCCGGTTCCCAGAAATTGTGGATCCCTTCGAACAAAGCTTCTTCTTGTTTTGGCTACGTAATAGATTGACGCTGTTTCCGACTTTCCGGTGCTGCATTTAAGATCCATGGGTCAAACGTCACTTCTAGGTTCAACTTAAACCTTAGTACCAATCTGTGGCACAATTACTAGATTGCAAAATACATATTTCATGTTGATTTTATTTTTCATGTACAGCATTTTGGTATTATAATTAACCGCATATTAAATCGTTTTATCTGTTTATTATTTCATTTGTTCATAAAGAGAGGAGGAGCTTGTCTTCAAGTCATTATTGTATTTTATAATATTCAATTCAGATCTGAAGGAAGAGTGTTTCGTGTTGAGAAATTTATCGTGGTCTTTGTTTAACGCAGGTAACGGGCACGAGAGCGCAGTATGATATTTAATTCTTGAACAGGGTGTACTTTACTTGTATTGAGCATCCAGTTATTCACTCAGCAACATGTATGCATTTCTAATTGCAGCCTGCCCATTGTAATGAAATGAAAACACAAGCGTGCACGTTTTGCGATTTATTTTGCTGGACGGGAAATTATTTTTCACTTGCATTGTAGAATTTCATAGCAGTCTCCGGGCAGTATTTCATGAACACATACGTAAATAGACCAAGATGTTAGTATTGCAGTACACGAATACAGGCACACCTTCGTGGAAAAAAAGATACGCCTTTGAAACATGTAACCACTCGCGTGCACAAGACACGCGTGCCCGCAACATCGTTGACTCACGCCAAATCCGGACCCTTGGATCGTACCTCGGTGCGACGTACAATGCACACACTGTGTAACTTCCACACGAAAAAAAAAAAACGTTTCGAAGTCCTTCCCGAAACGGGCTCTCTCTTCTGCGTCCATGTGTGACTTAATTTCAAAGAATTTCCAAGCGGGATCGCTGAGTCGCCGTCCCCACCCGCGCCGTCTGTTTGCACGTACCGAAGGCGACTCGCGAGCAACGCGTTTGTGTAATGAAGCGCGTCGGACTTGAATGAAGAGTTGAAAGCCAGCCAGCGGTCGGGCGGGGGTGCGTGCTGGTTCGCCCGCAGTTGGCTGTGTCAACGACGGTGTCAATACTAGTGGCTTAGTTAGGGGCAAGGACAGCTCCAGAAGGAGACCTTGAGGAACACCATTGGAGGAGTGACACCAACCAAATATTTTTTAGTTAAAATTATATTTGAGTGTTTTAATTTAAAATTGAAAATGTTAATTTTCATTATAACGTTGTTCAATTTTTTTAGTTCTACATATACCCAAGAGGGGGCATGTACCCCCTTGGCGATCCCCACTTTTTGAAATGATCAGAACTAACAAATATTTGTAAAAATTTGTAAATTTTTATTCTAAATGATATTAAATTATTTTTCTATTCTATTACATACAGGTTTGTCTTAATATGTGCATGTATGTTCATGTGTGTGTGTGGTGAGAGAGAGGGGGGGGGAGTAACATCAAAATATCCCCGGGTGACTTAGTCCTCTAGCTATGCCACTGGTCACTGAACCGAAGATCGCGAGCGCTCGCGGCAGAGGGACGGAACGCGGAAGGGGCGAACGGAATCGATTTTTCTTTTTGCGCTTCTTCTCTTTTCTCTCCCATTAAGGAAGAAGCTCTTGTGTCATGTTTATCCTGTTTCTCATTTTTTTAGTTATTGTGGTTTACTCCTAATTTCCATGTAAGAATGTCGTAATTTGGGGTAGTTACCAAAACTGGAAACTTGTCACTTCATATTTTCGTAGATGGCCAATCGATTGAATGTCAGTCTTGAAAGTTAATTAATTGTCTTGCAATGCCACTGACGAAATAAATCCTCCCAAATTTCATTTATTGTTGCGGAAAGTCGCGTTTCTAAAAATAATTACTTATACTTCTCTAAGATGTTATATTCGAGAATTTAAAATCTCTTCTTTTTAGTCCTTTTACTAGAATTGAAAAAAAATATCGATGGAATAGTCTTATTCGTTTCCTATATAATAAATTGTGTACTTCAAGACTTTTAAAATGTTTTTGGTTACGCATGTAAATATACTATATTTTGCATGAGCTAGATTTTGGAAATCAGGACAAACGGTTATGTTTCTCTCTTGCCTGGCTACGGAAAGATTCTGAATCTGGATGCTGAAACGGTTGGAAGGGGAAAATGACAAAATGGCAACGCCGGTGAAGCTCATTGTGCAGCTAGAAATTACACGTTCTCTTTGGCGAATGCCGATTGCTCATTCTCCGTGCATTGCCAGGACCTGTTGGCGGTGTTTTCTACAAGGGAGTAGACAATGCGGGGTGGAGATACACAACATTTTCAATAGTCATCGTTGTTTGTGTTCTGCCCACCAGCAGGTTTCTTTTCACGACTGCCTTTGCTTCTCTTGATCTAACGCTCGCTGTTTTGTTTTTGAATATGACTTTCTGTTCTAGTCCGCGTGTGATAAAGGGTTTATTGTAAGTGTTCGCTGCACTGTCAGAGGTTTCTGTTGGGAAGAGTCATCGAGAATGTGCTTGCGAAATGTGGGTGGCGTCGTAGTTTTTGCGGGCGCGAAGACAAGTTTGGCGTTTGGCTACCATCATTACTGAAACGTATACCCCGAAATAGTATTTCAGGTCATGCAAGATCTCTCCTTTTATTCTTAGTGTTAGGAGTGAAACACCACTAAATCCCATTCAGTTTAATGGGGAGCTTTGCACATTTGGGAAACTTTACAGTATTTTTTCCGTCTGAAGTTGATTTCAAAGCTGGTGAACAAAACCACACAAAATGGTTTTCGAAAACGTAGAAAGAAAACGCCCCAACAACAAATAAAATATGTCGTATATCCGATAATTTAATTTCCTTTAAGTAATAACGGTCTTCATGATTACTGCAATAATATAAATGCCATAGCACATTAATCCTTTACAAAACAATAATATCAAAAAAGTTGCTATAACGCAATACATGGATAGTAAACATTTAATGGCTTGTGGCCTCTCCCTTGGAGTCTTGTTGTCGCGTTATATCAGCTATGTGGTAACAGTGACTCATTGAATTTGAAAATTCAGTCGGTACGCGCAATATGAGAATAGGTGATATAAGACAAATATTTGCGTTTTTCAATCAAAATCGAAACTGTGTTTTTATTTTCCCCAGTTCCTCAGTATCAAACGAAACCATGGATACGTTTCACATATTTGCAGGCTGCATAGTTTTCTGACAGTTTCTACTCTGATTTAAAATTAGTAATACAGGTAACATATAAATGGACAAATCACCATGCACGTTTAACGTTAAGTAAGATGAGATTGAACGCCTCATAATCATTCTGAAAAATAATGCACACAATTTTAACGTAAGTGATTTGACATGATATCCGTCATTTGAAGGTTACTATGGGGGAAGATAGTCGATTATGAGCCCAATGTGACGTCATTTCCAGGTTTATTGAAGCATTAAAGCATTGGACGTAATTGTGTGTGAACATTCGAACTGCTGCAATGAAACTCAGTTCGGTCCTTATGACACCGGATTACTCGTTATCTTTTATAGTCGTCGCAGTCAATTCTCTTTCATGTTCTTTTCAATGAGAATGTATATTTCGTCGTACATCCGCAAATTTCAGTCAAACGATGATGGACTTGTGAACTGTAATTTACCATTATTTACTGCTTGGAAAATTGTCGATTATAATTAAATTAAAAAGCATTGAAGAAAGTTTGGAATAGTGTATATTTCTTATATTCACTTCGTGTCCTGGTTACGAAATCCTTGCCCTGAAGCAATTGTTTTCAAATTAATTGATTCGTGTGCTTTTTACGTTTTCGCAATATTCTTATATTATTACAGATTACAGTTTTCATCTGTTTTCTAAATTTTTGAAATTTCCAAATTTGTGACCTCTGTTCGTGTGGTGTATTAAAATGCGGAATAATATATCTAAATAATGATAAGAAATCTCTCAAATTATACATGTTGCGTAAACCAGTACTCTACATCCAGACAACTTTTGCTTCACTTTCATCACGATTACGTCACGGTCGGGTAGGCTTCTTCTCTGAAGCGTGTTGGTTGCTAGAAATGTCTGCTTATGCTTACACGGATTAGGGAGCATAATTATTTTTAACTTGAAAGTGTAAAGGTTTATTTAATTCTTTGTTAATTTTGTTCTTGTTCGTTGCTTTTTGGCGGAGAATTAAATGGTTCTCTAAACGTGCAATTAGAACGAACCGAGAGAAAGATGAATTTGAAACTCTTTATATCTAGTGAGGATTTGGAAATATTCCTTTACCTTTCACTGTTCCTATTCATGGTTAACGTTTTTTTCTGAAATTCACGTATTGTTCTTTTTGAATCCATCTAAAGAGAAAAACTTTAGTATCTATAACGGCCATTGCTTGCAAGTTATGTAACTCTTTATTCCAAGCGTCATCCTCTTTTGTCGCACAAGACGCTGCACGCAGAGAAATGCGTCCAACTTTGCTGAGGAGGCATTCTTAAAGACGCTGTGACGTAAGTCTGAATATATTCTCTCCATATTTTTCACGTGAATTCTCTCTAGTGTTCATATATCTTTCCTGTTATAATGCCGTAAGTGCTAGTTCAGGAGTCTTGATTACTAGTTATGTTCATGACAATTGAAGACCACTTCCAAATGACGTAAGGCAGAATTCCATGAAACGACATGTTCCTGCTTATGGTTGCGCGCCTGTACGTGTGTTCTAACCCTAACTTTTTTGTCCCTTCCTTCTCCATATCTTTATTGTTTTTTGTGATTTACGAGTACGGTGTCTTTGCAGTGGGCGTTTAATGTGCTAGATTGTACGGTGCACTTTTTACATCCGGAAGCATGCGCATGGACATGAAACGAACATGAAACATTCTATGACACATGTCTTCCTTTTTGATTCCCATCGCCGCATTGCCACGACATGTGGTTAGCAATATCTTGAAAACTGCCTTTTGAGTAGGATATGTATTTTTAAATTATACTTCGAAAGGAAAAGTTTTTCTACTATATTAGAGTTGTCCATATACACTTAGTAATTTGTACTGGAAGTCATACAATATAGCCTTCATCCAGTTTTCTCAATAAATATTGTTGGGGGTTGAAGGCCGTCGATACAACTCGCATATGCCCATATGCCAGTAGTTCCGTAAATTAGTCCGCCTCTGTTCCGAAGCCATACAAAGCGCAATGCAGTTTCCACTCCGTCACACACGTCGCTCGCATACGACGGTCCGTGAGTTCGAGCCTGGTTCACTAATGCGAACGCAACGTGTGTGACAACGAAGGTAATCAAAGCGCGGTTCCCATCCCTCGCTTGCGTCTCTGTTCCATGCGCATGGACTCGCGCAACCGTCGTGTCTTTCGATCGATATTATGTAATATCTTCTTCTCCATGATTGACCAATGACGACAAAACATGTTTCTATACTATTCTATTCACAGCTCAGAGCATTTCGAGGTGGAACTATCCAACCGAAATGACATGTTTACAGAGTTCGGAGAAAAAAATTTCTTCTTTAGAACTCGAGCGTCCTGTTTTACAAGCGTATATGTAAACAATTCCAAACGCGGTTGTTGTAACAACTAAAAGACTATTTTTATGTCTAAAATACTAATAATTGTTCGTACGATCTACAAAATCTTGAAGTCGATGGGGCTGTAAAAATTGGCTGTTTCAACCACCGATCGCTTGTTGAGAAGTAGTTACAAATCAGAGGACAGAAGTTCAGGTGAAAATATAATGTCATCTCCAAATCATCTCTCACATAAAATTATGAAATTACGATTCAGAACAATCTTGTAATTCTCTATGCCCTCAAGTCTTGTTTAGGTTTGGACGTAAACTCTGCAGATTCTACGTACGATTACTTAACTCGTAAATCTTCTGGCTGCATCTATAATTCATCTTCTCTAAATGTTTGTGACTTATTTTATTAGCGTTCTTTCACGAATCAAAATATCACCAAATACAACAAATTAAAATAGAAAACAACGGAATTCACTAATATTGAGTAATCGACCCTTGGAATAAAGTATAAAGACATATATAATTATATTTTGCAATTTTGAGATATAATCTGTCGTAGGAGTACATACTACTCGTATTTCGATGTGGGGTATAAATTTCGCGAATAAAAATATGTCGCTGGGTCATGTCCGCCTTGCCAGCGTTGGCGCACGCGAATCTGCAGTGTGCAGTCGTCGGCCGGCCGCTCGCCCCGCGGGGCCGATCCGATGATCCTCCGCGCGTCCGCTCGCCCACGCCGCCGCCGCCGCCGCCGCCCGGCGCGGGCAGGACGACTTCCGCGGCCTCGGGCACGCCGGCGGCGGCGGAGGGCAGTGGGCGGCAGGCAGTGAGCAGGTGCCGCGATGGCGGCGGCGGCGGTGGCGGTGGTGGTCGCGCCCGCGCCAGCTGCCAGGCGCTCGTCTGCGGCCCGCCTGCCCGTCGCCCACCGCCCACCGCCCACTGCTCGACACCCCACCCGTCGCGAAGCATGATGCGCCGCTCGCTTGCCGAAAGACCACGCCCATATTTTATTGTTTTTAGTTTTAGCACCTTTTCGGTCTCGATATTTGGATGGGATATTGCTCGGACAGTACATTATGGGTACTAGCGAGCAATGCGTCTGGGAACAGCTCTCCAAGCGTTCTGCGGCACGGAATGTTACCGAGGACCATAACGATCTTCGATCCACGAAAACTATGTTCTTAATAAAAATATGTAGGTAGTTCTTACATTCATTTAAATATAATATTAACACCGTAAACCATGTGCATTCGTATACATATGTATCAAAAATTCAAAATTTTATGAAATTACATTTAGGAATTAAAAATATGCTAGGTTTTCGTCTCGCCCTTTTTTTATGCGGATCACATCGCACCATCTCCTCGTTAAGAACCTTCGAAATGTGTCTTCGAGTGATTGCGACTGAATTCATTGCTGACTTACTCTTCCAGTTTTTCTTTTGTGGCGGTCTCGTGGCTTAGCGATAATAAACTAGAAACAACGACCTTATGTTATCTCCTTAAAATTTTCTGACTAGTATTTCAAAACGAGTATCTCAGTCATTATGAATTATTTGCCTGATATATCAAACTTGCAAATTGTGCTGAATGTATCTGGGCGGATCTCACAACTCACTAAATATAGTTCAAGATACTGAACATTTCGCATACGGTGACGATCTTACCATTAAAGAACAACAGTATATTTATATTCGCCAAGGCAAATTTATTATAAAAGCAAACGAAATTTTTCTAAAATGTTTCAAAATTTTTCTAAAATTTCGTGCAAATTTTTTTTTCAGTTTTAATTCTGCCATAGAAATTATGTAAGATCTTCTATGCACAGAATCAGTTTAAGGTGATAAGTTGTATAAGATATGTATTTCCGTTAGTCGCATAAAGTCTTAAGAATGCGGTAGTATAATTACTTTCTCGAAGGAGAAACTCATTAGTTGTATATCACTGAGCTAAGCAATGTAGAGTGGTCCTCGGGCGAAACAGTTAATGGAAACACCATATACAACTTGTAAAATTGCAATGCAATAAAATGTTAAATATTGTCATTAGTAATTTACCACTGACTGGTTGCTCAAGTCAATTAGTGAAAAAAATAGCATTGCTAAAGTCCAATACATTCCCTCTCATGTCGCATTACATTTTCCCTCGTTTTCTACGCCCAATTGAGGGATGTAGATTTTTAAAAAATTGAAACAAATAATTAATTTCTATTTTCCTCGCCTATTTTATTTTTTAAAAATTTATTAGCTTCTCATTTATTCCACAATATTTTTGAATGAAAAATATTGCTTAAAAGCATCTCAAGCGGAAATCCAACCACGTAGTTTTGCCTATAGGCCAACCTAACCTCAAATTACGCCCGTGCATCCCCTCGCTTTCTCTCGGACGACGGACGCGGCGGCGGGCACGGGGCCGATCGGGCGTAAGCGGCGCAGCTGGGCGGCAGTCGCCGGCCGCCGGTGGTGGTCTTTTGATCGGCCCGCCGCACAATGAGAGGCGTAGCGATCGAGCACCTGGCACCGTGCAACTTAACTTCCACGCGCAATTACGACTATGAGATGAATAGCCTTAGCAGGTCAAGGACCACGCGGCGCGCGCGCCTCTCGTTACTCCACCGCAGGGTTCGCTGACAGTTGCATTGACGGCGTTGGGTGGCTGTACTGGAGCGCAGGCAGCGCCTCTGCCTATCGAAATAAGTAGTAATAGGAGAACTGATCAAGCTAACTTAAGTTTACAATTAAACGTGATTTTTTTAAATTATAAAACGTTTTAAAATTTAGTTTTTTGTCAAATAAACCTTCTTGTGAAATATTCTCGTATTGTTAAAACATGTCGCGTAGATTAATTGCAGACCCTTTCTCGGAGTAGCACAAAAATAATAAAATATGAGGACCGAATCATCGAAATATACAGCTCACAACTTGTACTAATTCTTTAAGAAAAGGTATGAAATGGAATCTGTATGGTTTGCACTTTCCTTATGATATTTCCGTAAGCTCATTTCTTGTAAAACATAATGTAATAATTTATTAATGTTATTTGCTATTGCGGTTTTAGTGAGATATTGGAATGCAAACGAGGGCTTATTATGATGATTTAAGGTGGAACGCGTGGAAAAGTAGAGGGGCTTATAATATAGAGCACACAAATGACGCAACTAACGTTAATGCCAATAATAATAATAATAATAATAATAATAATAATAATAATAATAATAATAATAATAATAATAATAATAATAATAATTATAATAATAATTTAAAACATCCGATCTCTAAATTAAGGACCAGTAATGTGGAGGTACATTTGACCGAAATAAATGCAGCGCTGTAAGATATTATCGTTTTTGCTGAGCCATGCTTAAAATGACGCAAACAGAGTCCGACCGTCCCGTTGGTCCCCCGTCGCTACGCCACTAGAGCAGAGATTAACCTCTGTCCCAAATACGTCAAGTTCGCTTCGCGGGCGCCTTCGAACGCGAGTGCCCAGCCCGAGCGGCCACAAGAACTGCTCGTCCCGACGCGCCGCGGGGTTGGGTTAGGCCGGCGCGGCGAGCCGCGGGTGCGGACGCGGGTGTCGCAACGGCTGGCGCGGCGGGGGCCGGGGCCAGGGAGCGGGGCAGCGGGGCAGCGCGGCAGCGGGGAGGCACTCGTAAAGGGAACCACGGGCAGACGCCGTCGCATTCAAAGACGCGTTGCTCAAGCGCACTCCCCGTGCGACGTCGCAGCCGGTCTGTGTGGGGGAGACGTCCAACACTCCGCAGAAGCTTCAGGACCACGAACTACCGGCGCTGGCGTGAACCTTGTTATCTGGTCACTCCGTTTCTCCCTGCGTTTCTTTTTCTGGTTCGCTCTACTAACCCTTCCTCTTTCTTCTTTCATGCTGTGTTGTTTCACTCTTCTCGGTTTTCTGTCGAACGCTTGCGTATATTCACATCAAATTTACGAAAAGGAGGGAATGTATACTCTCGTTGCCTTTTGTTCATCTTGTACCTCACTAACCGCCTAATACTGGCGTGGCTCGGACGAACAGTAATGATAAAAAAGGCTTCAGAAACTAGCGACCCAGGGCAATGTGAAGGTTACCGGCGTCACCGAGGTCGTCGACCCGCCCCATCCAGCGGTCTCGAACATCTCGGACGCCTCCGTCACGTTCGCCGTCAATGACAATTCATCATCGCAACAATCTCTGTCGGCGCGCTGGCCTCCGTCTCCATCATAACTCCCCTCATCACCGTTGCTGCTGTGGCTATTTTCACCGAGCCCCGCACCGCGTCTGTTTTCCCCTCCTCTCGCCCCTGCCATATCACTGCCACTGTCATTCTTCATCTCTTCATCACCACTGCCACCGCCGCTGCCGCCGCCGCCGCTTCCGCCCCCGATGTTGCGCATCAATGGATTCTTTATTCCTGCCTCCACCGCCGTGCATGTCATCCAAAATGAAATCTCCACGACTTTTGTAACAACTCTTCTACGGTTTCCCACCCCACTCACTCTCCAAGCTGCCATCACGAAATCAACGCACCATCGTCATCTTGATGACGCCATGATTCTTGCGAGAGTCGTTTTTCAAGACGCTTCAGCCTTTGGACAACAGTAAATGTAGGATGCTATTGAGTAATAATGGCAACTGAACTACTTGCGCATTAGGGATTTCAACGATTTAAAAAAAATTTAAGTCGATAACAATGGAAAACTCTCTCACATTGCAGAGGATTTTTCAATGTCATGAATTGCAACAATTCATCTTAACATGTGTTCAATTAAAGAGGAAATGGATGAAACCCCAAAGGGGCGACCACGATGAAGACGGTGGTAATGCCGGTCATGTCGCGATGTTAACGGGGGTGACGGAGCGGGCGAGGCAGGCGAGGCGGCGACGGCGGGGCCGGGAGCGTCGTCTGGGGGAGGGGGCGGGTCGCCTCGTTGGTGACGCAGTTTCGTCAATCTAACCTCGTTGTGGCGCGCCGCTGCCGGTCGCCCGGGATTCGGCGCGGCTCTGGGTGGAGAGGGAAGGGCGGACGCTCGCGTGCGCAAAAAATGGCGCACCACCTGCGGCGGCGTGCGCGGAGCGGAGCGGGGCGGAGCGGCGTGCGGAACGCGCGGAAGCTGCCTCGGGGCCCGGCGCGACGCCCCGTTCCCACAGCGGCGCCGCTCCCCGCCCCGTCCCGCGCCGCCCCCGAACTCTTCCGCTGGGGCCCCGGGCTGTATTCACCCCCACACGAGGCCCTTCCGCGAGATGGAATTCCTTGGCGGGCTGGGGGTGCATCTTTTCCTCAAGGCTCAATGGGATTTGTGTTGGATCGTTGAGATTGTTTAAGCAGGAACACTGTTTTTCTCCTGTGGAGATTTTCTTTTGTGTGAGGGGTACGTTGTTGTCAATGAGTTGTGATTGGTTGTTATAGTGTATTCTGTTTACAATAAATATTATCAATATGTAAGCCAATGAAATTTATTAGTTTATCCGAAGACACATGTATGAGAATGCCCGAAATTACTTTATATCTGGTGTTTTTGTTTTTATACATTACTTCAAAAATGTTTGGTTGTCATAGGGACGTTCACAAGAAGTTCACAAGAAATGACGAAATAATCTACTGACCAAACAAATTATGATCATTGATGTTGTCCAAAAATTATTTCGTAAATTAAGAAATAAGAAATTCTTGTCGGTAAAAACCCAATTACGTAATATGAATTATTTTTAGACTTGTGTACTATCATCAAATATGCATTGTAAAGAAATACTTTTTAATATTCCATAGTCTACCGAAAACGCTGAAATACGCATGGACCCAGTAAAGTAATCAACTAATTGGATATGCAATTTTTAGGAGTATTTTTTTTCAAGAATTGTCTAATAATACAAATTCAGGTTTATAATTGAAAAATTGCGTGCAAAATAAATTCGACACCTGTTTAGGCTTGTGGCTAGTTAATGGTGTCGCTGGGAGGTGTTGGAGGACCAGGTTGCTGGAGGCCGCCGGCGGCGGTGCGCGACTGTCCTGCCTCCGCCTGCCCATCGGCTGCTCTCGGCTTTCCTAATCCGCGTCCGCGGCGGAGACGCGACGCGCTGCTCTCAAAGCAGGGGCGGGGAGCTCTCCGCCTTCGCGCGGGCGGCGGCCACGGGGGGGGGCGGAGGGGGGCTGGGACCCCTCGACGGGGCCCGCGCGCGTCTCGCCACGTGACGGCCGTCTCCGCAGCCGTTCCACCGCTCCGCACACGAAGTAGCTTCAATTGCCAATTTTCTACTTTAAAGTAGTAAGAGATTTTTTCTATGGCGTAGATCAGCTTTCAAACGTCCCTCCCCGGCTCCTCTTGTCCCCTTCCTGACCTTTTTCTCCTCCGGCCTTCTTGTCTAAATTTAAAATAATGGCCCGTCCGTTCCCCTACCACTCTTCCGCCCCAAGCATCAGCTTTTCAACGGCAATTGCTCCCAATAAAGGATACTTATGCTTTCGTTTTATTATGGTCACTAGCGCTTTTTTGATTTTTATTATTTACAAACAGTTCTGGAGCGCTTAAACACTTGTGTCAGTTGATGAAACCGTGGGAATTCTCCGGCTCTCGCCTCGCCGTGGGTCGTGGTAATCTGGGATAAGTTATAAAATGGTGTGCTTTAAATTAGGATCTTTATTTTATTAAGTGTGTTATATAGAGGCCTATTAGGGCACAGCTCTGTCCAGGCGGGCGGACGGGCGGGCGTGCAGTAGGACGGGAGGCGGCTGCGGGAGGGAGAGGAGAGCGGGAAGGGGAGGGAGGCGGGGAAAGCGGGCAGCGGGGATGGCCGGCCGTCGCCGTTCGCGTCCCCGCATCCCCCGCCGGCTCCTTCGCGTGCGAGTGTGCGGCTGCTGGCCCGCTCGGCCGCCCGCCCGAACCTCCGCGCTGAGCTGCGCCGTGTCTCGCCTTCCGTTTAGGATTTCTCTTTCGGGCTTAGCGTCTCCCCGCTATTTCATATATTTGCGATTCTCTTGTTCTTGTGTTTTGTGATGGACGTTGGCCGTTTTTGTAGTTTACGGCTCTGTGTCAGTTCACACCTTCCACAATGAAAAATCACACTTTCCGAGTGATTTTTTTTGCGTATTTTTGGCATTTTTTTCTTATTTACTTTGCTTTAGATTTTCTGCTTTTATACGTTTTCCAAGTATTGTGATTTTTTACACTTTTTCTTGTATCCTGTTTCTTGAATGGGATGCTCTTCTCATTCCCCTTCATACCCTTGCATCTTCAGAATATTTTATCGTACTATTTATCTGTTCTTTTCTTCTTTCTTCGTTCTTTCCCTTTCACCCTTTGTCCTTTACATGTATCCCGTTTCGTATGTGTATTAGTTGACACTTCCTGTGTCATTGTTCTTTTGTCTGAGAGGTCCTTCGCTTTCATTCCCTTTCTTCATTTATATTGTTGAGTTTTGCGGGCATTTCCCTCGTTTTCTCACCCCTTCTTCGTTTCCTGCCGGTGTGCCTTCGTTGACAGTCGGCAGTTCACCTGAGGTGAATGCACTGCTCCTTCTTTCGAGGGGGTGTGGCCGGGGAGCATGAAGCCTCCGGCAGGGAAGCTCCCCCCAGTCCCTTCCTCCGCCCTCGCCTGGCGCCGCCCGCTGCCTCCGCCCTGCCCTCGCCGCCGCCGCCGCCGCCTCCGCCGCCACGCATCGCTCGCGCGGCTGCCCTCGCCCCGGCGAGGCCCCTGCACTCGGCGCGCCCGCTGCGGATTTTCAGTAAACCGAAATAGCCGGCCCGCGCGGCCGCCTGCGTCCCGCCCAATTGAAGGCGTAAAAAACGCATTAAACCGGGGCTTTAAAGAGGTTAACAAGAGCCCGAGAATCCACTTGGCGCGGCCGCGGAGGCGGCGACGGCGGCGGCGACGGCGGTGGTAGTAGCGATGGCGGCGGTGCGGTGGTGCTGACGATAGCGATGGTGGTGACGGTTGGGTGCTCTTGTGCCCCCGGACAAGGCGGCGGGTGGGTTGTGATGGGATGGGATTGGACGGACATTTGCCTATTTCGACTCTTCACGCGCCAAAAGCCACGACTGTTACATTCGGTGCGATGTCTGTCACAGATCAGGTACCTACGACCATTCTTGGATCCTCTACCACGTTAGGGATTGGGATGTACTAGTCTTCCTTTTGCATAAGTACATCTAGCAGCGCGATACCTATGTTCAACAGATGACAATTATTACGACACTCTCTTTTAGGATTTATTTAGTAAGGAATCAGGACAATAGAATTTGTTGTTATTGATCATGTGCAAATAATGTGGCTATATATTCTAAACAAAATGGTGACCAAAAAGACGAGGGCGTATAGCGTAAAGAAGATTCATTTTATTTACTAATTAATATTTATACCGGTTACGGGAAATGATCCTTTATATATTATTTTACCGCATTTTATTACACTATTTCGCCTGGTAAGGTGCCTCGTAGTTTTCTCTTTCACAGCTAATATAAACGTTTATTTCAACATTTCGAGTCGAGCTGACAGAAATATTCTGCAATAAAAGACATCTGTTCGGTGTGTCTAGTGGCAAGGACACCTTCAATAGTCACTTCGTAAAGGAACACCTGCTCAAGTGAAGTATGCAAAGTTGAAAGCATACATTGTTGCCAAAACGCCATTATGCAACATTCCCGTATATGTTTCTGTATACTTTGCGTGTTTCACGTCAGGGATGTGTAATTTCATGAAGAGTTTATTAGAACAATGTTGTGAAACCTGTGTACTGGCTTCGCGGGCAAATTGAGACATTTCAATAGAGTTCATGAAAATGTTGGTATTCTGTGTACTACTTTTTCTACTTGGAATCATTCTCATTATTGATTTGACCTGAAAACAGTAATTATTGTTTTGAAGTTTGATGCACGGAGAAATGATACATTTACTGCTCTTAATATTTTTTACGATATTAAATGATTCCTATTATCTCGAACAGGCGACAGTGTGACTTTGCTATTTGCTGACCTAGTGTTTAAAGTGTTAATAATTCCGTATATAATTCTGATACTTTAGAAATACGTTTCAAAAATATTGGTTACTAATTGGAATTCTACATCCATCTAACCGTTTTAACTGTATCTATATACGTCGTAAATTGAACAATATTCAATTAACGTTAACAGCTTCGAATTAATCATTTAAAAACCACATATCATGAAAAATTGCTTTGTCTTTTCAAGAGGGAGGAAGTGTCCCTAATCTTTCCCCGCCTAGGGTTATGTTCTTGAGTGTACATTCACGAACGGCCACGAATCCTCCTCCCGGGCGGGGACGAATAGGTCATGACAGCTGGGCTGCGAGATGGCCTGTGCAGAAAGCGGAGCAGGGGGGGGGGGGCTTAATCTGGGTGCCAACGGCCGGAAGGACGCGCTTCGACGCGAGAGTTCTGAGGCGAGAGCAGCCAGCTGGCGGGGGGAAGGGGGCGGGGGAGGGGCGGCGAACGAGCGTCGAAAGGGCTCGAAAGCGAGATGCCACGTGACTCGGGGAGAGTAAGGACGTGCAGCGGTCGTGCGAGGGCGGGCGAACTCGTGGCGACCGTCCTCACCACCTACCATCTCCCTCCCCCACGCCGCCCCCGCCGCCGTCCTCGACTGCACACCCGCATACGGCATGGCCCCCTCCTCAACGACGTCGCTTTTGCCCACGCTTCCGCAATCGCCTCTATTTCTGCCTCCGGTCCGTGTCCGCCCCCGCGACATTCCCGCCCCGCTGTACCTCCATCTCCGCCTGCCAGCTCCCCGCCCCTCCGCCACCCCTGTGCCTCTCGGCCCGTCCGCGCGGCCGACCCCCGCGTTCGCCGCCGGCCATAAATTGACGGATGCTCCTCCCAGTGAGTGAGGCGCAATCTTCGCCAAGAGAACTCCACTTTAATAATTGAATTTGAACGTCGTCTTGGGGCGGGCGCGGCCTCTCGGAAGCAGGAGCGAAAGGAGCGCGGGGGCCGGAGGGGGACCCAGACGTCCATCCCCCCTGCGCCGCCCCCGCCCTCAACCCGCCACGAACCGCTCTCGCGACTGTTCTCAGTGAACGAACTTGCCCGCGCACTCCCAGACGCTCGCTCCAACGGGCTACTTGCAGCCGCCGAGCCGAGGGCCGCTTGCGCTCGCCGCTATGTCCGCGCTGGCTCGCGGGCTCAGACGCACCCTTCGCCACCTGGCCACTCGTGTGCGGTTGCAGTTTAGCCTTGCTCTCTCGTCGGCAAAGGCATTTCCCACCAAATTAGAGAACAATTAAAGGATTTTCATTTGGGGGGAATTTACATAAATAATTATTAAAAGTAGAAAATCCGTGTCCCCTCAAATGTTTTATTCCAGTTAGATTATTCAGCCTTTGTTTAGTCCTTCGTCTTACATTGTCCTACCTTTCCTTATAGCCTCGAATCATTTCACTGCATTGAACTACTTAATTCATCGAATTGGTCACCGAAACTCTTCGCGTCAAGTCGCCGTTTAATTGATTTGCAGTCCTGTGGGGATTAAACGAAAGTTCGTCCTTCATGTTATAATACTTTTTAATGCACCGCCAGCCAATCTAATGCCACCCCAACTGCATGCCTCCCATGAACGGTTGCCATATTAACAATGCTCTCACTCGCGTCCGGAGTAAGGAACATTGTTGAATGAGTATTTAGTGTTTCCGGACGCGTAAACTATTATGGTATTTAGTCCCGTAAGGGTAATACACAATATAACGCTGGAAGTGGCGATATATCCCCAAGACGGCACAAACTGTAAGCTCTCCCCTGGACTCCCGGTGTGTGCCGAAGTGTAGTACATATGTGTGTGAAGGGCAAGAGGGGACAAGAATAAGAAAGGAAAGATCGCGCGCGGTTCGTGATATTTTATATGGTACTGCTCCGGCATTCGCCTGGTAGTGATAAACAAACACGGAAAATACTTATCAAAGCAGCCTGCCACATAAATTGTCCTTCAATCACCGAATGAATACCTCCAAACCATCTAGCTAGTGGCGAAAATAAACGCCTGTTGGGTCTCGAACCCCAGGACCTCTCGGTCAACGACGTCGCAGAAAAAACGGACGTTGCCACTGAGCCCTCGCTGCCGGTGGGGATGAAAAGCCCTCGCGGGCTCCTCGCTTTGGGATATTACTCTTTGGGAGACTCCCCGTGAACGCGGGCCGGCGGCCCTTCCGGGCGTCGCGGTAATTAATTAAATTAGCAAGTGCTAATATGAAAATGAATCGTTGGGCGAGGTGGCCAGGTGCGGCGGCCGCTGCGGTGGCGGTGGCGACGGCTGAGGTGGAGGTGTGGTCGGCGAAGCGTGCTCGGAAAGCCACGCAGAGGCCGGTTCGCCCTCTCCCGACGCCGCACGGCACTGTGGAAGCGTGCATGGACATCCCGCAAGTTGTCCGTGTGTTGGGTGTTGCTGCTGCGTTGGGGATTTCAATTGTGAAAGGGCACACTGTGTGATGCTGGTGGGATTCTGCGTTATTGTGCACTGACCCACGGGTGCCTGTGGTGACAGCGCCGAGGGAGACACCCCCCTAAAACATTTCAGAATATCCAGAAGATTTGTTTTAGTTTTTTTACTATTATCGTAAACGACTTTATTAACCACACAAAATATAAACATCAGTTTGCTTAGAAGATGTATGATGCTGCCAATATGAGAGGAACTATAGCACCATCCGAAGACTGAAATGATAGTGAAGAAGCATCAAACAAAAACTATTGAATAATGTTGTCTTTAGAATGTGAAATTCCGCGAGGGACGCCGTCATATTTCTGACAGTCATTCCTGCAGCCACTCAATTGTCTACTAATTGTGAATGCTACAAAAGATTTTTTGAGGACCGTATTCAGACCCACAAATGAAGAATGAATTGACATTTTTTTCTTCAAATAGTAATAATAATAATAATAATAATAATAATAATAATAATAATAATAATAATAATAATAATAATAATAATAATAATAACGTATCAAAGAACGTTTAGTGCAGCAATAAGGAACTGCAGAAAAAGGGCAGCGGCCATCAAATAGCCCTTGGGGTTCTTGATTTGATAGCGCGTCGCGACGTGTCGCCGCTCGCCGACGTGAACCCCGAAGCGCGTTTCTCCACCTCGCGCTGTGCTGCGTCCCGCGCGCATCGCACCGGGCCGCACGCCGCCGCCGCCGCCGCCGCCGCCGCCGCCGCCGCCGCCGCCGCCGCCGCCGCCGCCGCCGCCGCTGCCACCGCCACCGCCGCCACCGCCGCCACCGTCACCACCGTCGCTGCCGCCGCCGCTACCGTCATCACCATCGCCGCCGCCGCCGCCGCCGCCGCCGCCGTGGCCTGCTGGCGGTTTATTTTAGCCCGGCAGTCCTTGGCGGCGTGCGCTGTTACGCCGCGCCCGCCCGAAACAAAGGGAGATGCGCGCTTCGGCGACTACATCATATTTCCGTCCCGACGCGTCCCGTCGACGCCGCTGCCACCGTCGTCGTTTCTGCCTCCGTCGCCGCACCCGTCGCCCTGGACGGCCCAGTGCCCGGCGGCGGGGCGGCGGCGGCGGCGGTGGCAGCCAGAGCGGCGGCAGCTGCGTGGAGAAGCCACGCCCGCTCTACAAGTCGCGTGGTGTGGGCGGACACTGTAAACTCGCGTGTTCTGTATCAGGTGGGGCTCTAGGCGCGGACGACGACCTGCCTGTAGCACAAGGCGAGGGGCGGGCGGCGATGAGGCGATGCGAGCGTCAGCGCCGGGGACTCGACTGCGGTCAGTGGCTCGTAAACGAGGAAAGCGAATTCACGAGATCGCAGCGTCAGCAGGAGGTGTGGATGAACGCATAAGCAGGCTCACCACGTGCTCAAGGCCCGCGCTGGATAGGGGATAGTTCATAAATATTTATAATATTTTAATATTAATCTTCAAAATTTCGAGAGAAATGTTTTATTTTCATATAAATTTAGTACATTATTAATACTTTTAGAGAACCCCCACACGTCAATCAAACTGAAGGCCTCGTACGGCGTTAATCCGACTCTGTCAACAGCGCTGTATGTGTAAAAATCCCACTCTACACATCCGCAAGTTTAATTTACGTATATTTAACATAAACATTTCATGTACTTGTATCATTACTCCATGCTAATATCTAAGATCAGAAGAACTTGCACGTTTCACATTTACTTGGTGGATACTGTGCGTATCTTGTATTTTACACGTGACGCTTGTGTACATTTTCTACACGTAATTATTATTATGCACCGTTTTTTCAATTTCTCTAGTCGTTTCCGCGGTGAATCATAGTGAGATTTTGTTGACCGTCGGATGGACGTGAGAAAAAAAAACTTGCTATGTGAGGCTGAGGTCATTTCCGTCCGAAGGGTGACCAGCTGCTCGACGTTAAGATGAAAGATGAGAAAGTGTTCGTGCATCGGTCAGGCCTGTTCGTGTAGAGCGTTTCATCATTCACCTGGTTGGGTGGGAGGAAACTACGCTTGCTCCGATCAGAGAAATTATCCTTGAGGACTTCATTCTCTCGTATTAGTTAGTAAGAGTGAGAAACATCTCGAACTCTCCCTCCGCATGAAAAGAATTCGTTATCTTATATGAAAGCCGCACAAGTTTTTTTTATAGAAACTACACCTAATCCCATCCGTCTTGCACTTCGACCTGGGAGACAGGTAACAAATAGAAGGAAAAAAGGAGGCAATAATTTGTGCCCTCACCTCATAATCCAGATATGATTTCTCCAATTTCTAGAATCAACATCCGCAGCGGTGAAAGTAGCTTCTAATTTCCCTGTAAACGCCTTACTTCATGATTTTTTAATTGAATCTTTCGGACTAATATATATTACAGTTTGCAATGCAAATCTCTCTTGCTACAGGCTTAAGGAAAATACAAAAAATTATAATAATACAATGCTGTCTGAAACTCATTGGTTGTCAAACTGAAACCTTCTAATCTGCAGGGCTTCAGTTGTAGAGCACTCCACTTCGCCGCCTTCCGGAAGCAATGAACAGAAGAAAAAAAAATTAGAAAACATATGCTAAACCGCAGCTAATTACGAGCGGTCATACACGGCGCGTACCTTCTTTCCCACAGGGTGGCTGGCGGGCCCTTGGGCAGCGGATGTGCCCATCTCCCCCTCTCCTTCTCTGGCAACGGAGCGGGAGGGGAGGGAAGGGGAGGGGAACGCGGCGCGGTGCGGCGCGGTCCGCGTACGCACTGCTCATTAGGCCCGCGCACTTCTCCGCCGCGACGACAGCAGGAAACACCGGCCCCCGTCGGCGACGCCCCGCGACGCCCCGCGACGCTCTGCTCGGAGCCGCGCGGGGGAAAAGGTGCGCCTGAGTGATGGCACTTCCTCTCGGCCGGCGGGGATGGGAGGGAGGGGAGCAGGGCACACGAGGCGTCGTGCATGCGCGTGGAGCGCGCAGCCACTGGACAGGTGGGCGTGCGGGTGACGAAACGAGCGGCTTCGTTCGTTATTTAGTTTAGACTCACGACCGGATGGGTTAGCGTATGTAGTTGTGTTGAAGGTTGTTGTTCGGAAGGTTGTGAGCGCGAGTCCCGACGGGGACAGATTTTGGAATCGACTTCGTTTCAATGGGGGAAGGGAGGAAGAGGAGGAGGACACATGAGGCGTCATTGCATGCGCGTGGAGCAGCCAGTGGGCGTGCGAAGTAGTTAATGTTTCGTGACATTGAGTTAAGTGCAAAACCGTACGAGTTAAATATACACCTATCTTATGACGGCTCCACACATTCGGCATTCGCCGAGCAGCGAGCTAGTGCTCGCCCTGTCCCGAGCAGCTGACGTGTTCGGCGAATGTTCGCTCCCTTTGATGTGTCCAAAAGACCTATACGCGGTGGGTAGGGCGAACCCCGAATGTTCGTCACTCTGCAAATAGCCAGCAACTCATCGACACTACTCGGGATTCGGCGAGCGGTTGCTCGGTGTTCGCCGAATAACGAATGCCTGGAGCCGCCTTAACACAATGCTGGAATGATAGGAACCCCGAGAAACTCTGCTTCGAGCCCGCTGTGTCCACCGCAAATTTCACATCGATCGGCCCGGATTTGAAACCCGGAACCCACAGGAGGGGAGTTAACGCCCCGACCGCTGCACAAGGGGTCGCGCACACAGGCGACCCGCCCGCGTGGCGAGAGGAGGACGGCGGGGCGACGCGAGGCGGAGCTGGACGGAGCCGTCGGCGGCGTGTCGCGCCCGCCGGCGTGCAAACCGGTTGCGAACGACAGCACGCACGTGCGTGCGGTGTCGTGGAATCCCCGAATCGCGAGCAAGCGCGAGATGCGGTGCAGCCTCTGAGATCCTTCTCCCACGCATGTCGGCGTCCGATAGGGATAGTAGTGGCTTTTTCATATATAAGGAAAGAAGTGGTTTTCTTGAAGAAAGAAAAACTTATGAAGGAAGTATAATTATTTACAAGTCATAGGTTTGAAATGAGATTGCTTGTGTTAAAAATCTTCCGATGAATTAGGCAAATCTCCTTTAGGAACAACTGAAGGTACTTCAACTATTCAATGGTACTTTTTTTTATACCAACCATTGTAGTTTGTTGTACACTGTTTAACGCTAATACTACAATTTTAAGCAACTTTAATTACTGATTTTTTTCCCATTATTTTCAACCATTGGCCGATTATATCTGACCGCTATTACTGGACAGGACGTGATTCGTCTTGAACCACGTTATATATTCGTAATAATAAACAACTAATTAACCAAAGAATTATTTTACTTGTGATGAAAATCTAATGGAACGCAAGCACAATTCAAATAAATCAACTTGATGAAAATCCATTTCGTGAGTTTTGTCTAGATACGGTTTGCTATGTTTTCATTCGACATAATTGATTTCGTAGCCTTCTTGTTTTCTTGAGTCCCACAGATCTGATTTCAAACAACCCGTACACCCAACGCACCAATCACCACCCGCTAAATCACATAGTGGCCACTACCCGACTCCTGCCGTCCGCCGCTGTTAACCTCTGGCCGGTTACCGCTCGCTCGTGTTGCTTTATTTCGTGGCCGAGGCGTATTCACGCTGCCGTAAATGACCGGAAGTCATCACTGCGTTGAATTTCGGCAGTCGGGGAGCAAGGTTAGTCGGCGGCCGGCGCCTTTCGAGGACCAGGGCAGCCTACGGAAGGCGTCTGCCCCGTTTGTATTCGGTCGCGCCCGAGCAGCTGGCCGCGCTCAGGGTGTTCGCTCACGAAGATTCCTCCAGAAATGTAACCGGGAGAGGTGGCTCAGAGCATCAACTGATGTCACTGCAGTGTCTCTGATCGGGAGGTTCGATATTTGAGTCACGAAGGTGGCAGGACAATAGCTAAATAGCTAGATCGAATACACCCGCTGTTTGCAAGGAAATACTTGTGGTCGGCTGCTCTGATTGGTAATTTTCCGTGATTTATCCTATCAACACCAGGCGAATGCTGGAGTATCCTACGGAGTTGGGAGCTTAAGAGCTTGTCCCGGCTGGGGTGGTGCCCCGCTGGTGGGAAAAAACGTGGTTGGGGAAAATTCTCAAGCCGACGGGAAGGGCGGCGACGGATATCCCCATCTAGAGTGGGAAGATCACCGCCAACTCCCGAAGAACCTGCACGACACTTGTGGGACTAATGACATTCACAGTTGACAAAAAATGAATTGATAACCGAGATATTTAACTACTCGCTAATAGTAAAAACCTGGTATTGTCCTGGAGTACTCGATTCGTCAGAATAACATGTCAAAAGACTCCTCGATATTCCTCAAAGGGGAACTTTTTTCCTCCAACGGCTATGCATTTTCTTTCCATCCACTCTGCTTTGCTACACGACAACAAAGGGCACAGACGCGGGAACGTGTACGCACTCCACGGGATACACACATTTTATCATGCGTTCTTTGCCAAAAGCAACAAATAGATTGATGAATGTCAAGACTCATTTGGAATCGTTCCATTGTTCTCACGATCCACGAGGAGACAAGAACACCGCAAGACGCAGGCGCGGGAGAGAGAACGGACATAATGTAATCGTCCGCGTGGTCTTTTTGGAGATACGGGGTCACTTTAGTATAGAATTACATTTAAATACGATCTGCGGTTCCGCGGAGCGCGCATGCGGGCGGGAGAGGGACGAGCGGAGACCACCGCCTCGTCAGCCAGAGCTTCGATTTCACGAAGTGGGAGACCTGGGAGACCCGACAGGAAGCGGCCTGGCCCACGAGTGGCTCACGGCCGGCCGCTTTGTTGGCCTCGGCGCTGCACGAATGAGAAGGCCGAAATTCGGCTGTCTGTCCCTTGTCTGCCACCTATATCTTCTTCTTCGTAATCTTCTTTGTGTTCTTCTTCTTCTTCAGACAATTAATGAGGCGCTACTCATGTAACTTCAGTGTTTTAGCTTGTTCAACGACAGCTTTTTAATCTGCCCTGTTCTGAATTTACACATCATTTTTGAAATTTATTTATAAATGAACTGATATTCTGGTTTATTTCGTGGCTAACCAATAACATTTGTCAGACTCTGTAATGGATTCCTCATATTCACTAGTGCTTGCGAGAATTTTTATCGTTTTGGTGGTTTACTGGGAGGTTTCATTGTTACATAACAAAGGATTGCAATTATAGGATTGCAAGTTCTACTACTTGTTTTTACTTAACATTATTTTCTATTCCTGACATATGTACTGAATTATCTGTTCGGGAAAATTGTCAGAACGGTTCTGTTTTGAGAGAGCATTATTTCCGTTTAATATCATTCAAAGACCCAATATGAAAGCAACCTTTGTACATGAAATGCAACTGCGACAAGAATGCCAGTAAAAATTGTAACTCTATAGTTTCCCAGAAGTTTTCAAGGGAATGCCTGAACATTCCAGGCACAAACCATCATCCTCGTTTCCCTCCTCGGTGCTGACAGCGACTTGTCACTCCACCACAAAAGATCCTTTTTTGATTTCCGAAACTCCGATAGAACGCGAGTACAGCATAGTGTGCCTCTCTCAGGGTAGACAACCAAAAAAGAGAAGGGCACCTCCAAAGAAACGGTCGGACGACCGCATCCCAGAAGAAGAGTATGGCCCTCGAGCAGATAAGAGACCACGGAAAGGGTAAAGGGCCCGGCATAAGTAACGGGTTTGTAGGGCCCGCTATGTGTATGGACACACGAGATTAAGGCCCCCCTCACAAAGTAGGTGCCTAAAATAAAAATGTACCGTTGGTATTTATTATTAAACGTTTTGCTTACATTGTAATCAGGATTTGCAAAATAGTTTTTTGTTTAATGTTACGTACAATTTGTATGAATCAAACAATAAAAAACTAGTGAAAAAGGAGTTTCAAGCATACGCCAGAAGCATTACGACACATTACCGAGGGAACGTTAAGTTCAGATGATATAAATATTTTATTGTAACTATTAATAAGGTATTCAAAATATTAACAATGTCGAGGAGGAGTTACAAAAATGTTGATGGATGACCCCACGGTTGCTTTTGCTTGCCCTACTGATAAAGAACGCGTTTATTGCACATATGTTATTTTTCATTTTTATTTACTAATATCCAGAAGTTTGGAGGAGGCGAAAATCTCGAGATACGAAGTAAGGGATCGCCTTGTCATTTGCTCAATGCATTAAAGAAAACAAACGACGGTGGAAACCTCAACACCGCTAAAACAGTTACAGGCATTTACACGTTATACCCGATATAAGATGTTATTTGAGGATTCCAGCTTCCAAATAAAAAAATAAAAAGAGAAAGAAAAAAATCGAAACTGAGGAATAATTTTCTCCGGAAAAAATAAGACCGGGAGAGACGTGGCGTTGCGCTGAGCGGCGTGCTGAGGAGCAGTGAAGCCGGGGCGGCGAGGGATGTGGCGCATATTGGTGTGGCGTGGCGTGGCGTGGCGTAGCGTGGCGAGACGCCGGAGAAGCCAGCTAGCGCTCGAGCGCGTCGCCCCGCGACACGGGCCTTCAAACAATCAGAGCTCTCTTTAAACTAATCTCGTTAACATGGGGGAATTTGGTTTTATTTAAAGTGCAGCTGCACACATTAGAGCGCTCTCCAGACCCCCCGTCCTTCCCCTCTCGGGCTCCGAGACCCTCTCCCTCTCTCTCTCTCTCTCGGCCGCTTCTGCGTCTCCTCCCTGCCCCGCCAGCGCTCCGTCGTCGGCCGGCTCTCGCGTATGACGCGCCGTGAGCTCCTCGTCCTCCCCCTTCCTGCCCCGCCCCCTCCCCTTCTCCGGACGCTCACTCACTCCCCTCCGCCCCCGCCGCCGCCCCAGTCTTCCCCCTCGGCCTCCACCCCCGCGTGCGCGCGAGGGAGCGTTGGCCCCGGAAGACAATCATTCCCTCCGCTACGTTCGCAATTAATTTCTGCTTTCGCTCAAATTACGCATTCGCATATTCAAATTTCGTCGGCTGTTTTATCTCGCGGTCAGCGCGCGGCCGGCCGGACGCCACGCCGCCGCCGCCGCGGTCGGGAAGGCGAGCGCTCGCGGGCTGCTCGGCGGCGCCGCTCCTACCATCTCACGCGTGCCGCACGCGGACGGGTCGGCGATTCTGGGGCGTTTTCATTCGTATGTTTTTAATGATTGATTTTTTCGTGTTTCTAGGCGCGTCAACTGCTTTGGTCATTAGTCCCGTTAGTGTAGTGCATGTTTTTTCTCGGGAGATGGCGGTGATCGTCCCCCGCTGCATGGCGAGATCCGGCGCCGACCTACTGTCGGCTAGTGGGGTTTCCCCCTAACCAGGACTCTCCCACCAGCGGGGCACCGCCCTAGCCGGGACAAGCTCTAAGCTCCCGTCCGGTCTCCCGGAATATGTGGTAGTGTAGTGCATGTCAGTGTAAGTGTGTGTGTGTAAGGGGAGAGGATAGGACAAGGAAGAGGAACGAAAGATCGCGTGCGGTCCATGGCCCGTTTGTTAGGGTACGGCTCCGGCATTCGCCTGGTGTTGATCGGAGAAACCACGGAAAACTACCGATCAGAGCAGCCGGCCTCTAGAATTCTCCTCCAGGCAGCGACTGAATTCGACCTAGCTGAAAAGCTAGTGTCGAAAATCATGCCGCCGTCAGGACTCGGGCCTAGGACCTCCCGGTCAGAGGCGCTGCATTTCATTTGTATGTGAACTTTAACTGTTTGCGTGGGAGAGTTTAAAGCGTTGGCGAATGTTTAAACCGATGATTTCAAGAAGGACCTACATACGTGGAGTCTACTGCCTCGTGTTTTTATGCACAATACCGGGTTAGGTGGCTCAGGGTATCAATTGATGACACTGCAGTGCCCCTTTCACTCCGTGTTGGAAACACTAATCAATCAATCATTTATGCAGAACTTTCTACTTACTTGATCTTACAATTAGTATCTTCTTCGTTCTCTTCCTTCTGATGAAGCAGTTTTCAAGTTCTGCTGTTCTTTATGACTGGTATTATTACCTTCACTGATTTCACTCCCGTTGTCGTTGTGAAATTTCCTGTAAGAAACTATAAAAATGAATCAGAAAGTGGATGCTAGTTTCTTGTTTTAGATGCAATGCTTGAACTTGATGTCACGTGATTGTCGTTGCTTAAAAATATGAGGCACATATTCTTCGAAAACAAGTCCGACGTCATGAATATTCACGAGAAGTGATTTACTTCCTCGTACGAATCGTGTCATCAGTCACGCCATTGTCATCTCTCGTAGTGGGACTTTCCTGACAGTAGAACCATCCTCACTCGTTCCTTGTTTTGACGAACTACTCAACATTTCATACGCCACAATGTTTTTGTCTCTTTGTACTCCGATGTCATCGTTTTCTGGCAACTCTCGCGCGGCGACACCTGAAAGAAGTGCACGCGAACGGTTTGCTCCGCCGAGAGCACGGGTGGGCGGGCAGGCAGGCGGACGAGGGTTCTGTTCCCGGCGGGTGCAGCTGCGGAAGCGAGACGCACTATGACGTCCGACCCCGCCGCCCGCGCCACCGCGCTGCAGTTAAGGATCAATACGACGGGCGTATCCGCGACGCTATGCCGCCTGGCAGGCCCCGCTCGGCCCTGCCCTGTCCGGCCCGGCCCTGCCCTGCCCTGCTTGGCCCGGTCCGGACCGCCCCGGTCCCACGTCTTCTCCGGCGGGAGCGCGGCTGGTCCCCGAAGAGCTAGGGTGCGGTGGCAGCCGAACACGGTGAAATACCGCGACAGATTGGTGGCGACAGACTAGCGAACAGTTGGATAGGACCTTTAAGTTGGGCGCGAATTTTCACGGGAAATTGAACGTTGATGCTAGTGTGCTGTTACAATAAAAATAATATCAATATAATAATAACAACTATAGTTCTGCTGCAGCAAAAATGCAGCTCAACAAAACTACATAAAATGGTTTCCCAAAAGGTACCACGAACACTGCTCAAGAACAACAAATAAAATACTCTCGTATAACACATATATTGTGACAAAAACACTCTTCACAAATACTGCAATAACAAAGTATACTTTTTACGAATGCACAGTACAGCAGTTCTTTACAAATCAATAATGAGATGTACAGTACAGCGGTTGTTTACAAACCAAGAATAACAAAAAGTTACTGATCCATAACACGCGATACACAAAGGCGGGCGGTCTCTTTCTTGGAGCCTTGCTGTCTCATAATGTCGGCTGTGTTGTTTGCTGTAACTCACTATGAGAGTTCAGTCGGTACGCGCAGTATGATAATAGGCGGAATAAAACAATGAAATATTTGTATTTTTTTCATCATAATCAAAACTGTTTCATTGATTTGGATTTTCCTCGAGTTCCTTGGTATCAAACGAAATTGTTGACACCTCTCACACGGACGGATTCTGCAATTTTCTTTCGATTTGTGCATGCATTGTGAATTAGTTAATATTTAAATACTTCCAAGCCAGCCCTCTGTCAATTAGGGAAGGATCGTTGTATACGTAGAATACTTCCCATATTCTTCGCAAGATTCTTCGTTGAATCGAATGTAGTTTTAACAGAGTTCTAAATTTACGTTTTACATCAACGTCAAAAATTTTATAGATGTAATTTCGAGGTATATCTGCGCAAAGGTAATTTTAAAATCAAAACTGCGTCTACAAATAATAATTATTATTAATTAATAACAATTATTATTTGGATGAATGTTGATGCATTAGCAGATTGGGACATTCGCTACTTGTTTGGATTTGTAAATAAAGTGTGCTTACCCGAAGTAATTGGGTTTCTTTCCCGTTTAGAAACAAGCGATTCATTGAAGAACTTGAAGAAATTAAATTTATGAGGAGGCACGAATTCGGAGAAAGAGTGTCGAATCTTCGGTCTTTACGTGCATTCTAGTGCTCCTGAACAAACGGGGAAAAAGACGCTACGGCACGCGAGCTGGCTGCAATCCCACTCGTACTTTCAACTACCAGATCGTTAATTTTACGCGACATTTGCCTCTAGAACCGAGGGGTTCTGGCCTTTGAGCCGACAGATGGCTGGTCGTTGACTTGTCCCATCCTGGCCACGTTCGGGAACGACAATTTTCAATGAAGTTTCGTTTAGTCTACACTCCTGTGGAGCGACGGTCCTTTATGTCGCCCGGACAAAGCAGCAAACCTTTGAGGCGAGAGGATGGGCGGTGTCGTATTGCGCGCGGTGGGTGTGAAGAACGTGGAGACTATTACATTACATTACGTTTTATTTTTGATTTTATTTGTGCACGAATCACAAATTGCTGTTGCTGGATGTTATTAATGACGTTGTCCTTTATATTCACGGGTCGATGACTAACATGAGGGTGAGATCATAATATTGGCTCCCCCCATGAAACATTTTCGGAATTGACTTATATCTTGTATTTTGTTTCGAACAATGTCTGTTCACATGTAAAATGTTTGTTGAGATGTTTAAAGCATTGGAGCATTTTATGATGGTTGAATGCCATATTTTATGTGACTAACAATCGATGGATGACTTTCATTTGCTTCTAGATCAGAAGGCTATGTTTAATCCATATGGATGGAATGGACATAAAAAAAACTATTATTGGTTTTTTTCATATCCATTCTATGGCAAACTGTTTATGGATATAAGAGGAACTTAAATCCATAAAATTGACTTCATTACCAAGAGAATGCAGTCAAGCCTGAAAAAATCAATTCACCAAATTTTTGACTCTCAATTACAAGCCAGAAATGAAAAAGAAAAGAAGGAAAGAAAAAAAACTTGAGAAATTGCGATTTGAGACTTATTTTTATATCATGATGTAGGGAACCAAACCGAATTAGCTATCGTGCTCAAGCAATAGTTTTCATTACAATAATGTTCGTTCCAGTGCATTAGTGACATTTACTGATAGTGTTCTTGTTAAATAAATGATTATGGATCAGTTGGCACTACACATTCCAATCCGGATGGAGCTTAAGATTCACAGACCCCGTCAGTCTGCCTTAGATCGGGATCTACGCAGGCAGTGTGCGACTCGGCAATTACTAACTTCACAACTCAGATGTAATTATAACATACGATAAACCCTCATTAATTAGCATTCCTTGGCATCTCGAATTTTATGTATCTCCGCCACTTTCATTTTGCACACATCATTCGGTATCTAGAACTATGATTAGTTTCGATATTTCTGTTTCCATGCTGATTTAAGCTAATAATTTTTCGATTACGACACTTATTGCATACGATATGACAAAACCTTCAGGTTATCCGCCACCGCCGCCAGTGCTATTGATTCGAAATTTCGCAATCCCTTACCGCATCCTATGAAGACGCGGTCTCGCGGCTGCAAGGTCGGGAGGTAACCTTCGCGTCCTCCCATCCCTTGCTAGCGCGGCGGACTGCCGGGATCCGCGTTGTCTTTTCACTTACGGATGACGCCCGCGGCGGCGGCGCGAAGCGATAATCGTCAGCGGGAAACGCGTGTCTGTACCCCGGGACCCTGCTATCTCGGGGGCGTGCCCGGCCCCCGTTGCCACTCCCTCTCGCGGCGCGGGACGGGGCGGGGCGGGGCGGGCGGCGCGGCGCGGCGGCGAGGCCCGGCAAAAAGCGCGCGTGCGCTCTGGGAGTTATTTCGGGGGCGAGCGCGAGAAGAGAATGGAGCGATCGCGTTGGGTGAATGGGAGAATTGTGCTCGTTGTGAATGTAGCCAAAGTGTGGCGGTGGGCTGCTTTTAGGTGTAGTGATGTAATTGATGAGGCTCAGATATGCCTACGCGTGGAGAAATTTTTGGGTTGTACGTCAGTCATGGCGATTACCATTTCTTTCGCCCGTTTTTGTGGAACTTTGGTTTTGTAATTCTTACACTAAACGTCTTGTTTCTTTCATTCTCGTTGTACATACTCCATTCAACTGTTGTGTCCTCTCGCTTTCCGTGTGTCGATTCCGCGTTCCGTTGCATTGCCGATCTTCTAGACCTACGTCCGTTCGAATCTCCCTACTTTGTCGTCGCACTGAGGTCTCCATGTGTATCGAAATGTAGCCGAGCCGGAAGAAAACTCTCGTTACTTTGAAAACACTCATTTTCCAATTGTAATAATATAAGCCATCCTTATTTCAAAAGTGACGTTATTCCTCTTCGGACATATACTGTTAATAATTTCACCCGTCAATAGAATTAACGTATTAAAAATTATTGTTGGAATAACAGGTATTTTAATACAATAAAATGTGAATTTATGCTAACAACAAGAAGTGGGACTTCGACAAGTTTTGAGTACACTTGGACGAGCAAAAGTATCGAGTCATTCGTTTTTTAAGCGAAACGTCCCTGAGCTGAGTCTTTCCTTCAAAACATTAAAAAAAAATCCAGGTGAAACATTCGCAAAGTGGATTTTGAGTTTGGCGCCTCGTGGTGACATCGACGTATAGAGTTCGTTCGTCTGCCCACCCTGTACCCCCTGGGCTGTTTCCTGGCTCCCGCCCCGCCCCCCACCCCCTCCCCGCCCCGCCCCGCCCCACCCTCGGCCGCGCGCCGTGCCCGTGCCGGCGCCCGCCCGCCAACAGTGACCGGGGCACCCGGAACCGGTCTGTCGGAATGGAAACGCCGCTGAAGCGCGAAGGCCTCGCCCATTGTAGCGCGTTCCGGTCAGGGGGCGGCGGCGGCGGCGGCGGCGCGTGCGCCGGCCGCGCGCTCCACGCGACACCGGCCGGAGGCGGAGGACACGCACGAAGGCGAAAAAAGGAGGAAGAAGAGACGCCACGTCTCGTGATTTTTCACGAGCCGTCCGGAAGTTCACGGAGCAGCGTTTCGAATCGAGTGGAATTGGGCTTCGATTTAACTCGCGACTCGAACTCTCACTATTCCAATATATACTTAATTTGAAATTCGCGCGCGATGGAAATGATCGACAAGTTTTACGCGACTGACTTATAATATTTTTTGACTAGCTGTAATGTGATCCTTTTTCCATTTCCCACATCATGGTTATACATGCATGTAAGTAATTTTTACTTTCTTGTATACATATGTACATTTATATGTAGAATATGAAGTTATGTAATGCTGCGGAAAATCGATTTCGAGATTTCAACGTAAATGCACGTTTTGGGGTACCCTGATACCGAAAAAGTGTGGGCTTCTTTTTTTTCAAAACGTCCGTCCGTCTGCCTGTCCGTCTGTGAACACTACTAGCGCCTAAACCATACGTAGGATTTTTTTTCAAAACTGAAGAACCTCCTGTTCGTTCGGCTCTAGTTGAAGCTTTGAAATTTTGAAAAAACATTTTTTAAAATTTGGGGATACTTTACATGCAGTCCCCAGACATTTTCAAAATTTTATCAAAAAAAGACACCAATTTTTTGAAATTTCTTGTTGAAAATAGTAAAATACACTTAAAAAGGTGGCGTAGGTCCGATTTTCACGGTTAACTCTGAATTCTCGAAAATTGCAAAAGTTTGAATTTTATTCGACGTTTCCTACAACTACAAAATTCATGACAGATTTTTCCTTCAAATGAAATTTATTGTCCATAAATAGTTCTTTAATAAATCCCATCTAACTTTTTTTGAAAATGTTTGTAGTTTTCGTGCAATAGTGCGTGCAATATTTGCAATTTTAAAAAATAACCAAAACAAGATTTTCTCTAAATCGACTCCTAATTTTTTCTTTAAATTTTTGGTAGGGATAGTGCCAAATGAATGTGAAACGATGACATGAAATGAATACGATGACATAAACGCCATATTGCTCAATTTTTTTTTCAAAAATAAAAAAAAAATGTACTTTTTGTGACTTGTCTCCTACGTCGGTAATATTTACATTACAGGTGATTTCTTCACGTTATTGTACTTATAAGTGCATGCAAATAATGTCAAATAAAGTTTCTCGAAAAGTCAACAGTTTTCTTTTAAAATGAGCTCAATTTCCGCATTTTCAGATTTGCTCAAACGCCATTTTCCCAAAATTGGCTCCAATTTTTTTCTTAAAATTTTTTCCAATGGATAGTGCACCTATTAATATTGCGTAAAGTTCATTTTCGTGTATTCTTTTGTGTTTTTCAAAAATTACACTTCTTTTTAAATATCTCTCACGCCGTTAATATGCACATGTCCATCGATTTTATACATTATTGCATTTGTGAGAGGAAGTGCATCAAATGACTTTAAATGAAGTTTTTCTAAATCTCAATAGATTCCTGTGAAAAAGAGCAAATTTCGCGTTTACAGTAATGCTTAATCGCCATTTTCTTAAAAACGGCTTCAAATTTTTGAATGAAATTTTCTATTTAGGACAGGTTTCACTTTTCTTTAATATTCTGGAAGTGATATTTCGGTTGTACAATTAGGAAAGCAGAAAGGTGAGAAAATATCAAAAAGTATTTAGGGCGACGATAGATGGCAGCTGGTCAGAGAATGGAGCAAGACCTCAACGCCACTTCACGCCAAGGAAATTAGAAAAATTTACCCCAAGAAAGTCTGCGCCATTCTGTAGCACCACTAGTTAAGTTTCATGTAAGAGACATATCACTTTTTGTAATGTAGTGTTAAAATTATCAGTCATTATGCTAATTTTGCCATCATGCAATTAAAAATATAACCATTACACAAAAAATATAACTAATACACGAGTACTGAAGGACTCTTTACTGGCCCTCAGTAATTGTGTTAATACAGAAAGTTCGAGTACTATAATCGGATGTTTCCATTACGTAGTCAAAACGAGAATAAATCAAGAACTTACTAAGCTGCCATTTACTAAATCTGTCCTTGACGAGAATCCAAGCCACAACTTATGGCTATGAAGCTAGTTCCGTAATCGCGAGATCTCGAAGTACCGCGATTCTATCCGTATGTGGAAAAAGTAGTGGTACTCAGTAGTATTCGCTGATGGTGTTTCAACTCTCTACCGATTTGTTTTATAGCAGTCAGTTTCTGTTTCGTAATTTGTAGATATTCTGAAGTTCGTATTCTCGGTACTCTCGTGGAAATTCTTCATATTCCAGACGCAACCGTTGGCTATACCTGATTTTGAAAAAGGTGGCTCACCCATCTGTAGTGGGATCTTCTGCCCACGGACCCAAATCGAGTCTCCGTGGATGAGAAGCACGTGAACTTCTCTAACACAGTCGATACGTCTTATTCCTGTATGCAAACGTCAATATATGAGCAGAAAGTATCTTGCGACTTTTCCATACTTTTCCATGCGGGCGACTCGCGCTTCAGCACAAAATTCTTTATTGCCCAGAAAACGAAAAAGGCTAGTTTATTGGAGTGCGGACACGAGACTGCTATCTTCCACAGTTATAAACTAGGGCCGTAAATAGTTCAGTGCGAGTTTTTAATGCCGCATAAAACTGCAAGAGATAAAACAATATGCTTGTCGGCGATGCAGTTTTCTTCTGACTACCACTCTCAGAGAGTGGGAGCTGACTGCAATTATTAAAAGTACTGACGTAGAAAGACTTTTTCTACATAAGTTGATGGCGAATTTTTTTGTCTTGATAGTATGGTTGTTTTGTGTTTTCGTGTGTTAATTATTTCTTAAGCATATGCTCTTTTTTCTTTTTAAAAATAGTCTCAAGAATATATTTTCTTTGTGCTTCATTTGAAGAGGGAAAATGTTACATTTTTGCGTAAAACAGTGTAATAACTCAGTATTCTCTGGAGATAAATTTTGAAACTAGAAAATTCTTGTTGGATGTGGCTCTCAAGAAATACTTTAATCGACATCGCCTGTTGTTTTAGTGCTTTGCAGTTATGTCGGACAGGTTCATTTAAAATGTTGATTGCTAAATCCACTTAACCTGCTAAATCCACGATATAGTTGAGTTATATATTAAGTATTAGCAACCCTTGTGGAGTATGGGAAAAACTGTCTTCTATCATAGGACGAAAAGTCGCTCATCATATGTCAATGCCTTTGTGACCGCATGTCTCATACGTCTCTACCCCAGATAAACTGCTCTTTTTAGAAATCCATAAAGTTGTAAACAGCTCAGAATGGAACAGAGAACATGTGTCAAGAAATTATCGCTTGGAAACATTTTCTCATTCTGTCAATGTTGTGGCGTTTTAGTCGTTTCGTCGGTGATAACCAACTCATTACACACACTCGTTCAGTCACCCTTTTTGTAAGGTCAGCAACCTTATCCGTTATCCAATGCTCTTTCGTTTCCATCGACACAAGTAAATGAAATCGTTCGTATTTGGTTATAAAATATGGCTATAGCTTCGTGCAGCACATGTTAACTCATATCAAAAGCTTACTATAGGGATACGTAAATCCATCTTTAGGGGGGAAAATCCAAGATTTGTTGTTCATTAAATACGGTGTAGGTTTAGTATTCTTCCGATTGAAAGAAATGCCGATGAAGATAATAGTTCTATAATATTTTGGAAGGACTCACCTGCGTGATTCTCCTCAAACTACTCAAAAACTTTACGATTTCACTTTGTTGGTACTTTCAGATCGCCAATTTGTATAGTTTGAATATTTTAGTACAAAAAAAGCAATTTTGACAAATGAACAAGGAAGCGATTAGATAAACGCAAATTATATAATATTAAGATTAATGTTTTGTTCGGACTTCGCAGACTCGTTCATTACTATCCAGAAAAATAACGATGTGAAGAATATGTAAAAAATAAAAATAAAAATATTGAAAGGAAAATGAGTATTATGCCATGTTTAAAAATTGCTTACAATCATAAGGTCAATGTTTTTTTTAATATATGTAAGAACGTATTGTTTCCTTTTTTAAGTTACTGATAGATTCCGTCGCAACCTATCGTCCAATGTTAGCAATTACTTTTTATTCTCTAAAGGCTATTGCGTTGTAGTCATCGCCTTTTTATATTTATTGGTACCCGATATCCGAGATCCTTTTGCAGTTCATGAACTGTCTTATTTTCGGGCCTATTTCTTTATTAATAATTATTCCTTGAAGAGTATTTAGGAAAAAAATTAAAGCGAACTGCCTCTGTCAATTATCGCCTTGATTCGCTTTGAATTTTCACGTATGAAATTAAGCAGAGCGTGTGCTTCTCAACCTTAATTCACGAGAATCATCTTCTTCGAAGAATAATCGTAATGTAATAACAATGTTGGTACCTCACAATAGAGCATTAAGAGTCAGCTTACTCAAGTGTGGTGCACCAGGAAGCGTAACGACCGGGGTTTGAACTGCATTCCTCACCCATCCAGGAGACTACGCCCCATTCATACCTCGTCTCCTCCTTCTCGTCCTCCTCTCTGAACCTCTCCATAGCGTTCCTCCTCCTCCTCCTCCTCCTCCTCCTCCTCCTCCTCCTCCTCCTCCTCCTCTCCCGCATTGCGTATCCTGTGAAAGGGCGCATAATCTTTCCGCCGGTTCTTTATGGTGCATTCGCTTCAAAGCCGGGAAGGGGTAAATATACGTTAACCCTTTGTGCATGGCTGGAGAGGGGTCACACATAAAGGCCACCAAAATCCGCGAAGGAAAAAAAAAGAAGAAAAAAAGAAAACACGACCGAAGGAAATCAACGTCCCTGATGCTATTCATGCCACCGAACTGCCCCAATGCTCCACACGCGGCCGTGCCCACCCATACGGAGACACGATCGCGACGCGATGGATTCAGCCCTGAGTCGGCATCCTTGCGAGCCTTCGCCTAATCTGGAGAGAAAAAAAAGCGGTAAAGCAAGGGGGTAGACGGAGGTGAACGCGGGTGAAGGAAGGAAGAGGAGGAGGTGGGGGGAGGTCGACTCCCTGAGGGGCGCCCTTTACCCCATTTCAAGATCCTGCCCACTCGTATTTCCAGCGCACCCCTGCGTCCCCCCGGGCGATCCCCTTTCACCCTTTGTGACCCCCTCCCCCCTCTTCTTAGATGAGACCTCCGACTCCATAAAAAGCGCCGCGCGCCGGAGTTATTTCATTGTCTCGTCGACGTCTCCCGGGAAAATTTTCATAATAGAGATTAGAATTCTTCTTGATGACTATTGTACGCTGGTGGGCGACGCGAAAGTTTACTAGAGGTCGGTCTGACTGGATGAAGAACGTGGATTTCTCATCCGACGCGGAGGATTGGTGTTTTTTTTTTTTAATTTTTTTATTTTTAGTATGGATTGAGAGAAATTTGCATTGAGCTCCCCGCTCAATGAAACGTTGGCCGTCGTGATAATGGCTTTCAGGAAATTTCTAGACGTATCCCCAGGATTTCTTCCTAAGAAACGACTGTTTCCCCACTGTCGTTTATGAATAACTTATAAATATGGTTTATCTAGAATCCCTCCCGCCTTTTTTTGCCTTGATATCAGACCTACAGGGTTCGCACTTCGTAGAGGCTTCTAGTTTGTTTAATGTAGCGCTGACAGCTGCGGCAGCAAACGTAGAAAAAATGGAGGACATTAAAAAAGCGGTGCACAGATTGGAAGTATGTTTACTGTATTGATCAGTGAAGAAAGAGAAGCGGGAGATGGCATGGTCGGGAAGGGGAGAAAAATTTTCCTCAATTTGCGAACTTTTCTTTCAGTTCGTTTACTAACTTTTAACGCGCATATTAGATTTAACTTCACTAACTTTTGTCTTCATTTACAAAGTATCTGAAAAATAGTGTCATAAATTGCAGTTCATTTTATACTGCAAATTATAACGCATCCCATTACCCAGATACTCGGTGAAATATTTTAGAGATGGTTTCATTTTTTATTGAGTTTACTTCAAAAGAATACATGTATAAGAATGTCTGAAACGAGAGAATATTTTACTTAAATTAACCTAAATATAACACATTTTTGTCGTATTATGTTTTATATTCAACTTGTTATTGGTTTCCTCTTCATATTGTAATACTCAGTAGATGATAGTATTCTTCGAAATTATGTTTTATTTCATTATCTGCATACAGCTTTGCAGTTCGTACTCACTACTTGTCAGAGCAAATTACATTGGCGTTGGTTGTAGAATCTACTTGCGTACAATACTTTCCGTTGGAAGCTAGACGGTGCCACTGTTAGTCCGCGGTCGTTTCGAGAAGGGTTGTAAGGGGTGCAGCGGTATAGAAATACCTGCATCGAACCAGAAGTACGATTTATTTGGAGAGGTCTTCGAACGTTCGGCAGCCGTTACCTGTCCAACGGATCTCTTATCTCGATGCACTGACATCGCCATCGACCCCGGGTGAGCATTCAAATGCAGGCAAGGCGTCACCTCATTGCCCGAGGGTTCGCCACCACCTTCCCGTCCTGTGGATCCCCGCTCCAAATTATCAAAATACACATTCTCAGCCACTCTTTACGTCCCCGTCTGCAGAAATTCTTCCCTCATTTCGTTTCTTCTCTTTGTTCACCCCGAGTTCGGGTTTCACCCTTTCAGGGCGACCGGCAAAAAAGCAGGTTCGCGCGCCGTGTTTCCCAGGCTCTGGGGGACGTGAATTCGAAAGGGGACAAACGCGTAGGGTTGGCGGAAAGTACAGAACCGGGCTGGCATTCTTGCCATTATTTACTTTGCGAAGAAATGTTGCCAACAGAAGTTCCGTATAATTCAAATATGTACTTAAGGAGACATCCGTCATTTATACATAGTCTATTCTGTGTTAATCTCAGAATGTACAACGTTTTTTGAAATGTTCAGTCGCAAAAATTGCTTCTTGTACTTAACTAGTTTAAATGTTTTTACGTGAACTATGTACAGATTTCAGATGTTTGATATTTTAGTGATGCCACGTTGTAATCCAGACGCGTTGAAGTGATTGGTACCGTCTCCAAATATTTAATGAACTTTCATTTATTGAAGAAAAACTACATTTGAAGTCTCGAAGAGTATTACAATGTACTGGTTTTTCAGTAGATTCTCGATTTGAAGCGCTGTGAACTAAAAGGCTGAAAAAACTGCCTTTTCCTAGAAAACTGACTTTTCTTAATTTTCTTAAAAATTAATATATCTGGTTTCATTATTTAAATTTTATGTCAAACTCTTTCAACTCGTTCTAAATCATATTTTCGGATGTACGCTAGGCTGCAACCTAGGTTTCACCAAGTTTGACCTACGATATAAACGGCGACTCGAAACATTTGAGTTAGTACTCAAAATCACATAGAAAACTACCTGAAAATACCTCATGAAAGACACGAAATTTAACTGATTTAGCATTTTTTAAATTTCCCATTGTTGATGACCGCCTTGTTATGCAATAAAGGTCTAAATCAACCAGCGGTGTTTAGCAATCACACGTGCGATCACAAAACTACGATTCAAACGGATCTGACGAAACGAAGTTGGGAGAGAAGAGCCAACGAAGAGAGGCGAGAAGAGCGGAGAAATGACGGGCGATCGGCGGTGAGGAGAGCGGAGCGGGGCGGACAGTCGGAGCGGAGCGGAGCGGAGCGGAGAAGGCGGCAGCTCCGCGACCCGGCCTGTCTGCCTCCGCTGGCTGTCTGCTGGGCGGGCGATGGGAATTGATTCCCGAGGCATTCATTTATTAACGTCTTGCTGCTGACGTAAGCCACGGGTACGGGCGCGAGAGGAGGAAGCGTGACGCGGTCGAAGAACGCAGCCGGAGACCCGCCGGCCCGGCCCGGCCCGGCCCAGCCCGGCCCGGCCTGGCCGCGCTCGCCTCGCCTCGCCTCGCCTCGCCTCGCGCGGAGCTGGATTTTTGAGATGGGAGGGAGGTATATAATCTCGCCTGGTTTGGAAAATCAAAGCTATATACATCAGAAAGATATTTGGAAAGTTCCATTCGTTCGAAAGTTTCTTCCGTATGTTTGGTTAATGCGTTGGTATTGAATTCGGTATCGCCGCTTTTCGAAAAGGTCGTAGGAAATTTAAAGATTGCCGTGTTTAGGTTTTCCACATGCCAATTTAGCGTGTTCAAGTTATTTTAGTTTCACACTAATTTCACCCATCGAGATACTCCCGTCGAGAGATACCGCCTGTGAAGTTATTCATTTGAAGGCACACGACTGGTATGTGCTATATAAATCAGCAACTCTCCATGACCTAACCGTGACCGACTCCCAAGGGAATGGTATTCATGCTTTCAAGTGTTCTTGGCATAATCATAATCGTTTCATTCTAATTCGAACAAGTGACTTGAATTTGCTTCTTTATTAACAAAAGGAAAAAAAGAAAGAAAAGGAAAAGAAAAAAATCTCGCCCACAAAAACAACCTTTTATTACCTTTTTTTCCATGAGTTAGAGAAGTGATTATAGGACTTATTGCCGAGTTTAGAGTCGTCTTGGCTCCATCCGCAAAGTAACATTCTATTTTCCCTAAAATCTTGAGTTGTCCCTCTTGTTTCAAGTTACTTGAAGGGTAAATATTACTATACCATGAGTAATGGAATCTTCCTATAATTAAATAAATGATTTTGTGACCCCAAAGTGGGTTGGAAGAAAGAAAAAAGGTCAACAATCAACAAATTAGAATCCTTATTAGAGAATGTTCTTTTAATAAATATTTATTTAAATGTTGAACTTAAATGCTATGACTGTACATAAAGCAACTGTTTAAATTATATGAGATTTATGTAAGGTTGTTTTAGAACTCTAAAGATGGGAGGATTGATTACAACACTGAAGCAAGCCTTTGCAGTTCCACATTTACATCTAGAATATAATATGCAGGGCAGATTTGTTTGTCCATGGCTGAGTTTCCATTGTCTCTCTCTTAATATTTTAAATCATCCTTTCAATCACTTAAATAACAGTTTACTAAATATTTAAGAATGATGTTTGATAAAATTATTCTCAATGTGATTTGAACTTGTTCTATTTTTCTGAACAGCAAATGTGATGTAATTGTGTATGTAATTGTTAAATGTTTTATGTTTAAAAGATTTCAATAGTACAATGTTTTTTCTTTACAGGCTCTCCTCTACTTGCTGGTCATCGGGTACCTACAATGAGTCCAGCTAGAACTGAACTGAGTCCCAGCAATACCGGCAAATCTCCAATTCCAATTGATTACTCACGCTATGTGAAGCGGTTCAGTAGTGCACTTGAATGTGGCAGCACATATTGCAAGGATCTGAATTACAGGTTATTATCAACTTTCGCTTGAATTTTTGTGTACAATTCTACAATATAAAAAAAAATTGAATTATACATATGTATTAATAGAATGAGAAAATCTAGATTTCTTTCATAATGATTTTTCTGTATTACAGAGAACACTTTCACTGTCTGGACTGCAACTCGAGAGTATTTGTAAAGAAAGAAGAAATGATTAGACACTTCAAATGGCACAAAAAACGGGATGAATCATTACAGCATGGCTTTATGAGATATTCTCCCATGGATGATTGTTCTGATCGCTACCAAGGTTGCAGCCACAATCGCAAGCAAACACATTATCATTGCATAAAGGTAGTAGTATTTTATATTAGTATTATTAAGAGTGTAGTATTCTATATAATAGTATTTTGTACTTAGTGTTTATGACATACTAATTTCTTTCATAATTGATTCCTGTAGTTATCATTAAATATTAATGTAATTACATTTCATTTTTAGGAGGGATGTGACAAGGTTTACATTAGCACATCAGATGTCCAGATGCATGCCAATTATCATCGGAAAGATTCTGCTATAATTCAAGAAGGTTTCCAAAGATTTCGTGCAACAGAAGAATGTGGAGCCCAACACTGTGCCTTTTATGGACAACGTACAACACATTTCCATTGTCGTAGGGATAACTGCAAATATACATTTAAAAACAAAGCAGACATGGGTATGGGTTATTTTTAGACTTAAGAATATTTTTGATACATCGATTATTATTAATACATGTCTTGCTGGCAAAAGCTATTTAAAATTACTATTAGTTACTTTTATATCAATGTTTATCAATAAAATGGATCATTGCATTCTAAATTTCATCGTATCTCTCAGCATTTTAATCAGTATTTGAAAGGCCTATTGGCAATCAATATATAAATGTATATTTTGATTATTTAATATTTATTTTTTTCATATAAATACCTAAAGATTATCTTCTTTTAAAACCTGACTTCATATTTCATATTTTATTTTCCAGAAAAGCACAAGACATATCACATCAAAGATGAGCAATTAAGCCGTGATGGCTTTAAAAAATTCATGAAACATGAAAATTGTCCTTTTGAAAGTTGCCGCTTCTCACGTGTGTGCAACCATATTCATTGTATTCGTCCTGGTTGCAACTATGTCCTACATTCTAGTGGCCAACTTTTTAGTCATAAAAGGAAGCATGAGAGACAGGACTCTGAAATGGCTTATCGAAAATTCAAATTGGCTCAAAGTATGATGAAGAGCTTCAGTGAAGCACAATCTCCATCACAACTTAGTCCAAATGTTCTGCAAGCCTTCAGTGATCAGGTAATGACCATATCACATTCAAACCAATGTATTATTATATACCATACTTTCACAAATAGGTTTTAATTTCCTTATATTCTTGTTTCTTTCCGGTAAATTTAGTAACTTATAAGTCATGGAGTGTGGACAAAAGTTGTCATTGACAACAAAACTACTGACACTAACCTATATATGAAATATTTAATTTGTTGTGTTACAATTATTTCTTTAACATTTCATTGTTGGAAAATTAAATAATTTACATTTCTGTCATGTTTTACAGCTCAGTCAACATCCAGATGGTCCTCTTGGATCAATTCAAACTTCTGTAATTCAACATGGCCCTAACTCTAGTTTGTCATCAGTTTTATCTGAAGGCCAACCCCATAGCAATGGAGAGGCTCCCAGTGATCGAGATGAAGTGTCTCCCATTATGAGCATTATTCCTCCACAGTTTACTCCTAAATATGGACAACTTATGGGAGGTAAATTCCATTTTCGTTCACAAAATCATTAACTGATGGCATTTGCTTTATGTTAATCACAGAAATATTTTGATACTGTTCTTTTCCATTTTTCATAAATGAAGTATAACTGTTATATATGAGAATTCTTTCAGTACACTTCCTTCATTTTCTTGTTTTTTCTTTTTCTACTGTATTGTTTTAAACTATTCTTTTTATGTTGTCTTGGATCAACATTTCATCAATTTGTTACAATTAATCAAATAAAACATTTTTAGGAGAAGGAAGGCTTAGTCATCAAACCCCGCCTGCGTATCTAGTTCCATCTCATGAGCAAGGAAACATGACAGCTATGGATCTAAGTAGTGATTTCTCTTCACCTAACTGTACTCCATGGACATCAGAGGATTTCTGGCAGAAATATCTGACCCGGTATGGACCTGTAGAAAAGTGTTCTGGTGGCAGTCAATGTGAGCTTATTTTTAAGGAACACTTTCACTGCAGAGCGGAGAGCTGTGAGATGACCTTCAGGTACAAAAAAGAAAGGGAAAAAAAAAAAAAAATAGATTAACTTTGTTTTCTTTTATGAACATAATATTAATGAATTTTTTTCTGAATATAGGTCCATGGATGGAGTCAGGGAACATGCACGCAACCATGAACAGCAAGAGCAAGTGAGTGAGGCATTTTATATCACAGTTGAGGGTGGTCAAGATGGTAAACCATGTCAGTGTGAAGATGATTGTCCATATCAAGCTAAGGAGAAACACTATCACTGCACTTGGGTAAATTACACATTCTTTGTTGAAACAAAAGTGTAATATTAACAGCAAAATTATAATTGTTATATCTTTTTAAACTTGAATTTATTTTAATAGGACAATTGTCGAGAAATTATTCTACCTTCTGACAAACCATTCCGCCGCCTGGACCACTACAAAATGCATGAATATTCACGAAAACTCAGTCTTACAAAAGACCCTCTCACTATGACTCATCTTGCAACTTCCATTGATGGCATGTTTAGAAGAAAACGGGGTCGACCTCCAAAAAATAGGGTAATTGAGGTGTGTATGAAGTTATTTTAAAGAGTTATTTATTATATTTTAATTGGTAATTGAAACTTTCAGATGAATTGTTTTTTAAAAAGTTAAAATGCATTATAATATAGAATATAATGTATTTTCTTACTTAGTATTCAATTTTAAGTAGTACTTTCATAGATATTATTCATAATAGAAAGTTACTGTGTATACAATTCTATTTTATATACTCTGTCAAGGAGATTAATTTCTTAAGGTATCACCATGTATTATTCCTGTAGTAAAATATTATTTCATCTTTCCTTTCAGATTTGGAATGATTATGTAAGTTCTTTTTTATACATCTCTCATTTGTTTCTCTCCTGTGTGTTAGTAACATGACTACCAATACTTTCTTTTTGCTTTGTGGTAAATGGTGATTTGTGCATGACAGCATGATAAGCATGATTATAATTTGACCTTATGACATGATTATGACAACATTCTCAAAACTCACAGATAAACACATAAAAAATAATTTTTAAAAGAACAGACAAGTAGGCAAAATTGTAAACAGGAACTTATACAAATAAATGGGGAAAATTTTAAAGAAAGACACAATTACTGCACTTGAGAGAAGTGTGCATAACTTTCAGTTCTCAGTGCAAATGCTGTGGTTATTTAAAAGAAAATTTGTTCAATTCTTTCTTTTCATAAGTTACCATATTCAAAAATGCAAAAATCCTGACAACCTTACTGCTGTAGATAAAACTTAATAAATGAGAATAAAACATTGTTCAAAATTAAGTCCTATTTTTAAGCTGTTTTGGGAATGTAGGCGTTGAAACTAAAGCAAGGAAAACATTGAACCATAAGTGACATACAAGCAATTAGTTTTTAGCCCATGCATATTTAGACTAGACCTCAAGACCTGTACCTAAAATTAAATTTGATCAAACAAGTTTAAGTTTTTTAATAAAATCTATACTAGCCTATTTCTTTCATTGATCCATAGAGCCTGTATTGTTTATTCTAATCCAAGACTTGTTGCAAAGAGGAAATACCAAATAAAATATTCTCTGTAAATAGGGACATGAAGATAAAGTAGAAATTTTAAATTATGTTCTCTAATGGTAAAATTTATTATAGAAACATGGATAAATGGTATCCCTAATGATAATATGAATTTTAAATGAATAATTACATTAAATACATTGCAAAATTACAATACTTTATGATTAGTAAGAATTTTTTCAATGTGTGTCCCTGCTCACAAAATAGCAAGTAGTTGTCAATAGCTTAAAATTAACTTTCAACTAATTCTAACCTTTTAATTTGTTACCTAATTAATGATGGTTGTATTCTATACTAAGGTGGTGAGTCAATTATTGTTTTAAGACTGGGGAACTTATTCTTTGAATTTACCAAGGGAATGGATATGTTTTACTTTGTTGCACATAGATGTCATAGAAATATTGTGAAAGTGGAATGAGGATAAATATTTTTTCATTTTCTTTTTTGTTTTGAAATGTCTTACTGTTTTCAATTGATGTTGCAAAATCAGAGAGAATGCTTGATAGAAGAAAAATTTTAGGGAATATGTTAAAAATAAAACAAATTGAAAAGTGTTTTTTGATTTTCGTTTTCATGAGGGAAAGTGAACAGAATTTTAAACAAAAGTTTCCAGTAGGGTTCACCTACTTTGACTGGCATCTAAATTGATAATAGTGATTGATTTAAGACCACAAAAATAAATAGTTCAAATATTTATTTATTGTTTTGAATAATATGACAGTGATTCTTCTTAGCCATATTTGGTACTGAAGTATTTGAATATTTGATTTTATAAGTGATAGATTTTGTTGGATGATGTTATAATGAAAATATTTTTCATTTTATGTTACAGTTCTCAGTGTCTCCTGGAGCTGTTATGGATTCTCCTCAAGCAATTTTCACTAGTTTTAAATTACCAAAACCTTCAACAGCATCAGTTCCAGCAGGACCTGGGTTCAGTGGTCAGGGACTGGGTATGATGTCCCTTCCCCCTGGAGAAACTGGTTACAGTTCTGCTCCTTCGAGTCCTGATGAAAGCTCAAAGAGCTCTACTCCTGTAAGTTTTGCCCTAATCCTTTTTCACAGACATTCAGTATAGACCAAACAGGACTTTTAATTTCAGAGTAAAATTAGTTTTTTATGTTACATACATGGAGTGTGTATTGCTTTATAGTCTTCATAATTGTAATGTACTGTGTAATAAAGACATTGGTAACTTATTTAAATTTTTAAAATATATTTCCGTTACATCTGTCGTGATTTCAATATTTAAATAATTTATGAATTTCAAGTGGTGAGGTTTTACAATTCCTTAGTATCATTAATATGATTGTTATTCTATTTTATTCAATTGTCATTAATCTATTTTGTATGCTGATTAGAACTATTCTACATTAATATTTTCGTGTCCAAATGTCTTCAAGTCAAAGACAATATTTGTATTGTGGTTATTTAAACATTGTAGAACTTTCAGGAAATCTAATTAAGATAACTACAAAAATATTTGTTGATCATATTGAATACATTGTAAAGTTTCTGTTCATAAGGAATGTGGGCTGTAAATGGAAATGGACTAACTCTTATTTCGTGTTTCTTTACAGCATCGCATTGATTTGCTTCAAGAAGGATTCTATTGCTTCCCAGAAGGTGCTCCATGTCCTGATGCCCTGTGTGTATATAACTCCAAGATTCAGCACTACCATTGTAGCCAGCCTAGATGTTTTTATGTAACAGATCGTGAGGATATTTTGATCATGCACTCCAAAGATTTTCATGATAATATTGACATCATGGAAGGGTTCCTATTTTTTGACAGAATGGTGGACTGCAGACTACCATCATGTCACAGGTAATATAAAAATATATAAATATTATAATGTAATTGTGATGAATGAGTTTGAGAATAATGTCTGAAGTTTTTCTGTATTCACAATAAAGCTCTTAATATTATTGTTCAATATCTTTATAAATAGCCATATATATTATTCAGGGTAAAAGTTGCCTTTAACACTGTTTCCTCGTGCATTACCTAAATTATGAGATATTCTGTATGCTTATTTTTTACTTTTGAATATAGCTTTTTTTCTTGCAGTTCAAATAAATAACCACAAATTTTACTCTAACAATAATTTTTCCCTTGTCTGCACTAATTTGTAAGCAAACACATTGTAAATAACATTACCTGAAGATTATTTTTGTTTTCAGCAATAAGGTAAATCGACATTTCCATTGTGTGAGGCCTGGTTGTGGATATTCATTTGTTCGCTATTCAACCATGGCCATCCATGAACAAAGACACCGTTCAGAAGATCCCTCTGAAGGAGGCAGTGGAGCAGGTGGTAGTACAACTCCTACTTGTGAATCGCCTCCTTCTGTTCAAAATTTGAAGAAAACTCAAGATCAAGGTAAAAATAATTTAATTTCTCTTTACAGATAATGCAAAAATTGTATAAATGCCTTTTGGACGCTTCAGATAAATAATTATTTTTACATGAAAATTCCTTGAGAAAATATTGATACTGAGTCTGAATATGCATTGAATGAAGGAGCACCTAGAAATGAACATATTTTTCTTCTAATAGTTATCTTCAAGAAACTATTCACTAATATCATATGTTGCAGTTTAGTTTGCCTTTTAACACTTCGACTAAGAAAGTGAATGTATTGTTTTTTTAATTTTATTTGTTTGCTAAAATATAAATTATGACTTTCAGTTATAACACCCATAAAAATTAAAAGTGAAATTGGACCTGATGTTGGTGTTGAAACACCTATGATATCAAGTGCCTCTGTTTCATCTCGAGGTTCTGTGGGTATGTCATCTCCTGAAGGAAGTTCAACAAAAACTACAGGTATGAGGTTTTAAAAATTCTGTATTATCTTGTTCTATTTTTATGTTACATGATTAGAAGTTTTGCATGGTAGATTTCTGGGATCGTTTGAACTTGGGTTATTACCATATTGTTTTCTCATTTGCATGTTTGCTGAAGTATCTGATATGAGACCTGAATTAAAAATGTCATAGGTGTTCATATATATTAAATATTGTTGCCTTTATTTTATGATGTAGTAATTGGCAACACTTTATTTCAATGAAGCCCAATTTAATAATGCTTTTTTGTTTTAAGTTGTTGCAGTCATGTAAAATGTCTTTATTCTGAAATAGCAACACTGTTCTTTTTCTGATATTTTGCAAGTGGTAGGTGTCAAAAACTGTGAATTGCATTTATTGCTGGAAGATGTAATATATCATCTTATATTAATAATTATTGTATTCTGAAATAAAAGACATTCTGTTGTAAAGAAAACATCATTCACAGTTCTAGTGCTAAATTTAAGAGACTATCCAGAAATCCTTTGTACACATAGCGACTTAAAATAATGGTATTTAACTCTCAAATCTAAATTGGGCAATATCATTATGTCCTTAATTATGTAGGTTTGTATTTTTATATTTGGTGTAATTTGCTAAAATATCTTCCTTGTGCTGGTCTAGCAACATTTTGGAAGTCTAGATTTTCTCTTAAAGAAATTTTATTTTTCTCTGTAAGAACATTTTCTAACTTATAATTTCCTTCCTTAAACAGCATTTGGCTTTTCACTTATTTTGTTTTAGCCATCAAGTGCACATCTTCTAAAGGAATCTACATTTCTTCAATGTGTGTGATTTATATAATTAAAATCAAAAGTTGCAATGTTATTGTTAGGGATTAGCTTATGTCTGGCTTCTATTGTCTGAAACAATTTACTGGTTAACTACAATTTATTTGGTGAAGGCATTTTTTTAAGAATTCTAATTTTCACATTATGTAGTACTTAAATTTCAGTAATGTGGAAGTTCCTTCATGTTTGAAAATCAATCACTCAAATGGTGAAAGCATTTCAGGAGAAATGTTTGATTTAGAAGTCAAATCCTCCAATGTTCTGTAAAACGTTTCAAATGAGAATACTAACGATGAGTTAAAACCAATGAAATTGTTATTTGGAACTATTTTGGATTTACTTTATGAATCCATTCTTTATGAATCTACAATTCTTTTAACTACAAGAATGAAATTATTAAAATTTTTTGTTATTAATTTACGTACTCCTACATTTACTATAAATATTTAAGTACTTCTACATTTACTATAAATATGCATGTAATATTGCTATATAAATGTGCACAAATACACACAGTGTACTCTTTTTATTGGGAGTCCAATTTAGAGAATTATTACATCTGTACTTTATCTAATAGTATGGATAGATGAATGTAATTGGTTAGGATGAGAGAGAAATAAACTCTACTTTGTTGCTTTTTGGTGCTATATTGAGAGAGATTCTTTGACATAAAAAAACTAATTTCTCATTTGCTGGATTTACTAAGTGGTCTTTTTAGTCATCTCAAAATAAAACATATTAAGTGCTCTTAGGTAAATACAAAATATGAGTTATGAGGGTTTCCTTGAGTGACAGCAAAAAACGTATATTAAATTTGAAATGTTTGTGTTGCTGATTGAGAAACTTTTATCTAGAAAGTAATTATATTAGAAATTTATCTCTACTCATTCATTATCCAATAACCAATATTCAACATTCATTATCTAATTATCCAGTGTAACACTTTCATTCCATTATTTCCAAATTATTTTGACAATAGAGTTTTTTTGTTTTTTTTTTATGTGTATAGTGAAAGGCTTTGTGTTTTAGTATTTTAAAAATTTTTAAATTTAATCAAGAAACTTTTTTGGGCTACTTTGTTCAGGGAAAGTTTGTTAAGAGTATACAAAGAATTTTTGCGTAAATATTTTGTTAGACTACATATGATTGAAATTTAAAACAATGTGCTAGGAATCTGTGAAACATTTTGCATGAGTAGTATGTTTATTTGTATATTTGAGTAATGCTGCCATCTTTCACAAATTGCTTCTTCATTATTGATATGCCGATCATGGTTATTCTTACTTATTTGTGTTTACCATCTTGAGAACAAGAACAGACATGTTAATTACAAGTTATATTGAACTTTACTGTCAACATTACTTCATGCGCTCAATGCCCCAGAAGGGGCTTAGAAATGTGTTGCAAAGGTGCAACGAATTAAATAAAAAAATTTAAAAAATCCCACCTATAATAAAGATATCAAGTCGTTTTATGAAAAACATTTAAGAATTTTGATGGGCTTTACATTTTTGGTGAGTTAGTTTGTCGCCAGTGATAAATCAGTTACTGGTTTGTACTTTCTCACTACTGCTTACGCAGTAGAGAGAAAGTTATGTAATGCTTTGTAATTCCAATACCATTATAATTGATTTAACAAATCATATAAATACGGTCTTTTCTTCCAAGATTTTGAGTGTTATTATGTAATTTTGTAAATTTATTGTAGGCTTGTAAATTTTAAATGGCAACTTAACTAAACGATAAATTTCATATCACTTGTTTTCTGTTGAATTACATTTGAGAAATTGAAAATTTATGTGTAAAAAAATATTGTTTTTATTATGTGTTAGTTTGGAAAGAAATAAATTTTCTTTTAATGTGACTAATAATGAACATATTTCCGTTACTCTAGCATATTAAATTTTGCTTTCTTGTAGTTGAAGTAATGCCAAAATATCATGAAGTACTTCATTGTGATTGCAAAGTGCGCTTGTGATTTTGTAACAATATTAGTTTCTTAACTCTTGGCTGTCAACCAAATTAGAGATCAAGACTAATGAAACAGTTGTCACTGAAAATCTCACATTTTCTGCAATTGCATGGTAAAATATTACCAAAAATGCTAAGATTATTTTTTATGCTCATTGGTATATTTTATTAGCATTCTGCCTTTCCATCAATCCTTCAATCAGCTAAGATGGGGCCATATATTTTCTCAGTTATTTTCTTAATTTCTGCAGGATAAACATTTTGAATTTATTTAAATGTTGGTGTTGATGGGTTCATTCTTGTATTTCTTATAGTAGATTTTCCTTTCGAGGTTCAAAAAATTGATCTTGTCTTAGGAAAATTGTTAGTACAGTTAATGAATTTCATTCCATTAGAAAATAAATACACCAATACAGTGAAACTTCGATTTTCCGTTTCCCGATTTTACATTTTCCCTGAATTTACGTCTTAAATGAATAGTCCCGGCAAAACATCCATATAAGTAATGTATAAGTTTCCTTGGTTTTATGTTTTCGCGTTTTTACGTTTTCTTCGATTTTGCCTTTGACTTGTGAAGTCCTACTGTGTATGAAAACCCCAATATTAAGATTTTTGCATGGCAAGACCCTTAATTTAGATGGACATTCTGAAAGAAAAGACGTCAATGACAATGTCAGTTTCGGGAAGGGTGGTGGGGATACATATAAATGTTATGTGTTTCACTATTTACAAATCAGAGTATATCTTGGTGAATGATCTGAATTGGTTAGTGGACTAATTTTCCTGGACTAAGCCCACGTGTTTTGTTTCGAGTGTGTTTGGTGAGTTAGTTTGTCGCCAGTGATAAGTCAGTTACTGGTTTGTACTTTCTCACTACTGCTTACGCAGTAGAGAGAAAGTTATGTAATGCTGCGGAAAAAAGCAGAGAATTTTCAGCAGAAAATTATTGCCAGACCCTGGTAATGAAAAAGTAGATAAATCCAGTAGCCAAATTTAGAGGGGAAAAAATCCTCTAAAATGTGGTGTAGCCAGAATCCATGTTTCGAAGGTGCTTGATATCGAAAAATCGATTGACGCCAAACATGTCTATCTGTTTGTGAGCAATGCTAGCGGCTAAACCGTTTAGCCGATTTTCTCCAAAACTGATATTTCCGTATCGATCTGGCTGATGTCTCAGCCCCTCGAATTTGAAACCAACATTGTAATTTTTGGGAGTATTTTATATAAAGGCCCTAAAGAAAGCCTTCAATGAGTTTGATTAAATTTTGTTGTTGGATAGTGTGAGGGACGTTTCAGAGAATGTTGCATGTTCGTTGAAAACTGATTTTTTGAAAATTGCAAAAGTTCAAACATTTTTCAACGTCTTCCTACAAGTACAAGTAGAGTTTTTCCCTTCATGGAATCTTTTCCTTGAAGATAGATTTTGAAATTAATTCATGTACAATTTTTCGAAAATTTTAGAACTTATTGCCTAATTTTGCGTGAAAGTATAGACGAGAAAGTATGTGCTATTTAGCATCGCTAGTTTCTATTAATTTCTTAAAAACCCGACCATAATAATGCATTACTTATTATTTTTAGAATTACAATGTGTTTGGGAACAAAATCTGTGCAAAAAAAAAATAATTTTCTCGATTTTACATTTTCCTCAATTTTAAACTTTTTTTTGACCAGTCCCTAGAGTGACATAAAATAGAGGTTTCATTGGAATCATAACATCTTTAGTTAGTTCCAACTAACTGCATTATTTTTTAAACCCAAATGTGTGTTTGAATTAAAAAAATAATGCAGTTTTGGATATTTGTTTATGCTTGTTTTGCCATCTGAAACATAAAATATTTTCACTGGGAATAGCTCTTTCAGAAAAGTGGCAAATTATATTGGATGATTTTGATTACAAAATATTTCTTATCACAATTTTTTAAAATTATTATTATTATTATTATTATTATTATTATTATTATTATTATTATTATTATTATTATTATTATTTTGCTATGGGACATGCAGCTCTTAGTAAAAAGTTATTGAATTTTTAATGAAATGTGGTTATCGGTTTACTTATGATCGCATGATATGTAATATTTGGCAAACCATTACTCTTCCTCCTCTGTTACTGTACGGAATGTATTCATTGTATTCCCTCTTAATGACAATGCTATACTAAATATTTTGGGGTGAAAGGGTTGGCACTGCACAATAAATGAATGCTTGTGCCCTCATCCTGTGCTGCTTTGTAGTTAATTTTCATCTGTGTAGGTTAAACTCCAGTTGTATTTGACCTCTCATGTTTCTATGCCTTGGTTTTGGTTTTCTCCAGTGGTGAAGGCTTCTGGGACCTTTTATCCACTCTCTGCGTTTTCGTGTGGCCCAGGCCCCCAGGGGGAGAAAGGAAGGATTTCCAAGTCATCCCGGGGTACGTCTCCCTCCCCTCCCTCCCCTCCGGCCATGAATGGTGTGGGCATGCCTGTAACGGAGGCTCTGGCTGTGATGGTGCGAGATGACAGCAAGAATCTGACATTCTCAGGTGGGTTGCAAGGTTGCAATGTAACTGGTTAAACCTGCCCAACCCACTCACTGTTGCCGTTGTCAGTTGTATGTTTGTCTATCCTTGTCCTCATTGCATTGCTTTTCTTCCTATTTGTTACCCGTATGTATGTTTGACATTCAGTAGCATATAGCGTACCTAATTTATATTGTTTCACTTTATTTACATGATTTTTCTTGAATTATATCACAAATTATAATATTATTGTTTTTCCATTCATGAATGTTAGTTTCTACTAGATCGGAAATTGAACTTATTAATTAATATTCTGTTTATTGAAGATTTAATATTACCGATCATAATTTTTGTTATAGAGTACAGTACAAAATAATTGTTTTCTTCCATAAACAAGACACTGGTCTAAATTGCTTTATCTACTTGCTTGTAAATTGATTTATTTCACAAGATATATTTTGATATGACAAGATTTAGCTTACAAGATATATTTTGAGCTGAAGTGATAATTTAATGTTTTTGGAATTTTTTTCTGTGCTATATTGATTTATACTCCAATCTGAAATTATTATTTGTCCTAAAACTGAGAATGTTCAGTATCATGATAAAACATAATGTTTAATGAAAATGGACCCATTTTATATCGATTAAATTAAATGCCTTTATAAGTTTTGATTACAAAAAGGGAACTGAAATGGAGTGAGTGTTTTTACTTGTTTCTCATACCTATTTCACAATTTCCAACCCTCATTAGTATATTCTCTCATATCTTTTTTTCAAGAAATGAGGGAATGCACAAAAGGAACATCAAGTCTTAAAATATTTATATTAACTCTTGTCTTGTCTCAACATCAATTTTCCAAATTTATGTTACTGTACTAGAAAATGTTTACTTTTTATGAATAATACATACTTCTTAATATGAATTGGCAATATACTAGTATTAATAATTTGTTGTAGTATTATAGTCACAATAAAATAAAAAATGTTTATTATATGTTTAAATGTTTTTATGTTGGTGATTACTCCTGAAACAATTGATATATTAATAATTTAAAATGACAATTCTGTTGAATTAAATCATCAGTATTACTGATGATTTAATGTCATTATTACATGACATGAGAAATTTAAAAAATAAAGTATGTTCATTAATTCAATACTCAAAGTATTTTGGAATGCATTTTCACATTCTTGAAGTGCATTTGCATTACTTTCCTGATCAATGCCAATATGATATTTGACATTTCTAGCATTTCTAAATTCAATTGCCAATAACTTTTAAAATATTGTCTTCAGATCCGGTGAAGACTGAACCAAACTACGCGAGTGATGGTTCCCAACAGTCGCTTTCAAGACTTCTGCAACAACCTCAGATCTCCCATGACCTATCTGCTCGACCAGAATGGATGCATCTTGAGAGACACGTACGATATGGAGTGGATCAGTCATGCAGTCGCCCATTCTGCAAACTTAAGCGAAAAGAACATTATCATTGCAATGCTTGCAACCAGGTATGTTATATAAAATTTCCTGTCTTATACAAGAACTTTCAAAGAACTTACTGTTGATGTTAGTTTTGTGATTATTACAATTATCATAAACATTACTTCAGAATTTAAAATTGTAGTCTTTGTGAAAAAAGTTATATAGTAGCTGCTTTATATATTGTAATAATAATTATAACAAATGGCTTGCTGTAGCAAAAATGCATCCGGAAAGAAAACCCGCACAAAATGGTTTTCCAAATAGCATGCACACTGCTCAAGAACAACAAATAAAATACTGATGAATAATAAATTAAATACTTTAACAAAAACAGTCTTTACAAATACTGCAATAATGTAGTATAGTATACATAGATACACAGGAAAGCAGTTCTTCAATACCAAAAATACAATAAACGTTGCTGTTCCATAACACAACATGTGAATAGCAGTTATTTAAAGGCAGACTTGGCATCAACTGTGTCAAGCAGAAAATGCATTGAGTATGAGAATTCAGTTGATACACGCAATTTGAGAATAGATGGAATATCACAATCAAAGATTTGCATTTTTCAGTTAAAATCAAAACTATTTTTGGGTTTTTCCTGAGTTCTGGGTATCTAACAAAACCATAGACACCTCTCAAAAGGCCAGAGGCTGCAAAGTTTTCTCTTTCTCTGTGTGCATTGGAAATGAGTAACATTGTAATACATAATAATAAAATATTTAATATATGTGTAATATAATGATATATAATGTTTTTATTACTTTATTTACTTTGTTTACACCCATTGAGCTCAGTTACTCATCTTTAAATTCTTGATCAGTTAAAAATTCATGTTCATGGCGAAGTGTTTGTTTACTGAGAATTTTCTAAACACTAAATATGTTTGATATTGTTCATCATTATTGTCATAAAAAATCACAAATATAATATTCTTCTTTTGAATTTTTACATGCCATTAATTTCCTTGGGAGTATTTATAAAATGTTCTAAATGTTATTAAGCAGAAAATAAATTTTTGGAAATTGATTGAGAATGTGTATTGAGTTAAAATACTTATTCTTAATTTTATAGGCATTTTCTGAAATTGAAAGATTGCGCCCTCACATAGCAAAACACAGCAGTGGTGCTCTAAGCCCTTCTGTTATCAAGAAAGAGCCTGAAGATAATAACAATGAAGAAAGCAATGATTCAACTGCAGCTTCAGGTTTGTGACCTACAGGAAAATGTATGGAGGGAAAAATTCATGATATTTGAAATCTTAATCTTAATTTTTAATTGATTTGAACTTGTTACATGTTATATTTAGTAACCTTTAAGTAACAGAAACATTTTGAGTCAAGATCTTGAAACAAAATTTCTTTCAAATCATAAATATTCTACTTAAAATATCAGCCAGTAAAACCCAACTACAAGTTGGTAAATAGTATATTTTAGTGTAACATTAGAAAACAGCTGTCAGAGGGTAAAGATTTTTAGATTTTGATACCATTTATTGGTTTCATGAACTACGATCTCAACAGAGAACATCTCAACAAATATAAATATGCATTACTAACCTTGTAATGAGTGCCTAATTTTTGAAGATTAATTGCCCAAAATTATACTTTTAGAGAAATAAAGGTCATAAAAGCATCAGTTTCTGAGCTAAAAGCATGATTATTTGTTAAAAACTTAGAATAGTGTGTTTAACACAATAGAATAGTGTGTTTAACACAATTCAACCAGAAAATTAATTTTTCCAACTTTTGGTGTAGTTTTTCTGTCAGGATCACATGTAGTTATTGATTTACACTGTGCCTCTCTGATGCAACAGTATTTAAAATTAAAATGATTCTTGAAACAAATGTCATAAATGTTGTTTCAAATACTTAAAAGATAATATATTAGAAAAAGTTTAGTAATTATGTTAATCTTTTCACAAGGATGTGTTGAGATTATAGAATGCTATTAAATCATTCTTTTTTAATGACTGTTGTGAAAAATATATCAATAAAAAATAATGTACCTTTTTATTTGGTTTGGTGTATTTTTCCTATTCATGAATTTTAGTGTAATTTTAAATGTTGATGTGGTTTTATAAGTACTAATGTTTTCCAAATTCAATCATTATTTCAGGAGGGCCTGGTATTCCTGAGCAACCCAGTCCAAATTCTGAGATTCCACCTACATTACCACCTAGTGTGCTACAGCCTGGAGTATTTCCTTCCCAGTCCCCTGCAGCTGCTGCAGCTACTTTTAATGCTGCTATGGCCGCAGCTGCAGCTGCTGGGCAACAATTTGCTCTGATTACATCACAAGGTATTCCATTCATTCAGCCTGGAATTCCTGCCATCTACTCTTCTCCTGCAGGTACACAACATTTTTTAATATTATAGACTAAGATGTATAGTAATAAAATGTGAGTTGACAATGACAAGTGTTTTTATTTCAAGAATTAGGATAAATTAATGTCATTACACAATTATTTTATATTTCTTATTTGCTTCTCTTTCAACAGGTTTGATGTTTGCTGCACCTCCAGGTCTTCATGGTCATCATTCCCATCATCATCCTAATGGTTTGTTAGACCACCATTCTCTTTTAGCTGGCGATCCTACATCGTCAGACAAGCCTTTAAGTCTCACAGGACTTAATAAACGACCCATGTCTCCTCACTTGGGGGCACCTGGAGCTCTGGACATGAGTCCAGAGGCCAAGAAAGCTCGAGTGCAAAATAGCATGCGAATATTAAAAGATGAACCTGTGCCTGAAGGATATGTGCGCTTTAGGTAATTAAAAGCTATATTTTAATACTGAAAGAAGATATTTAAATTAATATACATAAATTAGAATTGTTGTAACTATTTTTTTGTTTTCCTCCCAGGTTCAATGAAGATTGCAAGTATCCGCATTGTGGTTACCGAGAACATCAAACCCATTTTCACTGCATGCGGGCTGACTGTGGTTATAGCTTTTGTGACAAGACACGTTTTGTACAGCATACAGCTAGGCACGAGCGCTTAGACACTCTAATGGGAGGTGATTTTCAACAATTCCGAGCTAATGTTGCATGTGGACGACCAGAATGTGTATACACATCTACCCTAGGTAGGTCTTATTTCATACTCACTCAAAGTGGAACAAATTTCAGAGTTTAAGAGTTATTTCAGGTTATTTTCAGAGATAGAGTTTAGTGTTAGAATTCTAGTCATATGCTAATTTCTTACATCATGTATGTGTGAAAATTATGGAGAAAATTGTTATTTGATTTGCTTATTGAAAACTGTTTCTTTTGTCAGTGCTTTTATAATTGAATTCGAGAATGAGAATATATTTTGAAATTGATATTGGTCAATCTTAATGTACATTAAAACAGGATTTTGATTGAATGAAACTCTTTTAAATGTATTACCATAAGTGTACTAATACTATGCTTTTTGTCTTACAGGAGCAATGCAAAACAAAGCGTCTCATTTTCATTGCTTGAAGTGTGAATTTGTCTGTACTGATACCAACAAAGTCGTGGCTCATAGACGTCAACATCAGAAATTGGATTCAATAATGGCTGCTGGCTTTGAGAAATTCACACCATCCCAACCTTGCAGTGTTGAGGCGTGTGCTCACTCAGGGAAGCAAACACATTATCACTGCTTGAGCTGTCAGTATGCTGTACTGGGGCTCTCACAAATGTCTGCTCACAAGTACAGACATATGGAATGACAAGTATCATTAGGAATGTGTGTTTCAAATGCAAATGCAATGTAGCATTTCTCTCAATGGCAGAAAAAACAGTATTTTCTACGAGTGAACAGGATTACATAAACAATTTCTTAACTGTGATCACACCATGTATGGTGTGCAACTGGTTATATGAGCGAAGTGCAGTGTGTAGTGATTGATATGTAATGGAGGCTGAATGCACCTGGAACAGTGAATAAAGTGTGTTTGTGTGAATGGTTCAGTGAATGTAAAGAAACGAAGAAGCATTTGAGTGAAGTGATATTTTATTAGATTGGTTTGTGATAAAGCTGGAATTGTTGGTGTAATTGGAAAGGAAAACCTCATTAGAAATATATTAAATTATTTAGCTACTATGTAAAAGATACAAGACTTTAACAACTTCAATATGCAAAGGAAGTTATCTTCAGTAAACTTTCACAAGATTTAATAAGTATTTCTTTTATACAAATGAAAGATTGTTATGTAGTTCTGTATATAAAAATGTAATTATTGTTTTTTTAATAAGTGAAAGTTAACTTGAATTTTACTATTAACATGATTTGTATTCAACAAAGGAATTTCTATGCTACATCTAGCAGCAACAAAAGCCTTCCAAGTGACTTCTCATTCAGGAAACTGCATTTGCATAAAGAAGTGTAAAATCACTTGACCCTAACAAACATAACTCTGCAAAAGATGTATATACATCCTTACATGAAGTATGTGCAGTTATGTATGCAGGGCTTCCAGAATGAATTCTGTTTCTGTATATGTCTCACAGCATGATACAAGAGTTTCATAATAACTCTGTATAGCTGTGTAATTTTCTAAATACATACATTATTGCATAGGTAAACTGACTGACACTTGGTGTGGCTTCTTGATGTTGATGGTTTCTGTGTTGGACTCAAAAATTTTTGAAGCATGTATCAGATCCCTGAGAAATAATTCTTCTCTTTTAATGGGATGTGTCGCCTTTTAAATATATTCTTAGGGAATTTGTTTCAATTGTGAGCACAATATCTGATGTGGAAAAGGTAGAAGATTTTGGTCAACACATGTGACATCGTACATACTAAATTAAGAAAAATGGTATTACATGAACAAAAAAAAATTATATTTTGCATCTATTGCATTTCTGTGGTTAGCTGTGAAACAGGAGTGACATGACAATAAATGTTATGAAATTTGTTTGTGTTATTGGATATTTTGAAATACAAATCATGTCATTTCTCAGAATTTAAAATTGAGAAAAGAAAAAAATTAGAAATTCTATTACACATGGACGTTCCTATTAGCAGAATGATAATTCAATTTCAGTGGTGGGAATTGAAATTATGTTTTAGAATTCAATGAGTTTCTTTATACTGTTCAGTTAAATTTGTTCAAATTATTATTTTTTCATTAAAGGTCTAATCAGTCATTTGGTAAAACATCATTGCTCTTTGAATGACAAATTTGTGGAAAAACGAAATGTATTTTCTGTACTATGGAACTGCTAACCACAAAATGTTGACGCTGTCATTGATAAAGTAATGATAACAACAATAATAAAATTTTGGCAAGAATAAGAGACCATTACAATTTAACGAAAAGTCTCTTGATCATGGGCTTATGAAAGGTTTTATGTGCCAGATATCATGTGAAATATGGCTCATTCTTCACTTTCTTTTTAATTCATCCACTCATAAGAGTAAAGTCATACTAAATTCTCATTAATCTAATTTATATGCAACATAATGTGATTATTGTTGTAAAGGTGCAATATTTATGAAATATAAAGAAAATTACAATAGTCAAGTGTTTGAAATTCTTTATTGAAGATACTTATGAATTTAATTAAATCAAATGACAGCAACACACTACATGTTAATTGAAACATTCAGGAGGTGGGAGAATTGGAAACAAGTTGCCTAGAGAAGACATTTTCAAGAAAGTGTAGCATTGCTTGTAAATAGTGTAAAGTAGTAGAGACTTAACACACTGCAGGGAATTTTACAAATTCTTTTATCAGAAATCCAAAGTTTTAGTGTGTATGAGTGGCAGAATTGAAGGGCGATATGGTTTTAATAGAATCAAATAGATATTTTAGATGGTAAGAAGAAAAAGAAATACTTGTTTTAAAGTCTTTATTTAGAATCTAGATCTGGTAGGAAAACAAATTTGAATATCTGTTGAGAGTCAGGGTACCATTTTCTCATAGAGAGTAAATTTAGTACCAAAATGTTTTACTTTTTCTACAATAATTCATATATTAAAAATAAAATATAGATAAATTGATTTTCCTTTTACATTTGAAATTATTTTTAAATAAAATAAAAGTGTTTTGCAACAAATGTTTATAGAAAGTAGTGGTCTTATACATGTGTCTGTGACTAGAAAGTTCTTTTGTGGAGAGTGAAAACTGAGTTTTGTGATGGCCTGCAAATGGCAGAAATTATTGTGATATAGTACCCACTATAGATTTTGCATTACTGTATGTGTATAATGTAGCTGCATTTAAACTAGTATCACTAGTGTCTGTTATAGAAAATGTTTTACATCTGTCTGGTTTGATATATGTAAAACTGTACTGTGTAATGTTGCCTATATGTGGCTTGTGAGCATACCTGTAGAAAAAATAAAATATTTTGTTTTTTCTTTAAATATGTGAAAAAGGTATCCAGATTTTCTCTGATGAAAATTTGAGTCAAACATAGAGTTTTATACATTCTGGATCACACGATCTAAAACACTGTCTTAAAACCATGTACAATGAAATTATTTTGTACTCTAGTTAATCAGCAAAACAAATAAAATTTGTGTTGAGAAAAGACATGAGTATAGTAAGTGAAGTGCCATTTAAAGATTGTGTGTCTAAGAAACTTGAGTATAATGAACTAGTGTGATATTTTTTGAAATGAGCCTTGGTGCTCAATAAAAACTTGATTGTGCTAGGGATCATACGCTGTTCATGTCCATTTTCTGAGATCAGAAATTTCTTTCCTTTTGTAGTATTACTAGAGATATTTCACTTAGATCAATTATTGTATCTGCCTTGTATGTTAGCGCTAAAAATAATGAAGTATTTACATTCAGATATTGTAACAATAATAAGAAGTAACATAAGGATAATGAAATGGAAAAATATTTTCATGTGTGCCTTTAGAGGAGACGTGAGGTACTACGAAATTGTATTTCATAGGGTAGTGTGTTTGGGTAGTTAGCAGTTGTGCCTTATAAAATATTTCTGATTATCTTTTTTTCCCACCACCCACAGTAGCGCTTAATGGATTTTACAGTTTATTAACCATATTCAGAAAGTGAAAAGATATGTTAAACTATGAAATATCCTCTGTGCTTCATGTATGTGTCTTGTACACTATACTCACACCTATATGTATGTATATATATATAGATAATATATGTTTGCATATAGTTATATATATACATAAATAAACAAATGAATGAGTAAATTATATACACATTGTTATATGTGTGTATTCACAATAATGTGCGTACATACTAAATATTCATAATTGAAACAAACATGACCACCAAAATACAGATGATACTGAAAAAAGTTTTGCTGATAAAGATAGGAATATATTTCTGATCTGCATAACTTTTTGTAGTTTTCTGAGGAGTATACATCTGCCACATTACGCATTCACTTTGGTGCAGACAACAGCCATATATTTGGTTCATTTTTCTGCATTATCTTTCTTTATATAAACTTTCTTTATTTGCTTTATATAGTGATAAATATGTGACATGCCTCCAGGCTGATCTTATCTGCAGAAATATCACTAAGGTTTTTCCTGTTCTTGATAACATCATGTTCATGTTGTACATAAAGAACTTATGGAAAGGTAGAATGTGAAATATAATTTCCACTATTAGCCACTTTATCCAATTTATTGAATTTATCTGAGCAATCAAATGGAGAAATGAAATGCAAATTAATTGCAGTTTGTCCTGAATTGTCAGAAATTTGAAGAGAGATGAATATGTTGAAGAACATTATTTATGGTTTAATTTTGAGTCGTAGAGTACCGCTTAGCAAATTTCATTTTTATCAATTAGCTATTGATTTGTGACTGTTTACATGCAAAGATAAGTTTCATATCATATGGCAAGTCACATATGTGTTTCAGAGTACTATGGATGCATTGTTTCTTATTGTTGTACAATATTGCAGCTACTGTTATTTATAATTTTTTTTTCAAGCCCTCCTCGGTCATTAAAAAAATTACATACCGTAATTCATTTACATTTTATGTTGTATCATTGTATTTTACACTAGAATGTAAAATATTATTTCCATAATGAAGCACATTACCCAAATGAAATGTATATGAATGGGAATGTGTGAATACTCTCTTGGGCCATTTGGACGTCCAAGTTCTACTTTGTTCAAACGCTCATTAGAATTTATTAAAATGTTCTGAATTTTCATGACGTGTGAAGTTCACAGTGTTTTATGGATGAACTGTGAATGATTTTGCATGGCAAAACGTAGCTTTCCATTTTGTGATGGCTTCTGCTGGTAATAATTATTCACACACACAATTAATATTGATTTTATTTCATTTTTGAAACTGAACTAGATTAGATTTTCAAGCAAAAAAATTATTATGAAAATTATATTTTAAATCTATAAAGAATAATTTGATTTTTAAGATACGATATATTATTCATATATCTCATGTAGTAACAGTTTTGTGTTGAGGCCCCTGAAGTAGGGATTAAGGGATTAAGACTACAAAGAAAGACTATTATACTGTCACATGGTGGTGTTATCTGGCATCAGAGTATCAAGTGAATGCATTGAATTGCCATTTTATAAAAATCAATTTTATTGATTTGTAACTCAAAGGAACATCGTGATTTGAAAAACTAATTACTTTGTTGTTCACTGGCATGCCAATTTTTATAATTTCACAGATTTTTAAACTTTAGAAAACAATGCATTTTCTCTCAATCTAAGATTTCTGAAAATAACAATGTCAGTGCAACAATCAATTTTCATCCTAAATTTTGAAAGTTTGCACGCATATGGGAATTATAAGAAATTCTTGGATGTGCAAACAACCTCTTTTCTAGTCTTTCTAGTAATATTTTTCTTGTAGGCTACATGCAGTGTTTGTTTTATGTTAAATAAATATAATTTTTTATTCAACAGGTAACTCTTACCTGCGACATATAAATGCTTTCTTAGAAGTGAAGCTGAACAGTCTTTTTCATGACTGTCTTATTTCCTTGGTTGTAGGGAACAGAAAATAAATTATACATTTGAAGAATGAATGTATTTGGATGATAATTCTATGACATACTTAAATTAATTATTAGAATCTGAAACTTAAAGGGAATCAACCCCCCCTAAATTAGGTCTAAAAGTGCAATTACTAAAAGAATATGTACTAATTATTTATTAGTGTGCTGCCAACATTCACATCCGAGCCGATAGAAATCAAATTTACTATTACACATTATTTATTTCATTTCAAGATTGATTTTGATAGCCACATCCACAAATGCACAATTGTGCATATTATTGTTATGTGTATATTTAGGAAGATTTGAAAAATTTGACCTCCATGGGACCAAATATGTAACCTAGAGTAACTTGAATTTCATCTTCTGAGAATGTTTCATGAAAGGGGGCATGGCTACATTCTGCAATGCATTATTCAATGAATTATGGCATTATATAAGTCTGACTATGCATATATTTATTTTGTTATATTCATCTGATTTGTTTGGATTCTGTCTCATATGTGTGAATGAAATATATAAATGAATAATCAAAACCTAGTACATATTCAAATATTATATTAAGATTAAAAATTTTGAATAGCTGGCTGATGTTCAAAATCTCTTGATATGTCTAGGAAAATGAAATTTTCTGACAAATATGTATAGTACAAACATGTTTTTATAGTGTGTTATGCTAAATTTTATAGCCTACTTTTTTCCCTTCTGAAAAACTTTACTTAGATATTCATTGAGGGAAATGTTGATTCACAAATTTTAGTGCCTTACAGTATTTTATCCAGTGATTGTAGAAATAACAATAAGAAATAATGACTTTTTGTTAGTCTTATACTCATAGAAAATACAAGATTTTGATGTATTCAGTATTTATTTTACATTTGTCTAGTTCCAGAAGTTTGTATGATCTTTAGTCACTGTCATGACCTATTTTGTTGAGGGACCTACAAGCACAGTTGATCTTGCTGCCTAGTTCTTAATTTTTAACTTCCGCAATGCTAAAATATTAAAAGCAACTAAACTGAATTTTCTCTTCTGTTGCATTGAGAATCACTGTATAAAGAGTTTTTAACAAACAGTATATTTACAAGTATACTGCTATGGAACATTTCTTTTAATTACAGATTATGTTCATGTTATTCATTGCAAGTTCCTTTTAGCCACTGCATATTTTATGTTCAGTAAATACATTTCTTCTTTTTAAGATATTGCTGAGACAATACCACTCAAAAATAAATATTGTGTGGTACTGTAATGTCAAGTAGGACATCATTGTCAACATCATTGTAAAAGCATTCCATTTGCCATATATTTTGTAAAAATCAAAATATATGTAAATAAGTTTGCTCTGAGTATTCTTATAGTTTATTCCTTATAAATAAGAATATAAGGGTTTTTCAACTGTGCCATATGAATGCAGCATCAACGTGCAGAATTTCCAACAAAAATGTATACAAGATTTGCTAGTCTGCACTCTAATATTATATATAGTATACAATTACATAAATTAATAATGATAGGCTTAAAGATATGTAAAAGTTCAAAACAATTCTATGAAGCATGGTAATAAAACATGTCAATTTGTACAAAGATATGTCTCTTTTCAGTCCTTTCATGGTTGCTTGTAATTTCTTAATGTAACATTATTTGATATATTTTATCCACTTACTTTATTATAATCCAATGCATGGACATTGATATAAATAAAGTGCTAGCTGCGGAAGATGTAATGATATTTTGAGTTATTGGAAGCACTGCATGAAATAACAACCCATGTTTGTATTATCTTGTAATGTCTCAGTAGATTTTACTCATTTTCACATTTTCCTTGAAACTACAACTAATAAGTTTTGGAGAACTTACTAAATATATATTTTACAGTCACCAATTTGTATTGGAAAGAAAATTTGCTCCATATTATGACTATTTTATTAATTTTAATATTATTTTATGTATGCACTGAGAAAAAATGAAACAAAAATAATTCACTATAATTGAACTTATATCAACTTTTTTGTGATCTCGTTAGTGGTTTTAATTTCACAGTGCTGTCTTAATGTCCAAAAATCTATTTGAAGAGTGGATCTTACTTAAGTTCCTGCAGTAATGGTGGATGAAAAAATGGGAACATTCACTTTTCATTTTAAGATTTTGAGATTGTGTGATTCTACTATAAACATAAAACATAGATTACCTTCTGAAATATACACTGAATTTCTTACACATTATGAAATGAGTCAGCTCAATGAATTTAAAACTTCAATGAAATCTCATATTTTCTTACCACAACAAACTGTTTTGGAACTTTTGTTAATATATAATTCATAAGCAATGATTGTCAATATAAAAATAATACAGCTCTGTTCCCATTCAGTCAGGATTGATTATATCATGATAATAATTTTATAGCCAGCTAGCACCAAATAGCAATTACTGCTCCAAATTATTCATTTATACACACACACACATATATTATTCTATATAAATATAGAGAGAGAGCTTCAAGATTGACTTCAAAATGCTAAATCAGCATTAATTCAAAACCACCTCATGACAATGAAATCTGATGGGAGAATCTCAAAATCATCATGAAGACCACTAAGTAGATTTTTTCTTTTAATATTTCTTTTAATCTTTCTAATATTTAAAGTACATGAGGTGCAATGGAAAATACTAGAGAGACTGAGAAGCAGTCTTGTGTACAATACACCATAAACAATAGAAAATAAAATGTCATAACAACGATATGTCATGCTATCATAAATGAAACAAAACCAATTCTATATGAAATACATCCAATACATCTATTTATATAATTTGGGTAATGGAAAAAAACTATGTGAGAATCCTAGCATCTAATATCAGCAAGTGGCACTTTGAGATGTTATTTACTGAAGATTTACTAAAATTAAAGAAATTTTTACTTTTATGGTTGAAAAACCTAATAAATACATGTAATAACCACAATCCCTTCAGCAGTAATTCACTTCACTGCTGCTTGAAAATTTTTCTTTTTTCTTTATTCAGTGCATGAATCAATGCAAAGTAGTTCTGTGTGTGAAGCAGCATTTTTCATTGTGTAATGTGTAACTGCCCATACATTTAGCAAGAAATCTTACAAAATCTAAACTTACAAAAGTCAAGCAAGAAAATTCTTAAATATAAATACAAATCTGATCGAAAAGAATGAAACTTTTCCATTATTTATGATACTAATTGCACTGGATAATTCAGTGTTACTTCTCAAACTAATATAACTGATATTATATTTCAAGAAGGGCAAATATATAGAATTATATCTGTTAGCGATTGCACTGTGAAATTCACTGATGTCTCTCAATCTTCTCACTTCCTGTATCATAAAATATGAGAGTTTTATACATTTTATTTCATTGTATTTTTAATATTTATTATATTAGGTTATATAAATTTATTATTGCCTTGAAAATGAAACTCCCTCAAACTCTCATATTTTATATCAGAAAATATTACTCTTTATCATTGTGTGTGATATGAACTGGAAGTCAGTGTTGTTGGTCTGATGTAACTTTTGTTTCTCATGTGAAAGAATTAAACTGTGTAGCATGAAAGGCTCTAGTGATAATGTAGATGTAGCATCATCAGAAAGAAACAAAATAATTGTTTTGTTTGAAATACATAAATATTTCAATGCAGCCCAATAGTGAATGTTTTGAACAGAGAAGAACGGTCACACACATTTTTCTTTCTAAATAGGTAAATTAAATATTTACAGACATACTTTTTAAAACATTGTAATTCACTTATTCTATAACATCTCAAAATAATTTGTAATGAAAATTTTAATGAAGCCTCCAAAAAAGTTAACTTCAAAGAAAAATCTCAAAAAAAGCGTTAGAGGGCTGGGTTGTCTACTCAGTCTAGGTAATTAAATGACAACAACTATGGGTTGAGAGAGAAAAACGATAGACTGATTTACTTCATTTACATGGGACTGAAGTCTACATTTTCTCATTAAATTGAATTCAGTCACATATAGGCAAATGTACGGTATTCCTTTCCATTTGTAAAGGGTACCAATGCCTTTGGCAGATACAGCTACCATTGACAACTGTATTGTGGCCTCCTGATTCTGTAACTAGGTATATGCTAAAGCAGTCTTAATTGCACGAAACAGAACAAAATTAGAGTTTCACAACATGTCTTCCTCCATGCTCTAATGACGTCTATATGATAAGTTTTTGTGTGAAGCATGAAGTCTAAGGACAGAACTACATTATTGTACATTTACATTTAATATACTGCTCTTTCTCAACAAGAAATTGTTATGAACTCGAACATGTTCACATTTTGTTCATAGAAAGCTGAGTTGTAGAACATAATGTGAGAAATCTTTAAATTCTAAAAACCAAAATTTGAAAACAAAAATTGATTTTTTATAATTTCATTACTAGGCCTAGATATTTTTAGGATAGTTCTGAAAATGAAGTAATTCTTTAAAGCTTTCATGCCTCTCCTGCCTGTTGTTTCACAAACAAAATAATTGCAGAAAATAATTTCTGTAAAGTGGCTTGTTTGATTGTTCTGTTTTATTAATGTGATTTTAATATTTCGGCTATTTGGTGTTAGAAAAGACTGACCACATATTTCATGAAATTTATATTTTCTAACAATCAACTAGTCAGCAATTAATGGTTCAATTTTCTATAGTTATGAAGACGATATCAATATTTAAAATAGAAAACTTCTTCTGCAAGTCTTCAAATTATAAAGCATATAAGCAAAGCTTCATAACAAGCAAACTAGTAGTAGCAGTTTTGTTTTTGTAAACATTATATTTATTTACTATTACATTCTATTGAATGATTTGATGAAATTTGACATAATTGTCAATAACATTGCATGAAACTTAAAGCTACAGTCAGACCAGAACTGAACAAAAGACTATTAGAATTAACTTTCAAGATCAATGGAAAACGACGAAGACTGTGATTCTGATGGGGGTCCTGTATGTATACTTTGGCACAACAGCTCTTTACGAGCTAAGGCCTACTAGCAGTGTTCAGGCCTTAGGGCCATGGTTTGAGGGGTATGTGTGGTTAACACATAGTGATCCCTATGCCTCTCAGGTCTATTCAACCGGAGAAGTGAGCTTCCTCATTGTCACACAGCAATGGATACTGGGACATTGCAAGGAAAGCATGCAGTTAATTTTTGCCCCGACCAGGAATTGACTGCTGCACTGTGGAAAGCGAGCATGCTAACCAACAAGCCATCAAGCGCATGGGGGTCACAGGACCCTTTGGGTAAATTGTAAATATCAAACAAATGCTTGTTCAAATAATAATTATTGTGAAATTATGAAAACAATAATAATCAATATTGATTTAAAAAAAGTGAATATAATTTAATAGTTTTTAAAATGAATAATTTAAAAATAAGAAATCAATAAAAATTTGTGTGATGTTGAACACAACAACAGTAAGAAAGTCAAGAATTTTAAAGTTAATCAACTTATAATAATAAGTATACATTATCTGTGCTCAATGCTAGCAATGAAACAGATGATTTCAGATGATTTTCTCCAAAATTGTTATTTTTGAATTGATCCAACTGAATTCAAGACCCTACAAATTTGAACAGATATTTTGATTTTGGGGTACTTTACACTAAGACTTGATAACATTTTCAAAATTTCCTCAAAAATGGCTCCAACTTTTTGGGTCAAATAATTTTCTCAGATGGAGCAAAGAACACTTTAAAAAAATTGTACAGGTTTTATTTTCGTTAAACTCTCAAAATATTTGAAAATTTCGAAAATTCAAAATTTTTTGACACTTTTTTCATCATCAATGTTGTAGATTTAGATTTTTTTCACTTAATGAAATATATTTTTCAAAGACAAATCCTTAAATAAGGGCATATACTTTTCTTTGAAAATATGAATAGTTTTTGCATGATTTGCATTAAATATAGGCAATTAAAAATATTATTTTTTCAAAAAAGCTCCACATCTTTTATTCTTGTTTTCCCCTTGAACAGAGAAAATGCTTATAAAAATGGCACAGGTTTCATTTCTGTTGAACTTTGAATTTTCAAAAATTGTAAATAATGTGAGGAAATATGTGCTTTTGTAGCACCACTAGTTTATTTTTTTCTGAATTCTCACGTTTGTAAAATTTCAACAAACAGTCCATAAATGTATGGCACAACATTCAATATTCATTATTATATATTGAGTAACTTTAAAATTCTTTGTTTTTATTATCTGCTGGGTTCCACTTCAAACATTTTTATTGGTTGTTTTTTTTATCATTCATTTTAAACAGTATTGAATTAAATTCATCAAATTATACATTTTTGAAAATCATTATTGATTATTGACCTTTTTGAAATTGATGTTAGCCAAAGTGGGCGTATCTCATTCACATGTCAAGAATTATTGTTTTGTTAGATTTTCAATGCTCCATCCAATAGATCACTATCTTCTGCTGCTACAGGTCACTAGCAAACAATGATGCAGAAATGTAAGTGTTGTCAAGCGAGATACAAAGCATCCTGATCATATTACGTCTTCAATGTCATGTTGGCCAGAAAATAGACCTAACTATTGCACTATTCATTTTCCTTCTATAACTGAATATGTTGACGTATGCTACACTGAAAAAATAAATTTTCGATCAAAAACAAATGTTATTACTAGAGACAGGATTTACATTCAAACACATGTTTTATTTAAGCTTCGTAGAGCTTTTAAACTTTGTAAATATATCTTTCATGGAAAACTCATTTTAAAAATGAGTACTTATTTCTCGCACATTTGCATGTTTTGGTAGTTTTTTTGAGATATTCACGTATAATGCGTTTGGACATCTTTTCAATGAATACTGCATATTTAGTCTACAATGTAGCATATTAAGTACATTTCTAAAATTATTTTTTGCGTATTTTATGAAAATTAAAATTGATGCATAATTTGCATAAATAGCACATTATTCTTAGATCCTGACCATACACAGTTGTATTTTCGTATATACTACAAATTTTAACCATCTGGTACACATGCTAGATATCCCAAGTGACTGCACACTCTATGAGCAACAATTGAAATAGAGGAAGCTATATCTCAATATCATTTGAAAACTTACACTGGGAGAGAAAAATAATCAAGAGCAGACTCTCAGTCAGCTTGCATGCAAAAAAATAAAAATAAAATATGTCTAAAGAATATGTCTATAAAAATAAAAGCATATACTACTACATCAAATTTTTAAATCTGCCTAGTAATTCAGAAATTAAAAACAGCAGGTTTACCTCTAGTGGAGTCATTAAATATTGTTAAAGTTATTAAAATGTCTTTAAAATTAGTATTTGGAGATGTAAGTGTGAAGGGAAGTTATAAAAAGTGTTAAATTCAAATCCTGATTTGAAACTTCTCCAAAATGTAAAAAAACATTATTTGTGGTAAAAAATCGGAAAATTCAAAATTTGACCTAACATTGGCTCAGATTTCATCTTTGAAGTATGATCCAATAATGTCTTGTGATGTAGAAAGCATTTTCTGTTTCCAAAAACATTTGTTTCTGACAAAACAATGAATTTGACAGAGTTCAATTTTGAAAAATTGTTTATTGTTTACTCATAAAAGGCAATAAAACACGAACATACAAAACTAATATTTGATCGTGCATATTTGGTCAAATTTTACTCTGTATCATGCATGTTAGGCTATTTGATAGCCAGTGGCGGATTTACACATAGGGCGCCCCTGGGCACCACATTCCATGCTGCCCTTTTTACACTCTTGCTACCGCTGAGAGGGGAGAGAAAATTATATATTGCTGCAGCGGAAAAGGCGAAGTTTCGACATTATAGTTATTTGTATACCAAGACCGAAAAAATATTGTGGATGAGGTGTTCACCAACCGAGGCGGAGCGAAGCGGAGCTGAGATAGTCGAGCGGAGCTGGGATAGCATATAGGACTTTCTAAACGATTAAAGAGGGAGGGAGAAAGAAGGGGAGAGAGGGAGGGAGAAAGAAGGAAGGGGAGAGAGGGAGGGACAGAGAGGGGAGGCGTGAAAGAGAGCGAGAGAGCGGGCGAGACAGAAAGGGGTGAATGAGGGCGGGAAGGGAGGAAGGAAAGAGGGTGATGGAGGGCGGGTGAGGGGGAGAGGGAGGGAAACAGACGGAGGGGAGCAATGGAGTGGGAGGGAGGGGGGCGCGAGAGGGTAGGAGAGGGAGGGTGGGAGGGAGAGGAAGGGTGCGAAAGGGATGGAGAGAGAGGGAGAGATAGCGCGGGAAGAGGGAGAGAGAGGGAGGGAGATGGAGAGAGACGGAGGAAGAGGGGGTGTGAGATTGCGTGAGAGAATGTAAGAGAGATGGAGAGAGTTTGAGAGGGAGCGCGAGATGGAGTGTGAGAGGGCGTGAATGGCGTTTGAGAGGCGAGAGAGGGAGAGAGGGAATGTGAGGGAGGGGAAATGGGGAGGGAGAGAGAGGGAGTTAGAGAGGGAGGGAGAGAAGGCGGGAAAGTGGAAGGGAGAAAGAACGGGAGAGAGGAGGGGAGAGTGGGAGGGAGAGGGAGGGGAGAAATGGAGGGTGAGAGAGGGAGGAAGAGAGAGAGCGAGGGAGAGGAGAGAGTGTGAGTGAGGGAGAGATGGACAGGGAGGGAGATAGGAGGGAGAGAGTGAGTGAGGGAGAGAAAGTGTGGGAGACAGAGAGGGAGAGGAGAGGGTGAGGGCGATATATCTTGAGATAGTTGATGGGGCTTGAAAATGTTCTTAGTAGTTGATGTTGTTTGCTAGTGGTGGTGCTTAGGTGGTTTATTTATTTATTTATTTATTTATTTATTTATTTATTTATTTATTTATTTATTTTACGTCAAAACATTTAAAAGCTGTGTGACGTGCTATGGGGAGAAGTGAATTCTGTGCACGTTTTCAAAAATTCTGTGATCCCACTACTTGAATTTTGAATACAGAAAGAAAATGAGCGTTTTTTGCAAGGATTGTTGACAAAATATTTGCTCCAATGTAATAAAATCTATTTTCAATGGTAAATCAGCTATAAATTTGGGCTTTAATCCCTCATCATGTCCTCGCCAAGGAATAATACTCTCTGCAACGATATCACGGAGAATGATAATTTGAATAACTATATTTCCCACCGAATTCTAGAAGACGTGCACAGATAATGAAGTTACCTCAATGTCCAGAAGCAAAAGAAAGGGCCATATCATCATTTACTCAAAGGATCAGGGAAAAAGGACGAAAAACCTGATCGAGATGGGGGTCATTGACCCAGACTCTGCGGTACAATACTTGTTACATATTGTTTAAAGTTATACAGTCCAAATGGTAATTAATGCATTATGTATCATTGTTAAAATTAATGTTACTTTCCTTTTGATTCTCAGTATAGTCTCTAATTGTGTAGAAACAGTTATGCAGCAGAAACGATTCTACTTGGGATTTAAACTTTTCTATCGAATTTAATCGTTTAATGTCATCTGGCAAAGTGTTGTAAAATAATGTACATTTATTGTACGTGGATTTTTTGTAATGAGCTGTTGATACTGTCACCTGATGAATATGATTTTTACGTCGAGTGTTATAGTTCTATAAATCGGCGTTTTCTGAAAATATACTCCCGCCCATAAACAAGTCTTTTTTACAAGAACAACTGATTCGTAAATCATCAGATAAGGTAATAGTAAAATTCCTAGATTAATAAAGAGAGGCTTACAAGAATCACGTGGGTGTGATTTGGTTTGATGATGTGATTTGATGATGGTTTGTGGGTGTGATTTGATTTTGGTATTCGTACAATTCTTTTTTGTAATTTAGAAGTCTGAGAGCTATATGATATATTTCCCCATAACATTATGCCATATCTCAGGCAGGAAATAGACACAACGAGCAGTATGGGGGCTGACTGAATTTGAAAGAATTCTGAACGCTTAAGAAGACAATAAGGCCTAAAATCCGTCCCTGCGGGACTCCACGTACAATTGGCAAAGAGTCAGAAAGGTGTGTCCATAATGTACCATCATTCCAGTAAGGTATTTCTACTCTCTGAGATCGTTGTTCAAGATACGAACATAACCAGTACATGTAAATACCACGGATTCCATATGAAAGTAATTTTGAAAGTAAAATGTCATGATCAATAACGTCAAAAGCTTTTGAAAGATTTAAAAATAATCCAATAGGTGCTTCGTTTTGATCCAATGATGAGGCGACTTCTTTAAGGAAAGATAATATGGCTGTTTCCGTAGATTTTGATTTCCTAAGTCCATGTTGGCACTTTGAAAGCGCGTTGTATTTACTGAGAAAGGTTTCCATTCGTACGTAAAAATGTCTCTCTAATATTTTTGAAAAAACTGACAGAAGAGAAATTGGCCGATAATTTTAAATTTCATTTTTGTTGCCTTTTTTGAAAAGCGGCTTAATCTTAACTGTTTTAAAAAGATCTGGAAAAGTTCCGTCGCCTAAGGATGCATTAAATATGTGAGGTAACGGGTGTATAATGGCAGGCGCACAGGTCTTTAACAAACAATCCGGAAATTCATCTAAACCGACCGCATACTTATTTTTTAGTTTACCAATTATTTTGGGAATTTCATAGGAAGAAGTTTCGGAAACGAACATCGTGTCTAAAAGTTTTGGGGAAATGTCTGATATTGAATTTTGTGGGTGAAGACCCTTAGTAATATCGGCAGCAATTCTCGAAAAGTATTGGTTAAAGAGACTAGCCACTGTTCCCGGGTCGGTCACATTTCTATCGTTATATTTTAAAACAACATTCTCTACAAGGTTTCTGGTTGATTTGGTAGTATTTTTTATTATATTCTACATTGCTTGTATTTTATTTGAGTTTAAAATATACTGATCGTGTTTCATGATTTTAGCCTGTCTTATGACTTTTCTTAACAATGATTTGTATTTTTTTAAATAGAGAAGGAAATCTTGTGATACATTATGATGTTTAGAAATGAAAGAAAGAATGCGCTTGTTTTTACATGATGTCATAATCCCTTCTGTTATCCAATAATTGCTTTTCCATGAAATACTTAATTTTCTTTTTTGAAGAGAAAAGCAAGTGTAGAAGTGAAAAGAAAGCGTTGAAATAAAAGAATTATATTTATCGTTTGTATCAACAGTATTATAAACCGCTTCCCATGACTCCTGCATCAAGTTATCAATGAATAATTTTATTTTATTTTTTGTAAACAATCTAGTCATACGTGTATTATTTATTGTGTCAGTGATTGCATTTCTTATAATGGTAAGAATTTGTGCATCGTGGTCACTGTATCCTAAATCTTTTGTTTCAACTTCATATCGAGTAGTAGTTTTGTTAATTATAATTTGATCAATTGCCTTCATCGAATTTTGTGTGATCCGTGTAGGTACATTAATTGTAATTAGTAATCAATTTTTTTAAAATTATATTTTATTTTGCAATTTGTTTGTGAACAAACATTTGGCAAAATTACATAGATTTACATAAACAAATACATGAGAGGAGTAAAATCCCATGACCGTACTCCACCAATGATACCAATATACAAAATGTAAACTACTGCGCACATTTGAAAAGAAATCAGCCTTGTTAATCGAGCACTGGTTGCACATGCTCGTCAGTACATATGAGAGGCACTCAAGTGAAGTGTTACCGTGGAGAGATAAATACCTTACTATTACGAAAACAAAAACAAGCTCGTATGTGGTAAATGCCATAACTGCCGAACGATGACAAAAACAGATGTAAATTAAACTAAAATAAAGTAACAAGTAAGCCGACCTGGATGGTCGAGGTGGCTAAGAGCGAGTACCGATTCCGCGCTTCGGGCCGAAGGGTCGCGGGTTCGAGTCCCGCCTTGAGCATGACTGTTTGTCCCTTGACTTTGTGTGTGTGTTGTCGCGGAGGGCCTCGCTTTCTGCTGACCCCAGATCAGAGGAGCCCGCAAGTGTTTGTCTAGTGTATGGTCGAATATGCGTCCCGTCGGGACGTAAAGGACAACCGGCTGTCAGCTGGATAAAAGCCCTAGGAAAAAAAACTAAAGTAAAATAAACAGTCAAAAGGATATCACGTCTATTAATGAATAAATTAAGGTTTATTTAAAGTTCTAATGTATCTATTAAAATGTCACATTATATGGAATTCTCAACACTCTCACAATTACATTCTGCATTATATATGACCAATAGGCGTATTTTCCAGATCTCATGTTATCCGTTAAGACGATTTGCAGGCTTGTCTGTGGTATAACGAAGTCGTTTTACTTTCTCGCCATGAGTGCTAGCGTAGACGAGTATTATAATGGTTCTGCAGAAATCAGCATTTTTCCACAGATGAACGCGTATTGAGAAGTTCCATTATCAAACCGCACATTCTTTCTCACATTTTCCCCTAAATTTGCAATTTCAGAAAATTCAGAGAGTTCAACCAAAATGAGATCTGCGCTCTTGTCCATGCGTCCCTTGTTTTATACAATGCAAAAAATTAAAGAAAAAAATTGGAACGCTTTTTGAAATTTTTAAAAAATATTTGCATTAATTTCAAGCAAAAATTGAAGAAAAACTACTAGCTTTTTCCACGGCTTGTATATTACCTTTTTTAAAGATCTCATTTTTTAGAACAGATTTTCATTTAACACAAAAATCTCTATCTTCCAAACTTTTTAGTTTTGCAATGTTACGTTTTTGCAATTTTCAAAAATATAGAGAATTAGCGGGAAATGGGACTAGCGCCACATTTTATAATGCAAGGAGATTCCATAAAGAAACAAATTGGAGCTAATTTGGAGAAAATAATTGTTTTCGCAAAGTTCACGCAAAATTACGCAAAAACTAGGAATGTTTTCAAAAATTCTACATGACCTTATATCAAGATTTTTCTTTGAACAACAGATTTTATAAAGGAAAAAGTCTCTTATCTTCAATAATGTGGATATATGATGACGCCAAAAAAGTGAACTTTTGCAAGTTTCGAAAAACTAGGGGTTTCAAACAAAAATGAAACCCGGCCATTCTTTTAAGCGTCTTTACTCTATCCGGGAACATAGTTTGCTATTGGTGCTATAAATTGCACAGACTTTCTCGTAGTAAAGCCTTCTAATTTCCTTGGTGTAGACTGACTTTACTGTCATGCCCCATCCTCTTGACAGCTGCCATCGATCGCCGCACAAACTAATTTTTTTTTTTTTTTTTTGGAATTTTCTCCATTTTTCGGTTCTTAATAGTAGAACCGAATTATTACTTTAAGAATATTAAAAAAGAGTAAAACCTCACCATGAATGGCAATTTGCATTAAAAAGTTTGGAGCCGTTTTTAAGAAAATGACGTGTAAGTGTTACTATCAATGCGAAATTTGAAGCTTTTCACAGATAATTTTTGAGTTTTCGGAAAATATGATTTTAAGTCGTTTGAGATACTTTACCTTGCAAATGCAATAATGTTTGCAAATCGTCCGGAATGTGCATATCAACGGCGTGAGAGATATTAAAAGAAATGTGTAAATTTTGAAAAACAACAACAAAAGAATACAGCAAAATGAATTTTATGTCAATTCTTACAGGGACCCAATACCAAAATAATATCGGTAAAGGTATTTGTACCGGTATAGAAATACCTTTACCTATATTATACCTCTTAAACCGGTATGAAACGTCAAATTCCGATATTTTTAGAGGTATTTTAGCTTTATCCGACGTCTATACCGGTAAAATACCTCCTTTTGAAGGTATTATACCGGTATTTTTTCATGAAAGTACCGGTATTTTCATGAGAAAATACTGGTATTTCAGTAGAATCATATAGGTATTTTGGGGGAAATCATTGGAAATTTTTACCGCTCAGATACCTCAGAGGAACAACTATGGACACTGCAGAATGCACTGCAGACCGGGAGGTCTTAGGGTTCGAGCCTCGACGATGGCGTATATTCTAGCCATATTCTAGCTTGGTCGAGTTCTGCCGTTGGCTGAAAAAAATCTAATGAGCGAGATTTATGAATGGTATTTAGTATGGTTTCTTCGATCATTACCAGGCGAATGGCGGAGTAGTACTTAAAGAAACGGGCACCTGATCGCACATTATCTTTTATTCCTCATCCTTTCGCCTTGAATATACATTCTTTCATTCACTACACTATTATGTCGGGAGACCAGACAGAGCCTGGAATTTGTTCCTCTTGATGATTGATTGATTATTAGTGATTCCGGGCGCGTCATCTGCTGAGGTCGTTAATCCCGTAAGTGTAGTGCATGCGTTTTCCTCGAGAATTGGCGAGAGAGAATATCATTTCCTCGAGAAATGATCTTCCCCCTTGGGTGGTAAGATCCGGTGCTGACCTATCGTCCGTTAACGGACGGAGGTTTCCCTCAATCAGGTATCTCCGACCAGTGGGGCCCAGCCCCAACCGAAACAAGCTCTAAGTTCCCGACCGGGCTTATGTCGTAGTGTAGCGCATGTAGCTATTAAGAGTGTGTAAGTAGGATAGGAGAAGAAAGAGGAAGGAAACATCGCGCGCGGTCCATGACCCGTTTGTTAGGGTACTGCTCCGGCATTCGTTGATCGTAGACACTACTGAAAACTACCGTTCAGAACAGCCGGCCACTATAATTCTTCTCGAACCGCGCGCGATGTTTCCTTCCTCTTCTTTGTTCTCTCCTCACCCCTGACTGACCCACTCTGACACTTACATGCATTTTAGTACCACACATGTCGGGAGATTGGCAAGGAGCTTAAGAGTTTGTCCCGGCTAGGGCGGGGCCTCACTGATGGGACATACCTCGTTGAGGAAAACCCCACTATCCGGCGGTAGGTTGGCGCCGGATCTCGCCACATAGCTGAGGAAGATCGCTGCCATCTACCAAGGAAATGCATGCACTACACTTAAAGGACCACTGATCTCCGCAGTTGCCGTGGCCGAAGTCACTGACAATCAAGAGAAAGGAATGTTCGTTCGCGTGCCGCGCGCTTGGTAAAGAAATGTCCACGCATTCGCCAGGTATTGATCAGAGCAGCCGCTCTTACGCCGCGCCGCCGTTAACAGCCTCTTTCTGCAGGGTGTCTATTTACTCGGAGGACACGCAGGGTGACAAAAACCGGTGTTTACTTGACATGTTCAGGTTTACTTGACAAGGTCGAACACATGCGTGAATAATCCAAATACAATTATTGCAAACTAGGTTTGTGAAAATGTTATCTTGATGTAGAATAAATGAATACATAAATAAATAAATAAATAAATAAATAAATAAATAAATAAATAAATAAATAAATAAATAAATAAATAAATAAATAAATAAATAAATAAATAAATAAATAAATAAATAAATAAATAAATAAATAAATAAATAAATAAATAAATAAATAAATAAATAAATAATATATGCATATACTTAGCTTTTGCATTTTAGAAACAAAATATTCACAATAATGGTGTACTAAAAAGTGCCAAAACAGAGTGTAACTTGAAATGTCATCAAGCATGTATGCAAGTTTTTTAAAATAACTTTTCTTAAAAATAGCATTAGTTTACGATATCCTTACAACTGACTTCAGTAGAATTGTTAAGATCGCTTGTCCCGGTGCACTTCAAACAAAAAAGTGTTCAACGGATATGGCCTTTGCCATCAGTTGTGCAAAGACGAATGCGCTAGACGAATGCGAATTAGAGATCTGACACCGGTTGATAAGCCTCACGTAACTTTCCTGGCGCTGCTGATGATTCTCGGAATCTGTTGTCACTTTGTAGGAGATGCGAGGGCTGCGCTGCTGCATAGGCTGTTTCCGGAGGTCAGCGTTTCGACCCACGGACGTTTCCGGTTCGACCCAATCCTTAGATTTCGCTCAGACAGAGGATAAAGCACTAGACACACTCCAGGCTATCAATTTCTTTTCGCAGTGTGGAGGGTTGAAATGTGAGCGACGGATGTTTGACCGTTGGCCCTACCAAATATTTTGGCGAATGTTTGTGAATGTGTCTGTGCTTGTGTGTATGAGAGAGAGAGAGCTAATGAAAAAGAGAGAGAGAATAAGAAAAAGAAAGAGAAAAAGAGAGAAAAGATAAAGAGAGAAAAAGAGAAAAAGACAAGAGAGGAGAGAGAGAGAGAGAGAGAGAGAGAGAGAGAGAGAGAGAGAGATTTCAGAGAAAAATAGCGAGAAAGAGACAGTGTGTGAGAAAGAGAGGGTGAGAGTAATAGAGAAAGAGAAAAAGAGCGTGCAAGAGAGAGAGAGAGAGAGAGAGAGAGAGAGAGAGAGAGTCTGTCTGTTGGTGTGGGCATAGACTAAAGAGGTATAGACGGCTCACTGCGGGCAGCCGAGAGTGTACCCAGAAATGGTGTCCCATTCTGAGATGGCGAGATGATATAAATCTTTACTCTATGGTGTGAGTGTGAGAGAGGGTGTATGAATGGGAGAGTGTGTGAAAGTGTGTGAAAGGGTGAGAGAGAGAGCGTGTAAGAGAGTGTGTCAGAGAGAGAGAGTGTGGGGGGAAGAGAGAGTGTGTGTGAGAGAGTGAGTGTGAGAGTGTTTGTGAGAGAGTGTGTGAGAGAGTGTGAGAATGAAAGAGAGCGTGTGAGAGTGAGTGTGTGTGTGTGAGAGAGTGTATGAGTGTGTGGGAGTGAGAGAGCGTATGAGAGAGTGAGAGGGAGAGTGTGTGAATGTGAGAGTGAGTGTGTGTTAATGTGTGGAAGTGTGTGCATGACCTTTTATTTAATTAATAAGCATTTCGCAAATTGCAAGGAAATTATTTTCTCTTTGTGGATGGTGTGAGCGACATTATTCCCATTGAAAATATCGGTATAACCTTTATGGACGTCTATACCCGTAAAAACGTCATATAAAGGTATTTTACTGGTATAAAAGAATAAAGGTATTTGATAGAAGTATGAAAAAATACCGGTGCGGAGCACCGGTAGTGTGAGTGCTACATTAAAAAAAAACATTTAAGTAGTTTTGTTCAGCGGCATTTTTGCTGCTATATGCCACGAGTTTTTCAATAAACTAGGACTAATGGAAAAAACTTGCGCCCAGGGCGGTGCGGAGCCGAGCTAGGCTCGTGCGGCAACCCATGTGTTGGGACGCCGTTGTGGACTATATCCACGGGTGACTGAGGTCGCCGGAGCTGTCTGCTGTGTGCGGGAGGCTCGCTGAGGAGTGGTGCGGGCCACAAGTCAGTCAATTCATTTTTAAGGATCGCTCCTGCGATCAGGGAAGTAAACATCTACCAGAGCTGAGTAACTTAAATTATTACGGTACATATTGTGAATAAACCTGTACATATTTATCATTGAAGCTCGTGTCTGTGATTATTGTGTATTCCCACGACGTCACAGTATTTTATTCTGTTCTCACAAGAAATTTAAAGAAAAATTTGGAGCCGTTTTTGAGGAAAGTTTGAAAAATCCTTCATGTAAAATACCCCCAAATTTCAAAGAAAGTTTTTCAAAATCGCATCGCCTCGAATCGAGCCTGGGGAATATCCTTTTTGGAAAAAATCCTACGGATGGCTTAGGTACACTTCGTGTTCACGAAAGTGTACTTTAGGCACTAATGGTGTTGAATCCGAAAGTGGAGTGCATGTTGTTTCCTCAGGAGATGGCGGTGATCATCCCACCTGGATGGTGAGATACGGCGCCGACTTCCTGACGGCTATCGGGTGTTTTCCTCAACCAGGTATCTCCCGCTAGCGGAGCTCCACCCCATTCAGGACAAGCTCTAGGGTCCAGACAGTTCTCCCGGCAAGTGTGGTAGTAGAGTGCATGCAGGTGTGTGGAAGTAAGAGGTAATGATAGGAAGAGGAAGGAAAGATAGCGCGCAGTCCATGGGTCATTTCTTAAGATACTGCTCCGGCAGCCAGACGCTAGATTTCTCTTCCAGACATCGAATGAATTCGACCTGTAACTTTTTAGCAAGTGTCGAAAATCCTATCACTGTCGAGACTCGTACTTAGGACCTCCCGGTCAGAAGCATTGCAGTGACATCAATTGATGACCTGAGCCATCTCTCCCGATATAAAGAACAGTTGTACTTTACTTACGTGGCAGCAGAATTCGTGAAGACTGTTTTTGTTAAAATATTAATTTATTGCAGTTATACGAGAATATTTTATTTGTTGTTCTTAAGCCGTGTAAGTGCTACATTAAAAAAAAATTAAGTAGTTTTGTTCAGCGGCATTTTTGCTGCTATATGCCACAAGTTTTTCAATAAACTAGGACTAATATCGAACATAAGTACATTCCATCGAAAATCAGTTATGCTATTAATTATTCAATTAACAAGTTTTCAATATTACATTTTCGTTCCCCGAAAGCAGTGTCGAGCATACTTGCAATTCTCGTCGTTCATATTAACAATGCTGTCTCTTTGATATTTATTTAATGGTGAAATTCGCCCTTCCTGGAAGACTGATACTACCTTTCTGCTTAACTTACTGCAGTGAGCAGTACAGCATTTTTTGAACAGGAACAAAGAGCTCATTTCCCTTGCGGAAATTAGTTTTCTATTCTTCGTTCATCGAAACGAGATTGTGACAAAAAGATCAAAGCTCGCGACCCGGTTAAGGGTGGCCAAACATATGTTTTTGCAGCGGATGCTATAACCCAATAATTTCAGTTTCTAAAAAAATTAATTAATTGTTAATGAGTTTCGATATTTATCAACGGAAAGAACAAAGTTTCCGCAGTTCCCTGTGATAGAATATTTGTGCTAAAAGGAAATATGTCATATTGTATTGCTTAAATATCGTAAAATAATGTCACGGAATTCTTGTGGAATAAGGTCGACAATCGTCCCATTCTATTTCAATGTCTTAAAAATTAAAAAATAACTTCATCAAATAATAACTTAGATAAATTGCATTCAGTACCTTAAGAAGCCAAACTGTAAATATACGGCACCAGCTGTCAATGTGTGTTAACACACCCATAAATAAAGTAAAGACGAATTCTGTCTTTGCCTGGTTATCCAATAAAATGTGATAATACTTATTGCAGGACGTTAAGCAGAAGATCGTTATGTGGCAGTGTGATCAATGAAATACACAAATTTTGTTAAGAAGTACTGTATTAAAGAGATCTGACTGTGCTCTTCACTTTCTCCCCTTAGTACGTACGGCATAATATTTTGGAGAAACATTCTGTAGCTCAGACGTTTATATTATAGAAAAAACGTTCTTTTCCCCCCATTTTATTGAAGTTTCCAGAAATTTTTTTGAATGTCGTATTTCGATTTCTGATAGCTACAACTTGCTGTTTTGGAGGCAACTAGGGATGATCCATGCGGTTTCTCACGCGGTAGGGGATACCGTCGCTATCATTTCTACCTCTCTCTTTGGGTGTGCTATTCTTAGAATGGCATTAGCATTCAGTATTTATTAATTAAAAAAACAGCAAAAACTGTATGTGACGTATGGGGGAGAAGATCATCTGCGCACGCTTTCTTGAGTGCAGGCAGAAAGCAGGCTTGAAGGCCGGTTCGACGATTTCTCCTCCATTTTGCAATAAAATCCAGCGCTGAACTTTTTTTCGCTTGTAGTGTTGCTAGGAATGGCAAAAATATCGATGTTTTTAAAATAATATCCTGGTAGAATATAGAAAATGTTTTTAAAACATCGATGTTTCCCACTAGAAACATCGATGTTTCGCTTTCGATGTTTTCTTCACATTAATATTTTGTTGCAAATACATCGATTTTTAATTTTTAATTATTTTTTTTAAATAAAGGAGTTTAAGCACGTTGTAGGGTAGCAGCAATCCATAGCAATATCGTTGTTTTGCATCATCCTCTTTATCACGCTACACATTTCGCAGGTGCAATGTGAGGAAGTTTGGAAGCTGCTCGTGTTATGAATGTAGTGCATTATCGCCTGGCATGCCATTGCCTGAATCGACAGTGAAACACGAAATCGATAACAAAACACTCTTTATTGTTAATTTTAGTATTTACATTCGATCATAATTTTCACATACTACTAACATGCTGGTAACCAAACAATTAAATATATCCATTTTACGTACTCTAATCAAAAATGGATAGGAAAATAGCATATAGATGAAACATAGGCTGTCTGGTACTAAGCTCCAATAATTTCTTTTTATAGACATTCACAAAGTACATTTATTAAAGCATAAATTATTTTTACATTAAAATTGGTATCTTGAAACAAGAAACAGCGTGGCAACGTTTCAGAGGTCGAGTTGTGCCTCCATCACCAGGCCTTTAGCAATATGTCAACTAAAATAAGAAATTTAATAATTAATATTGCACCGAACCCGGTCTCCCAGACCTACCTTTGCTTACCTGGGCTCGTGTGGCCGGCTAGCTCAGGAAGCATGTAGAGTGAAGAAGAATAGATGGTGGACGGATTTAAAAAAATGATGATGAATTTAAAATAAAATTATTGAGAACACAAATGGACTTTAATGAAAAACTTAAATTTTAAGCATACAAAAAATCAAGGTCTTAGTAATTATTTCTTCTATTTTTTATGCTATAAAACTAATGTATTACAGGGAACTTAATAATGTAAGGAAGTCGCCAATGCGCGGCGAGCACTTCCTTGATAAGAGTTTCTTTAAACAAGCGTCGCGCCTGAAGGGCGCACTGAAGATCTTGCCGCAGCTCGACAATCAAAACACAGTCACCGTTCGCAGGCAGGTCCGCTGGGGTGGGCAACCTCTACAGGTCGCCGAACCTCACACCAGGCGGCGTGTCCCGTGGGTGTCGGGGAAGGCCCTTTGAGTCCCGCGTCGGCGGCGGTGGTTGCGGTGGCGCAGCGTGACCACGGCGACGCGACGGCGGCAGCGGCCACAGCGGCGGCGCAGTGACGGCGACGATGAAAGCGACGACCAAAAGCGACGACAGCTCAAGATTCAGGTGTCCAGCAACGCGATTATACTCGTCGCGTGAATTGTGACGGGCGACGCGGGCGTGATCGGCAGAGATCAAAAGAGAATATATTCGACAAATGAGCAATAGGAGGAACTACTCGTCCTCAATTTAAAGCAAAAAGGGGCACTGCCCTTCTCCGGCTCTACTGCTCTGCGAGCTGAGCGCACCTCAGCGCTCACCTCTCCTACCCTTCTGCTCCGCCTACTAGGATCTCTCACACCGTTCTGATCTGGCTGCTCGGCGCATGCCAGCGCTCGCAAGTCTTTTCTCCCCCCCAGTTTCCCAAATGTTCTAGAAGTTTCCAAAATTTTTACAAAATGTGCTTCTATTGGCAAAAGGTTCCTACGTCTTACTTAAATTTGGTCCAATAATATCTTGTGTTTCGTCGGTGTGTCGAGCGGAATTTTCCATGAGGCGCTCTCACTCGCACACTTTTCGTAAATAAACGCAGGTGGTCCCTCCCAGAGTTTCCAAACTGCGCAGCCCCCCTTCCCAGCTAGATCCCCAGGGATAGACCCGCGTCGGCGTTGGCGAAAACAAACACAGTTCCCCCCCTTTTTTGCTTGGCGCCGAGATGTCGCGACAGCAGTTGTGCGTAACGAATCAGCCGCCCGACGGCTCAGAAAAGACGCAAAAGCGCCAGTGCGTGATTACGCAACACTTTGTTTTCGATTAGCCTGGGTATAATATTCGGTATCGTTACAGTATATAACGTTTATTCAGAAACATTGTAGTATTTAATACGGAATAAATAATATTGAAGGTATTCATGTCTCTCTAAACTCAAATTCGTTTTCGAGTAATCCGAATCAGCTGCCAACTGTGTTGAACGACATTGCTATTAAGATCCAGGAATCAAGTTAAAGAATTTATGAAATTCCACCGTCATCTGCACTTTTCACATCTTTCTTAGCAAACACGATTACAAGAAGGACACTTAAAGAGATGTAAAACAGAATCTTCATTTTTGTTATTTATTTTGGTGAAGTTGTTTTATGAATTGAAGTCGAAGGTATGTGTTGGAACACATTTGTCGCATGTTGGTGTTAGTTCAATTCCATTCAAATGAACGAGGCTTTATTTTACATGTCGAGACTCAAACCATCAGGCCTCCCTCTCCCTCTCCATGCACATGTGGTTACTCCTTTCACCACCTGGCGGAGAGAGAAGGTATCAGGTGATTTGAATTTAGTTCATAAGTTTCTTTTAGGTCTTGAGGACCTTTTACATGAATTAAATCTACATCGGACAGCTCGCTTTACATCCCCTCCGCAGGAAGGCGTATGAAAAAATTTTCGTCCCTAAAACTCCATGATTTCGATCAAGGGATCAATCCCGTGAAATTGGGTACAACAGATGTTCTATCGAAGCTACAAGTTTACCCATCGTTGATAGCTTTTATTAACTTCAATGTTCTACGAGCACATTTATTATATAACCAGAATGTAATCCCATATTGGCACATTTTATTTCTATGGTTTTGTGTTATCAGAATAGACAGCATACAGACAAATTCTTCCAAAATTCGCTCAACAACATTATTCGGGATAGTGTTTGTATTAAGCTTTTCTTTCAGAAAAATACAAAGTGGGCTTTTGAATCATTGGCAGCTGTGACAACTTTCAATATTTGCTGCCTGACACAGACCTATTCTGACTTTTATCAGTAATTATTAATAGAATGTATCTTGAATAAATGTATGCAGGTTTTTAGTAATTGAAATCTGAATCTACAGTTTAAGTATCGTGTCTAGTGAGCAAAAGATGAAACTCCGTCCAATGGCAGCTTGTCTCTTCGTATCAATATCTCCATATTCGAAAGACCTTCCTAAGCGGTCGCGTTTCCAGAGGTCGACAGCGCGCGGCTGACCGATAGGTCGACTTGTGCGAGGGGCGACGGCAGCCGTCGAGGGGCAAATGACGCTCCATTCGGCATAAAGAGGCCAATCAGACACGGTCTCACTCTGAATGGAAATTGCTCTCTTGTGGACAAACAAAGCGACGCGCGCGCTCCCCCGGGCGTCGCGAGAACTGCCGACTTTCCCGGTAGGAGGGAGGGAGGGGCGGCGCTGAGGAGAAACAGCTGAAGGAGACGTCACCGCTCGCCCGCGCTCTCGAGGCACCCCGCGCAACTGCGATTTGCGCTCTTGAGGGTGACAAGAAGCAACACCATTAAGACTTGTAAGGCATCCTTACTCCGTGATGTTTGCCTTATTTATGTATTGATTAATATGAAGGATTTGGGATCTCATTTTTATCTCGGAAGTAATGAAAAATAAAATAAATTTCTTCAGTCTGTAAGTGGTGAATCAACTTTTGTTGTGAGCATTTTGTTGAACTAATGGTAATCTTTAATTGTGCTACGTATCCTTCAGCGTTTCTGTTAAGTCAAGCTCACCACTGGGTGGTGTCAGTCGCCGTAGAGGGTGCAGGAAGTTACAATTTATGCATTTTCAATTATATCTTTGTGGCTTTTAGCAACAAATATACTTGCATATATGTTTTAAAATAATCATTACTCGAATTTTGATACTTTGTATCTCTGGTTTACTTCAACGGAAAATAATAGGAGCCAGTGGCGGCTTGTAGGGTAGTGCTAGTGTGCCACGATACCAACAACAAAACGAGGGGGGGGGAATTTCACCACAGATGTGTATAAAATATCGTTTCTTGAAAATGTTTAGGAGCGCTTAGTCATTCGATGCTCTATCAATACTTTCAAACGCACAGGGCGCAACGCTATCTGTCGGCCTTCTCCCCAACCACTGGGCCACCTACGAATTGGCACCATCTCTGCCCATTGAACGCTGTATAAAGGTCGCTCTGTTGGTTCGTGTGCAGCCCTTATGGATGAGACAGTGCCAGAATCGAAGTGGCACCATTCCATCCATTAGAGACGCATCCGCAGTAGTTGACGTCCTGTTCGATAGAGTGCACCAATTGCACTATCTTCATCGAGCAGACTACCTCGCGCACAGGATAACCCACTGCCCTGGCAGTTCGTACGTCTTTCCTTGTTTCGCACAGGGAGAGGCGGCGTATGCCTCTAAGACCTCCCCTCTCCTTCTCGTACCCTTCATCAGCGAACCCAGGAATCTGTCACCTATTGAGATTACTTCAATCCCATTGAGCGGTCTTTCTGGCTGGGTACTGTTATTTGTTCTTACTATTTTTAGTTTGTTTTCAGTTTAATCTTTATTATAACTTAACAAACACGGCCATTGTAAAATTAAATTTTGTTGCTCACGAATTTTATTGTAGAGATTACTAAACCACTTTTAAAACATCTCATCGATGTTTAAAAACATAGGTGGTTTTCATCGATGTTTTAATTTTAACGACTAACATCGATGTTTTAATTTTAAACACCGATAATAGGTAGATCGATGCTTTGTTACCGATGTTGCTTCACGAGGGAGTTTGTGCACGTTTTAGTGCGCAGGAAATGAACAGCGACTGAAATATTAATGTTCTGCGCATGCGCAGATGTACGAAAGTGATGCAAAACTTACACTGCGCATGCGAAGAAGATTGTGCTTTCGATTGCTTTAATGTTCGAGGGTGCACAAACTCCGCCACCGATAGCGGCAAATGAAATGAAATTCTTGAGAATAATTGCTAGGTGTACTTTATCAGAGCAGACCTATATTAAATTGTTGAAACTAGAGCATATTGGAGGCTGTGGTAGGCTGTGGTAGGAAACTAGGGTGCTACCACGCGCTTAAATCGGCAAATTTCTGATTCCATAATAACTTCGCCACTCTAAACCACACGGAAGAAGTGTGCTAGGTGCGTGTATGAATATCAAATGCAACGCTAACTGGAGCTGACAGAGGTCCATCGGCCTAAACTATCAGGTCGATAATATCAATCCCCTGTTGGTGAAGGGATACACTTGCGCAAAAACGTACCGCTCTCCCCCGTCCTCGTTTGTTGTTGTTGTTATTGTTGTTGTTGTTGCGTTCATGTTTGGCGTGTGTCGTGTGCAGGGCGTGCATTGTTATTGTTTGCGGCGACCGCCGCAGGGAGCGTGTGCGGCGCCGCGCGTCTTCGATCACCCCCCCCCCCATCACCCACCATCACCGTCCCCTCCACAGGGCTCACCCACCTCGGCCTTTGAGAACGCACTACACAAGCGGAGGCAGAAATTAGAAACTCCTCAACTTGCTTTCTTTCCTTTGATAGCACACAAAATATGTATTTGTAACGACGACAGCGTTCCTATTACGGATTTCAGAGAACTGCAAATAGCTGAAGCAGTTCGTCCCTACTCATTGATGTATTGTTTCCGGGACCGTCCACTACGGAGGTCAGCGGTCGTGCATCTTACATCCCGGGAAGTGGCGGTGTTCTCTCCCGCTGGAAGACAGCGTCGGGTGGCGGGGTGTCCCTCGCCAGGTGTCTGTCAGAAGGGCACACACATGTGGCAATGGAGTGCACGTAGGTGTAGATGTGTAAGAGGAGAGGAGGGGGCAAGAAAGAACAGATCTCGCGCTGTCCGTTACTCGTTTGTTACGGTGCTGCTCCAACATTCGCCTGGCATTCTAGAGCTACGAGCAGAGCAGCCGGCCGATAGATTTCTACGTTCTAACAACCATAAGCAGAAACTACTAACTTAAATTTTTTCGTTTAGAAGTCCAGCAAATTTTTGTAACAAAGCCAGCACTTTAGTAGTCAGCACTTTTTTTAATATTATTTATTCCAGGCAATCATAGAAAGCTCTTGCTGTTAGGCTCTTTTTTCAACAAAAACAAATACTTATTGGTGTGAATAAATCCATTACAATAGATACCTTATCAACGAAACCATCTGATGTAGAGACGTTCCTGTATAAAGGGAACAGTTGACTGTCCGGGAAACAAATGCATATCATGCAGAGCAGTGCCTCTGCAACAGATTGTGACGAAAACCATTGAGAACCAACCAATGAGCTATCTAAACGAAAGCATTGACGAATTGAGTGCATGGGCATAACCCGGTTGTTGTCAGCAGTAGCTGTCAAAGCAGTCCCTTATAAAAATATCTGTATAATCAAATCACTCATGAAACACATAGACATTCTGAAAATTGTTTCTTTCCCCATCACATATGTTTTACTTGAAGTAATTCCGACCAGTAAACTGAAAACATAAACAGGCCTCTTGCGACCTGTTGGAATAAAAAACTATAGTAATTAAAATAAGGGGCGTGAACGCTACCAGCTTTCACTCCAAAATTGCTCACTTCTTTCGACCAAGGTTTCACTAAGGGATTTCAATCGCAACGACCCTCGTTCTCTCACCGAAGGACAGTTTTTCGATTCTGGAATAAAATCCTCGTTCAGGAGCACAATTCCGCAGTCGTGCCGTTGCTATGGGAACCGCTCTGACGGTAGCCAAATCGATTTTGTTGAAGTCGTCAGATAATTTCGTTAAAACAATTGTCACACATTTTTGTACTTATTCATAAGAAAACTGTTAGTACCACACTCTTGTAAAGACTCGCTGATATACTCGAGCGATTTGGGTAACCCTTGCTCCTTTCGTTGCTCCAGTGGCAATTAATCACACTCGAATTACAATGGACCTCTGCATTGTGTATTCCAAGAGACGAATTTAAAAGGAAATTTGCAATTTGTAAATTGGACACTGAAAATGAAATTCTCAACAGCAAACTTCATCTGTCTTTTAGCAAAAATAATGTGATTTTAGCTTTCTTCATTTCAGTTCTTTAGTCAATCAGTCGCTTTATTGCCACATTTTTATTCATTTTTTATAATACATTAGGCAATTAATTACAGTATGGAATAATTGTCAAAATTGATGACGGCAAGAGATTTTGCTTATAATTCACGAATAACATTGCTTCATCGAATTGTAGAATGGAAAGAAGTACGATAAATGTATTTAGAAGGAGGTGCTACCTCGTTATTGGAAGCCGTGCAACTGTAATAGAAATCCAACATCCGTGGCTTGTGCAACAGTGCATTTTTGAGCGAATGTTTTGTAGTTTTACAAATACGAAATTAAAGCAATGAACATTAAAAAATTCAGACACTGAAAAAGTAGCGAAAAGCAACAATTGAAAACCGAGGGCCAGAAACAATTTTTTACTACCCGTTTCTATCTTAGATCATTTTTATTCAAGAATATTTTGTATTAAAGGAGGCAGAATCTTGGATTCACAGACTTTTGTCTCTTTAATGTCGTTTTCCCAATTTCTTCTTCCTTTTCGTTTCTTTTACCCTGTTTTTACACTTTAAAAACCGATCTCTGGGTAAATGCTTTTATGGATTCATTGGGTACATTCAAACATACTGTCTCTTGGCAAAAATGTTTATGCAAGGCAGTATTTACAATGAAAATACACATAAAATACAACTAGTAAAACACACAAACAAGATTCAAATATATCATGTTTGATGGAAAACACCATGCTACCATATTTTCATATGAAGGAAACATTGCTCGTTCTGCAAGAACCCTTGAGTTTGCATTCCTTGCTTCAGCGTGTGCTTCCCTTTCTGGGTTCGGAGGGGAAGTGCGAGCGGTGTTAGGGGAAGAGAGTTGCCTTACGGCGGCGGTGATGGTGTAGCGGATAGCGTATCGGACACCCAAGTTTGCGGGTTCAAACCCGATCGATTCGTGGATTTTTAAGGGCGAAAAAAATCCTTCGTACGCCTTTTTTCGGAGGGGAAGTAAAGCCGGCTGTCCCATGTTAGTAGATTTACTACATGTAAAAGATCCTCAAGCCTAAATGAAGCCTCTGAGCAAAATTGAGATCCGCCTGTTTCGTCGTACCTTCTTTCTCCCATGGTTGGTGAAAGGAGTGTAACGAAATTTGCGTGGTCAGACGGAAGAGGCTCATGGCCCGAGTCTCGCCATGTAAAATAAGGCAAATTCAATTCAATTATCCGCAGAAGCTCTGGGCTTCCCGGGCGGGCAATTGGCTCGCGCGGGCGCTGATGGAAACATTATACTCACAAGTGGCAAGTCCTTTTCACAATATCATATATATCAATATTCTC